>CM062217.1:23717500-24205000 GCA_031216445.1 Lateolabrax maculatus
TATTTGATGATCAGTATTTGAACCAAAATCTGATGAGAGCTGTGGCCACTGTCAATCAAATGTGATCACACCCCACCCACCCAGCTCTGATAAAGCGGATTAGCTGAGGTTGCAAACTTATAAAATAAATGATAACTAAGGAAGTTGTTTTCAATTTAGCTCATTTTTGTATTCATATTCAATGTTATAGAGAGCCACCAACAGTATTCATACTACTGGCTGTGATGCTGCTAACATTTTAGCACACATTATGCAAAGCCAGGCTCCAAAACAACACTTGAGCGTAGCATGCACACTCTGTTAAGTTATAGTAGACACTCTGACACGTACCATACACTGTTGTATGGAAATAGGTCTCGTGCTGGACAATAGTGGGCTTTTGCTAACACTTCAGCACATACAAGTGTTGTGTCCATGCATTTTTAGACACCATAAAATAAAGATGAGAAATTAAGCATTCTTTTGCCTGTATTTGGAGCACACAAATGCATACCCTCTGCAACTGTCAGTATCCCAAAATCTATCGCAGGCCATCAGTTGTCTCACTGTGCATCAGGGAGTGTTCCTCATCTGGTATAGATAGGAAATAGCATGAGATCAGTATGCTTTTATTAGGTGTTTACTCTCACTGGCGAATGCATCATATTAACTGGACCCTGGAAAAATCCACAGTAAGGTGGAAATGTTGGAGATCAGACATAACCGCCACTGTTTGTTCTTACTTGCACCCTGCATGTTGTTAATCACAGATTGTTACAAATAAATTACAAGTAAGCTATATAATCACATTTTTCAACGTTATTATTTTCTTTAATTATTGACCACTTTGTTGGATTGTGCTAGCTGGCTTATAGCTAACTAAAGTTGGTACATAATCTGCTTTCTATCTTAACACAGTTTAACAAAAACAAGGTGTTATAGAAATAAAATATTTTATAAATAATACAATATTTTATTTTCATTTCTTTTTTAGGGGCCGCTTTCCCTGTTATCTATATCCTCATGTTAGCATAGTGACTGAAAGTGGGGGTGATGAGTGACTGTGTACAGGTACACACAAGTACTTCTTCTCTAAATCTTCTTACTTTTGAATGGACGTCCAGGACTATCACTAACAATGTGTCAGCATGTAGCATCAGAGCCAGAGATCTGTGATTTTGATGTTCCCATCACATAATCAATAACTTGCCCAAGACATTAATCTCCCAGGCGCTCTGAAGGAAGTATTACCTTTATATTCTAGCCTCTGTGAAAAAGTGAAATGTCTACTATGGTGATGACAGGCCGAGTTTGTTTACGCTGCCTAACCTCTGTTGTATGCCCTTCATTTTCTCTTTGCACTGAATGTGACCTCCTGTTGTTCCTGCACTGTGTTCCTACTTCAGCGGCATATATGTTTCCATGTAACCAAGACAAAGTTTTATTTTTAACAACAGCTTTTGTACGCTGAGAGTAGATCAGGAGTTGGGAGGGGGACTGTGGCGTGTGTGTGTGAAAGTAGAATGATGGGTGTAAACAGGTGATCGCTCCCCGCGTGTGTGTGCACGTGTTGTGTATGCATGCTGCCAAGAATATCTTCAAAAATGATTTAACCAAGGGTTGAGTCATATTTTTCACGAGGTACATTTTATGATGGGATAACAGTGAGGCTGTTGAATTGATATACAATGCAAACACAGCAGAATTGTCAAAACCTATTTCTCCCATTGCAAGAGAAATAGGATTTGAATAATCCACTAAGACGTATTAAAATGGATTTTGTCTTCTTTCTTGCATCGTGTGTGTCAGCGTCTGATAAAACATAGCTTCACTGTTTGGTAGATGTGTGTGGTTAAAGCATGTGTTTGTTCTGTACACAGCAAATATGTACACTTTGAGGATTTAGTTATTAAGCTCACTCCAGGATATTTGCAGTAAAACATTCTCGTTTCCATTAATTAACAACCTGACTTTCTTTAAGAAATGATACTACTAAAAAAAAAGAAAGAAAAAAGAAACAGGAACCACAAAACTACTGTAGCCATACCTGGGGCAAGTGAATATCTAATCATGATATAAAGTGAAATCTGTTGAAACTATTTTCCACTTTAGACACTTATATGTTTTCCCTTTTTTTTTTTACAGTGGCTATATGTTTCTGTGTGTGTGTGTGTGTGTGTGTGTGTGTGTGTGTGTGTGTGTTTACCACTGTAGGAGGTTGAGACAGTGGGTGTCAGCAGGCTTCCGCAGCCCCTGTCACCTAACCTTCCTTTTCCTGGACCCCAGCGGAGTGAGCTGCGTCTCTGCTCCCCTCGCCCTTTTACAGACATTATGCTACGCAGCAAGGCACATCACTGCACAATAGACAGCTAGCAGCTAACAGGCTGCCTGTGCACATTCGGGCTGCGACGTCTACGAGAGCCCTTTAAACCCGATATTAACATGCATCTTGTATGACTGGATTACATTTGGATGGATTTAAAATGTGGATATTTGTGAGAAGTCGATCGCCTAAACCACCAAATACACGCAAGAAAAAGCACACAAATGAAACAGGCGACCAGAAAGTTAGGTGTGTTCCCAAGATGCACTTGTCAGGTATAAATGTAATCCAGCCAAATCGCATCAAGACACAGAGTGCATGTTACTGCCAGGTGGAAGGGTATAGCAGCTAATGAGAGATAGATAAATATTTCACAGTTTGAAAGTGGTGCCCTGCATTCAGATCACGACCCAGTGTCATGCGTCTGATGAAGGTGGAGTGGGTTACACAGACAGGTAGCTGGGGGGATGATTATTACTGTGAAACAGTATTCATTCTGTGGGAAACTGCTCTAAGCTACACACCAGTGTTGTTTGGGTTCACTGGCGTCACGGAGAACTGCGTCTGGGATTGAGGTCTCATACGTTTGGGTTTTCACTTGAGGTTCCCTGTGGCCTCTTCGGCATCTGAAGCACCTCTTAGTTTTGTTGAAGGTGCTCCCAGCTGTTGAAGTCAGTGTAGTCAGATGAATGCTGAGCTGGATGCTGCCTGCAGGGGCTCCTCGGGGCAGTCCTTCAGCCAGGCACTCGTCTTGCACATTGGATGGCTCAGGAAGTCCTGCTCAGGGAGACGGAGTTGGCACTCTCCACACACAAGCGTGCTAGCATGCATGCGTGTGCACATTCCTGCAAAGTTCAGAGTCTATGCTTTGTTGTTTTTCTTCTCTCCTGCATTTCTTCTGGGAGAGCCTTTCCACTGAAACCACACATCAGCCTGTGTTTTCGACGTGTATCTTCTGGAGGAGAGCGTTCCTGTGAAAACCAGGTTTTCTCCGCTAGAGCTGTAGAGAACTTTCTGAAAACCCGAGGTCTCCGAGCTCTTTCTTCGCCGAGAACACCCCCTGTTAAGGCGAAGAGCCGCCGTGCTCGCCGCATGCTAGTCTCATGTTTTAGCGCCACCCCAAAAATAGGCTGTGTGAAGTCACACAGCTTGTGTGATTGCCGATGTGTGAACCCCTCACTCTGCACTGAGAGAAGGCTGGTGTGACAAGCAGAGGCTGTGAAGATCGGAGGCGCTAGCGTCTGCTTCGGTTTGGCTTTTGAACTGGAATGTGCTCGTGTCATCGACGTGCTCGTCATTGCTTTTTGATGCAGAGCAAACCTTTCTAATGGGAGTTGATCGTTAACTGTGAGCAGCATGAACATTTCATACAAGGGACGTTGTGTGGGAAGACAGCGCTCAGCGAACGGGGACTCAGTCTCACTTGCAAATGACCTGACATGACGTTCCCGCAAGCACGCCGGAAAATGTATTAATCAAAAACTCACTGGCAGACAAACTCACACATTCACGCTGTACTTTTGCAGGAATACACACGGGCAAAAGCAGCAGTATGAACAGTCAGCTCACTCTTCCTCCCTGCTGTCCTGCAGAATGCCTAGGTCTATTCCTGCAGGTTGTTATTGGAATAGAAACTGGACGTCTCTGATACTGTTTTGGAGACGCTCCGGGACGATGATCCATTCGAGGTGAGGTCCAGGGAGGAGCTATGTGGTGCGGCCCCGACCACGGCCCCGCCGAGCCCCGGGCCTGCTATCGCTTTCACTTTGGGCTGCTCCATGTCGTCCCCAACCTGGAGAACGGTTGACACGGTGGTCTCCATCCGACTGGCCTTGTAAACGCTCGTCTGGGTCTGAAGGTAGCGAGTGGACTTGAGTTCCAGGCCTTCGTAGGAGCCTCGAGGGACACAGGGGCAGCAGCGGAAGGCCTGTTTAAAACCAGCACGAAACCTGTGCAAGGAAAGCACAGATTAGTCTTGTTGAGTTTGGTTTGTGTGCACATTTAAAAAACAGTGTGAATTTACCTTGCTGGTTCACCCACCAGGGCTGAAAAAATACCTGCCAATAAAATAGTCTTTTGTAACTTTTGCAAAACCCTCTAAGCTCTGTTTTTTTCTGTTTAGCTCTCACAGATTTCTCCAGATACAGCAGGCAGCTCTACTTCAGGATAAATCACCCTCATCACAACGCTGTACACGACTTGCACCAAACAGCAGACAGACACAATTAGCGACTAGCCGGTGAACATAGTGAAGCGTTTAGCATCTAAAGAGCCAGATCTTTCCTTCAGGAGTTTGTGGGAGAGTTAATATTAGGCTTATCAAATTAACCATCCAACGTTGTACAAATCCTCTAGATATCATAGATGCATTCATTCATGGGGTGGGCAGACTTCAAGAGCATACAAGAAAGCCCATGACATTAAGTCTTCATTTGCTGTTCAAAGTCGACATACGCCAAAGAGAACAGAACATCATGTTCCTCTACAACCACGACATCATCTGTCATTGGCACATCAGGGATGAAGATCACGGATGAGGTCGGGTGTACAGACGTACTACTGTATGCTTCTTTTAGCCCAAGCTTGAATGCAGATAATATACATAAAATTGCACAATTGTTACAGGTGCATTGTTATTTTAGTTAGATGATCATGCAGTGCAGTTTACAGAAAATCACAGATAAATAAAATCAGACGGAAGTGATCTTAAACTAAGTCAGCATTTACATATTCAGCTGCGACAACACCATCTACACTTCACACTATCAAAAGCAGCCACTTTGGAAATCTTCCCAGTATAAGTGTTTACTATGTGCTGCAGCTTGATGTCGAACCAGAGGAACAGACAGTTGAACAGAAGACGGACTGATGCAGTGCTTGAATTCTGTTTGAGTGCACAGAGACTAACAGAGCTGTAATATTAAAAAAAAAAAACAGAGAGACAAAGACCAAAGACTGTGTGTAACTGAAGCTTTCTAATGTTAATTAACACTAAATGTTGCATGTGACATTTCCCAATGACCTTTATTGAAAAAATAATTTTGCCAGCACTGGGTGTTTGGCAGGTGGTCTCTTTATTTTAAATGTTGCATAGAAATTACAGGAATAAGGATTGTGCGGATGAGAGATAGGCATCACAAGGGGCTGGCCACTGAATGGAAACACCTCGCCTCCGTAAACACACAAACACAAAAAGGGAAAAGGGAAAATGTCAATCGCTTATAGCAGTAGGGAGATGAGAAGAGATTGATGGAGAATGAGCGGAGAGGGCCATCATCGGTCGCGCATTAGAATTTAAATCGGCTGAGTCGATAGAGACAAAAGCCGGTTGGTTACCCTGTACAGAGCGATGACTAAACCTCAGCTCACTGCGGTTCAACCCACATATTTTCATTTTTAGGACTTAATGAACTTCAAGAGGCGAAAAACACCCAAGTGTGAAATCTAATTTCTCCAACAGCACGAAGACAATTAACAGGTGGCTGCCGTGGTAGACAATGGGGAGATGACTGATTGAAGACAACAAGCAGAGTTGACCATCTGTCTTTATTTTGCCAGACAACGATCTTTAAATTCACTGACATGTGTGTTGACAAGCAGAATGCCAATGCCTCTTCAGTCTGGGAGTAAACTGTTGATGTTCACACTGGGATTCAGCCAGTTACAGAGATGGATTTTTCAACTTTAAAGTTCATTCTAACTTTTGGTGTGTGAAACCTTTGAAGTGTGGAGGGTTTCTTTCAAGAAAAGTGATCTGGTGGCTGAGTTTTCAGCTGCCTGTCACTTAGGCAGCAGTGGAGGATGGGTGTGTGTGTGTGTGTGTGTCATTGGCTGCTGTCCCGAAGGACAATATGATTGCTGCTAAACCAGAAAAAAAAACACTTCCCCCTTGAAAAGTTGTCATCTTTTCTTTAAATATATATATATATATATTCCATATAAAAATATGGAAATATTTTGTCAAAGGACAAAAAACGAGTTGGACGTGTTTTTTGTCCTGGCAGTTACTTACAAATAGGGAAATTGTCTTTTCGTGATCTTTTAAATGTACATGAGGATATAATCACCAGTCAGGGATACTAGAATTGTAATGAATTAATGACATGATCCTATTCATGAAGTTATGACTAGAGTAGTGCAACACTGCACCAAGGGAGGAAATTAATTAGTAAAACTATTTCTGAAATGATTTAAAAGTTCTGTAAATTCTCAAATAAAAGGCAGTACTCAAATAATGAGACTCAGTCCACTGTGCTTTATTCACCACACTTTTTGTCTTTCGTCAGGGTTGTACCTCAGAAATGAATATGGGGTATGAAGAGATGGATTGAAATATTCTGTGTCAAGAGTTAGCGTCTTTGTATTAGATAGTGGTGATTCAACCTTGAAATATTGTATTTTTAAAATAGTATTCTGAAATTGGAGGTAATGTTGTGTTATGCTTCTTTTTGTGTTCATGGACATTTATATTTCCATTTTATGTTTCTTTGGTGATCGTTAAGTCACATGACAGATTGATGGACTGTACATAATGGAAACTGAAAACAACCTCAGACATCAGCTGACATGCATGGTGTACCAGGTCTGTCATATAATAATGTCATACAGAGTTCAAATGAAGTCAGTGTAATAACACATAACATGGTTTGAGGTGATCCATAACACGTCTGCATTAAAATAAGGATCAAACCATGTTACATATTTGTTTGTGTTCTGATGTGTGTGTGGGGGGGTGGGCGTGTGCGGGTGCTGACGGACCTGTCGTTGAGGCAGCAGTAGATGATGGGGTTGTACATGGTGGAGCTCATAGCCAGCCACATGATGGACAGGTAAACCTGCTGGATGAACCTTTCTTCAAACATGTCAGGAAAGAACTGGTGCAGCAGGAAGTAGACGTGGAAGGGCAGCCAGCATGTGGCAAAGGTGCACACCACCACGATCATCATCTTCACCACCTGTTGGACACATGACAGCACCATTTTGTCTTCATTTTTACTGTTCTCTGCAATGGGTCCATGTACTTTTCCGACTGCATTAGATCAGAAAGGCTGAAGGGCAAATTGGTATTTCTTTAATTATGCAAAAAGCCTTCATGCTCCAAGAGATGGCACCGATTTATTGGTTTATTGTCAAAATGTCAGGCATCTCAGTACAACAACCTTGTCATAAAAAGGGCACCTGCTCCATAAATAATATATAACATGTGCAAAACCTGTCTGAGAAACCCATCAATGACAGCACTGTTACAGCAGTTGTTGTCAGTTTTTCCTACTTGTTTTTGCAATCTTTTGATGATGAGACATGCTGCACTGCATTGATCGTCCTCTCGGAGGACTCCGCGTTCACCTACTCTTTCTTTTAACAAGCCTCTCTGTGGGCTAAACAAGTGGCAGCAAATCTGTCTCTGTCCAGACAGTTCAGCTGCTTTCAACTTTCCATCTGTCAAAATGGAAATCTGACAACACATATGCACATCATTAGAGCTGTCAATAACAGACAGTGCTCACTGACAATGAATAGAAAATAATGTACGTGGACAGGTGTAACACATCTGCGAGGCTGCCTCATTAGTGAAGGAGGGGGACTGATGTTCTGTAGGTAATATGATCCAGGAATTTCTGCAATCGATAAGGAAGAAGAAAAACAAGAGAACTATTATGGCTTGGCTCTTGTAGTGTGTTTGCAGTACAAATGTTGTTTTTATGACTTCTGTCCGCCACACATGCCGTGCCTGCGGGGTGGCATGACTCGGGAGGTAGAGTGGTCATGTAGTTATTGGAAGGTTCCTGGTTCGATCCCCTGTTTTTGAGGAGCAGGTTGGCACCTTGTATAGCCTCTTTCTCAGTGTATGAATGTGTGTGGGAATAGCTGAATGCTGCAAAGTGCTTTTGGTCGTAGACTAGAAAAGCACTATTTAAATGCAGTCCATTTACCATTTCTCCCATGTACAAGTGTCTATTATATCGTACGGTGTGTACCAAATTGCATTACAATCTGTCGAACAGCCGACATTTCACTTAAAAATCATGAATGTCAACCTCATCACCAAATACATTAAGAATACATAATACAAAATACAAATACTTCTTCTGTGGACCACAAATGTCTGTACAACATTTCACTGCAATTCATTCAATATTTCAGTCTGGAGCAAAGTAGTGGACCGACTGAGCGACCCATGTTGCCATCTACAGAACCATGCCACTAGTATGGCTAAAAATACACTAATGAACAAATGAATTAAAGCAAGACATAAAGTGAAGGATCAACCTAAAATATGGGGGAAAAAATAAGTAAAATAGATAGAAATATGTGTGAAATACAGTAAGTGGAATCACAAGTGTGTTCAAGTGTTCACAACAGGGGCGTAGGACTGGGAGAAAAAAGGGAGTGATTATACAGGGCCCTCATCTGAGGAGGGCCCACAGAGATACAAGAATGAATAGGTGTGGATGCACAGAGGGGCCCATAGAGAATGCCTATGTACAAGGTCCAGAATTTTAAGCTACTCTCCTGGTTCACAGACTGACCTGCAGGGACTGATCTCAACAGTGCAGGGACACTTTAGTAAATATGTCTCTGTAAAACCTCGTAGGATTCACATTTTATGTTTTAGGGTCAGAAAGGCGAGTCTCTGCAAGAACCTTCATTAGGAGAGTGTTTGATTTAAAGAGTAAGAAACAGGTAGGAGGAAGAGAGCTGATGGTGAAAAACAGAAGATGAAGAGTCTGTGGTGGGCTGATAAGGCAACTACCTGACGAGGTAGGCTGGAAAACCATCAAAAAGAGAGGGCTTCATGAGTCGGGTTCGTGGTGCTGTGATGATAATTTCAATGCATGCAGACACGAACACTGCAGCCATGTCCTGATTCCAACAGTTGGAAATCCAAAAGCCATACCTTGCGTTTAGCGGTCAGCTGCTCCTTGTAGCGGTCGGAAGAGTCTCCAGGGATCTCACTGGCCCAGAGGGTCAGCCCCACCACCAGATAAGCACAACCCATCACCAGCAGAGGAAGGAAGTAGAGCAGGATGGCCACACACACATAGTAGCTGCAACAAGACATATATCCCATATCACATATAAATCACATAAATGGACTGTTTTTGACTGGAGCAGAGAGGGACACAAGTTGAGCCTGCACAAAAAGGGATGCCTTCCATGCAAAAAAAAAGATTAGTCAGCAAATATTTATGATATAATATCTAATTATGTAAAATTAATCAGAATTAGAAGATAAATAGAACATTTTAATGGTAGACATTTTGACATGTTTTGACACAGCAGAAACGGCAGAATTGTAACTGGTAACTTTATTTTATGGCTAAATCTGGAAAGTAAGCCGAATCATAACGTGATTTTGGCGGTGTAAGGAGACATTATTGGGTTAGAGCTTTCATGATAGGCTTTTTGCACGGCAGACATTTGATGTGCCATAGCAGGAAAATCACAGATAACATTAAAAATTGCTCCAATCTATTTGACGTGTCCCAGTAAGACATTCAGTGCGCTTACATGCACTTAAAGGCTCCGCACACCCACACAGCTGTTTTCAATTACTCCAGCTGATCAGACCTCTGGTCAGGTGGGACGATGCTCATAATTACAGGATATTACCAAACTCTATGTCCTATTAAGAATGATAACAGGGTGAGTTGTCCAGCCCTAACAAGGTTCAACAAAGACCCACAGAAGAGTGAGAAGAGTGAAAACACCCATGTAGATGGACTACATATGTGTTTTACTCAGCTTTAGAAAAAACTTGAACACTTGATTCAGAGAGGATCTACAGCACCGTGCCTCGACCCCCACAGGTAGTTAACAAAGTATATAATGTTGACGTTCAGTCTTTTGTTCTATGTAGTTTCTTTACCTGAATATTGAATCCCTGAATTTCCTGGTTCAGACACTGGGTTTTAAAGCTGTTCAGCTCTGTTTGGTCACAGACAATCACCAATTAAACAGTCATTACTCTAATTAGAAGAGACTTCTCCACTTATATGAAGTGTTGGACAGTGCAGGACTATTACAGGTGACACGTGTACATTTGGAAGGTTTTTCACCATGTAACTTCCACAGAGATTAATCTAAGTGACAGAAACAAGCAGAACTGGACACAAAATAAACTGAGCTGGTAAGTGCAGGAAGTGTTTCGCTGGCTTGTCATTTTTGGGGTTTTTGAGTGGTTCTGTGTAATGATATTTGGAATCAATACAGTTTGGATTGATATTCTGTCAATGTTCAGCACAAACAAACTTTTCATTTGATCTCTTGTTGGTTTGAACTTGGTGAAACTGCTCTGAAGTGTTTTCAGTTCTGTTTGTTGGGGGCTCATCCTGGTCTAATAAAATGTTTATTGCTGTGGGATTTCCCTGTTATCTTTACACTGTGTGCCATGTTTGTGAGTTACCATAGCAACCTACAACACACGTCTTTGTTGTTTCTGCGGCCATTATTGATTTTATTTGCATCTAAATGAGACGTTCATACCATCTTTGCATCTGGACTTCCGCAGAAACATTGTAAAAGTCAATGGTGATTTTAGTCATAATTAAATCTTTTCAGTGACATACAATTTGCGCACTTCATCACATACTGTATATTCCTACATATAGATATAGAAGAAACATGATTCTAAATCGAGTTTCCTGTAATTTGAAGTAATTTTTTCATGTAACATGCCCTCAGCAGTGCTATAGTTCGGCACCAGGCCTGCTGCTCTCTGTTTACAATTTCACCCTCCTCCCTCTGTGTTTTCTTGTCACTCTCTTCTTCTGCGGCGGTCTGCAAACAAACTTAGAGGCGCATTATCACCACCAACTTTAGCTGTCACATCACGTGAGAACATGGTAAGCAGGCCTGCTGCCCAAATCACATTACCTTGTGAGAATCCAGCCCTGATTTGCTACATAGCCTGCCCCGAATAGCAATATATATGTGTGTGTGTGTGTGTGTGTGTGTGTGTGTATAAAACCAAACCTACCTACATACTTGTTTCCACAACCCCCCTTTTTTAAGTGGTGGGGATATCAGATTACCAATGTAGGCATGTTGAGTGACGCACTGTGAGTGTGACAGTGAGCCAGCATGCACAATACAGGACCCAGACACTAATGCAACTAAATGGAATTCAGCCATCATTAATTTAATCATTTTCACTAGTGTGTTTTGTGGTCTTCTGTGAAAAAAACCTATTATATTCTCTAGATGACACCAAAGCTTTATTGTGTATTTATATATTGATATAAACTAAAATCATAGGCTTGTCATAACTGGGCCTGATCAGCTCTGTGAAGAAATGTAATCACATGATAAAATAAACACTCAATGCACAGAGGAAGTATCACGAGCACATTATGGCAGATAGGAATTGCTCATCAGATGAATTCCACTGATTCTGAGTTTGCCACCAGGAGCCTCACTAAATGGCATTCCTGTCCCAGAGAAGTAGTCTGATTAAGGAAGAGCAGTTAAGCGCTTTGTATGATGACAACAACAGGAGACAAAGGAGACAACAAACCTACATCCATTGATTCCCTTGGCCACTTTGAGGCGTCACTACAAGCTGTAATCACAACACTGACAGATTATCACCTCATAATGTTATTAAACAGTCGCCTATTAATACACTGAGCTGACATGGAGCAACATTAGCATTCAGTTGGAGTCGGGTTTCTGGCCGCTTGAGTCCTATTTTTACGCTCCCTGTAGCTCTGTTTTTGGTCTCCACCACCTCCTGAGGGAAATATGTGGCTCCTTAGGTGCTAAATGCTTCACTACGTTCACCAGCTAGTCGCCAACGATTTCTGTCTGCTGTTTGGTGCTGAGCAGGTAGTGTACAGTATTTTCACTGAAAACAGCTCACAGTTTACAACATAACAGTTTAATATTTATTTATTTTAAGGGCATTTCAGTGCCAGCCAGCATTTCCTAGTTAACAGAAGCTCTATTTTGCCAACCCGCCCTAACTCTGAAGCACTGATGCAGCAAGTAGTAAAATAAAAAGTTACTTATTCGAATCAAAGGCTGAATCAATCTTCATTAGTGTGTTTGCCAGAGGACTGAGAAATAGTTTTGCTTTATAACAAGGTTTAAGATGTGAGGGGCACCAGTCAGACCTCTGCTCCAATAACTGTCCAATGAATTTTAACCTGTTATGAAATAATTAAATATGACAGTTTCAGTATTTAGCTAATGATTTGGTAATCTATCACAGACATAGAGTTTGATCCTGTTAATTCCCTGGTAAGTGTGTGTTCCGGTTAATATGTAATATTTTCAGTACATTTGAGAGTTATTGTCTGTGTGTTTATACACGTGTGTGTGTGTGTCCTCATGCCGTTAATGTCCATTAAAATGTGGGAAATCGTATTATATCCATCTGAGCTGTGTAGAGAGAGAGTGTGTGTGTGTGTATTGTGTTTAACCATGTTCAGAGAGGGAGGACCCCGTGACTCTAGCATCCACAGAGGGACAATCTGTTTTCCCCTCTGTGAACGCGGCAGATGAGCCTCACAGGCCAATTCCTTGGCAATTAACTACAATTATGCTAATCCCACTGAATACCCAGGAGTACGGGAGCTTTCATCAGAGTAAAAATGACCACACACTGAGACACAGACACTCACTCACACACACACGCACACACACACAGCAAAGAAGGAGTGTTACCCAGTCAAGGGAAAACATTGCGCCGACAGTAATATCAGAGCCTTGAGAGTCTAAGTCTTTAACCTGAAGGGGTCTCATAAAACTTTTGATATAGATATATATAGACAGTAGTCTGCTGTATAAGCCTAACTGAGCAGTATACTTTAAAATTATCCCTTCACTGCAGGGAAAGCCAAACAGTTAAACTAAGGGCAATGGGAGGAGGTCTGATATACAAATTATTTTTGGATTATGATCTGTAGTTTGGTTTGTGCTGGTTACAGGGCTTACAATAAACAAGGTGTGACAAAATAAAACCAGGGGTTTAATTTTTAGAACAAATGAAACAATAAATATGATTCTTAAGCGCTCTCTGTTTAGTGTTTACCAGCCTACTCTATTTTTAAGTACGCCTGCACTCGACTCTTTTCTTCTAAACTCTGTCATCCAAATCCTGCTTACTATTGGACTGCCTTGACATTAAGTGGATGCAAAATCAATGAAGTCAACTAAATGTGCTCTTAAGTGCTTATTAGGTTGGACTCTTGAAAGGTTTGTTTGTCAGTTTAAGGAAAGATGTGCTTTACCTACATTCAGTAAACTTACGTGAGAGATGTATGCAAATTGGTCATTAACTTTATAGATTTTTGAAGGTTTGGTTTACAGACATTGTTCTGAAAATGTGCCCAGTCCAAACTAGACTTTTTTACAAAGACTATACAGGAAAGCGAGTCATAAAAAAAAGAAAGAAAAAAAAAAACAGGAATGCAGAACTACCTGATCTGGACCGACCCCGGTGTTTTCTGTCTGACGAGATCTGTGGAATGAGGTGGGGGAGAGCTGTGCAGGGGGTTACATGATGTTACTGAACTTCTTGTACTAATAAGAATGATAAAGGTGTACATTGTCCTGCCCTAAAGGCTTATGGGCGGCTTAAGACGCTGCGACAACAACAACCGTGTATGTTTATTGCATGTCACTATGTGTGAGATGAGTCTAACAAAATCTTGGTTGTCAATCTGTGTGCAATAAGTGTCTGGTGAATCGCAGAGCTACAGTCTAAATAGAACAAAAGTATATGAGAGCGGAGCAGAGGCACATCATCAGCTTGCATCATCCATCCACACTGCTTTTATGTTTTGAAAATGCACTGTAACAAAAAAGCTTTGGCTGTACGTCTTTGCCAGAGTCCCCCAGACTTGATGACCAAGGACAGAGGACTTTCTCTCTAGTCTCAGGCAGCTCATAATCACACAGTGCGAAGGTGCCTTTCATCACACCAGCATTTAAAATGGCAAAATGGAATAATCAATTGATTTCAGTTAATTCGCTAACTAGAACCAAGTGATTCTACACAAAGTAAATCTTTATTGTCAAGTTCAAAGTTGGTGAACTTTGACACACAAATCTGAGCCGCTGACCATATCAGCAAGCTGTCTGGTCACTGCTGATCCACAAGACAGGAAACTATCATAGCATTCTGTACTAGACTTGTTGCTCTGTCCTCTTTTATTTAAGCCTCCTCTGGCTGATGATGATTTAAACACATCTATTGGTTGGAAGGTGTTTGATTAAATGGTTGATTTAATTTTTAAGCATTATCATTATTATTATTTCTGCACATTTGCTCAAAGTATTTAGTCTGCTTTTGTTCATAGAATCAGCCAAGTGGCAGCAGAAACAGAGGTAGTTCCGAGACACCTATTCTCAGGGCAAGGTCTAAGACACATTTTCCTCAAAAATACCAACAACTTGCTTTGTGCTGCCTCATCTGAATAAATCACCCACCTGTTTGCTCCTCTCCACCTGTGCACCGAGCGCTTTGCCCATCTGTGTGGTATTTAGCTGCCAATCGCAGGGCAGATTTGAAGGTCAGGAAAATACCAGTCAGAGTGTTGCTTGTGCTGGTTGTTGTGGCTGGATAAATCTTTTATGTTTAGGTGTGCACTGCTATCAAAACGTGAACATAGCATCACAGCATGGTCACAGATGAGTTGAGCTTTGATTAAAAACAGTCATTTAATTAATACTTTCAATTTCAGAAGTAGGGAAATGATGCATAACTGTACTTGCCTGTTGAAAAAAGTTTTATCTTTTCATTTCAAAACATCTTGCTCGAGCTTTCTCACCACCATCTGCAATTACTGTAATGTGCTTCAGCTGTGGGCAGCACTTCAATTTCCTTTTGTGCAATGAATTGCAGGACAATCTTGTACATCAACAGCACACTCAAAAAGCTTTTTTTTTAAACTGGCACACATTTTTTTTTGAGTTTCCTTAGTTTTGTCACTTTACCACCACATTGACAAAATGTGCTTAAAATGAATATGTAATTGGGACACAGCTCGCTGGCACAGCTCAGTGGAAGGAGCCATCGCTAATGTTATTAGTGACACCTGTGCTTTTTTTCGCCCCCTCTTTCCACATGAGCTGAGAAATGCAGTAAAATCGAATCGTGTCTTTAATTAAACCAAGAAGTCAGGCATTTTGCCACACCTGCGTAATAAAGGACTATTTAAAGTGTTAACTAAAGCCAACGCACACAGGAGCCAGTCAGACAAGCCGCATACGGCGTTCCCCACAAAGATCCAGCGAAAAACGGAAGCTGGCGTAATTCCAATTACTAGCAAGAATGTGATTTGTAAATGCACACAAGGGCCCACAGGAGCAAAGAGTTTAGAGGAAAACTCTTGAGTGAATCTTTTTGCCTATGAGTGTGTGTCCGGTGTAGCTGTGTTTGAGTGTGTTTCTCAGGGGCACAGATTGAACAGGTTAGACTGTGACATGTATCACATCTGTTATTTTGCTTAATACAAGTTACATTTTTAGGGAAATGTAGAAGCAGCCAGATTTAATTTTTCTTTCACTTATTGTCTTTGGCATCCTTCAATGGATTTGTTGTCAGAGATGTGTGAAATTGGCTGTAACAGTTTGCTAATTCCATTACTTGGGGGTAATGATAGAGTGGAAATAGGCTTAATATAAAGAACAACAAGTAGTCAACATTTGTAATCTAACAGATAACTATGATTAATGTCTTAGTTTACCCAACAGCCTGAAGCAAAAGGAGAAGGTTGACATATATCTGTCTTGTAAAAGCAAAAGGAATGTAATGATTCTCCAAACTGGGACAGAGGAAGAAAAGGCATCAGACCACATATTTTCATTCTTGCTAGAGTATGTGTGTTATTTCTCAGCTGTCAGGTGTCTTGTTTTTTTTTTTTTGCCAAGCCGCTATCATAAGCAGACCTTCTTTCTTCCCTTGAAAAAGTCAGCCGTGTCAGTGTGATGTGCCAGGATCAGGCTGTGGGAAAAGCTGCTGTCGGGTCGATTTTCTGAGAGACACAGAGGTCCGCAGCCTCCCACTGTGTTCAGCACTGCTGCACAGCCACGTCTCTGCATACAGGATAGTACAGTACAGTTTCCCCTGACCCAAAGACGCCACACATGACCAATGTACTGAAAACGACCCTCATGACTCCAGATGCTGTGTCTTTCTGAAGTGCTCCTTCCTCCAGGCGCTGAATCACGAAAGCAGAAAAGTAAATCATGCAGAGAGAGTTGATGTATTAATTTAGAGATCCAACTAATTTGCATGATTAAAGTGGCTTTGTAGGTGGGATGATTGTTGGTACCAGAGCCAGCATCACAGAGAAAAAAAAAAAAAAAGGTTAGGATTTTGGATCTTCGCTGTCTAAATAAAAAATGGTGCCATAACAAACTGAATCTAACAGTCAAAATATGTGATTGGTGAGAGGTCACATGAAAAGGGAAAACTTCGGTAACAGGCAAGCAACAACAAAAATATAAAAGCTTTTGAAAACCATTAATTACCTGGGAGGTGCCAAAACTGAAAACAGTGCCTGTAAAAGTTATGAAAGTTTCCACGTTTTATTGTTTCACAACATTTCATCAAAGTAGATTTTATGTGGCATTTTTGACACTGATCAGCAGAATAAGACGCTTTACTTTCAAACTGAATGTAGATCCCTAAAAAGTGATCAAAATGAATTACAAATCTAAAACACAAAATATTGGTATTACATACTGTAAGTATTCACCCCATTCAATAGGACACACCTAATTCCTCACTGGTGTAGCCAAATAGGTGTAGTCCCTTAATCAGTTAAAATGAGGTCACGTGTGTGTGTAGTCAAGAGGTTTCACTTGATTGTATAAATACAGTTGTGACCATGAAGTCAATGGAACACTTCAACCAACTTGACCAGACCTCTGCATTGAAAACCATAAGTCAGGGGGCTTGATACATTTTGCAAGTCACTGAACATCCCTTGGAGAACAGTTAAACAAATCATCAAGAACTAAAAAGTGTAAGCAAGAAATGGCCGAATCTTTATGGCCATTGTTTGCTTCCACACACGAGGCAAACACTGCATATCATCATACACGTACCATCTCAGTGAAGACCAGTGGTGGCAGCATCATGCTGTAGGAATGCTTCTCTGCAGCCGGCCATGGGAGGTTTTTAAGGGTAAAATGAATGCAGCAAAGTATAGAGAAGTCTTGGAGGAAAACCTGATTCAGTCAGTCAGTCAACTATGTCCTGGAGTGGAGAGTTTTCACTCCGCCATGAAAGGGTCTTTTTCTGTTGATAAGTTTCAAAAAGCCACTTTAAATCTACTTCAGTCAGGACCACTATGACAAAGAAACTTATAGCAGTAGATATATTTGTAGTTAGATGTATTTGGCAGTATGCTCTGTTATGGGACCTCCCCGCCCTTCCATGTGCACGCGTGGAAAGCCTCGCACCAAGCGATACCTCAATGAGCTCCCATGAGAGTGCACTGGAGAAGCTTTTTTTTCTTCTTTTTTTTTTGAGGATGGCTGAGCCTCGTACCAGAGGTAACGTTCGTAGGCAGATGAAGACCTTCGGCCCATAGCCAGACTTTGATTGACATAGTGGCTAAACAGTGGAAGTACAATTTCCGTCTTGTGATGCTATTGGGCCAAAGAGTTTTCTATTTTTTTCTCCCCATCCCTTCCCAGTTCGAACATTCTAATGGCCCTTGTTTAAATCATTAGGTCCAAAAAGTTGTAAAATCAGTAATAGCCGATGCTGAGTTATGTCTTCGGCATTGTGATGCGCATCAGACCAATGGGACAGCGCATGACTGTGCCACCTGGCACGCTCATATGACTGGCTGTAATAACAGATAAACTGGCTGTAACTCGTCGCTTTATTACTTGTATTATGCGTGGGCTGTAAGTTGTAAAGCATGTACCGTGGATGTATTAAGTCTGTTCCCAAACTACCGGTTGTCGGCTGGTAGCTAGCAGCGCTTATACCACACAAAAAAGCCTGATATTACCGTACAATATACATCGCACCGCTGCCTCCACAGACTAGCTGCTGTGGTTACCACGAGCTAGCAGATCATCCAACACTGGATCAAAATTGAGCATCGCGTTAGTTCAGGCAGGCCACGGAGTCAAGCTCAGCTCAATATCCCAGCTACATCAGCTGACCATTGCAATCCAGGAGCCACATCAGCTGATGGATCAGCTGATTCTCTTCCACACATCTATTGGCGATCTCATTCAGGGCGCCCTATTTAAGCTGCTTCAGCCTGCCTATCCTGGCTGCTTCCTCCGCAAGCCGCTTCACAAGCTCGCCCACGTGAGAACGACAAAACGAAATACTGTGCTTATTACAGACGTAAAATAATGTGTTTTTTAGATATATGTTACAAAGTACTTTCAGTAGCACCTTTAATGTCGCCTTCAGGAATTGCTCTTGAGAACTGTGAAATGAAATATCGGCACTTGTATCTGGATTGTGGCTTTTTATATTAAAATAGACACTGTGGGTACTCAGTAATTGGAAGGTCTATTTTAATCCACAAATTGTACAGTTCTGCCATCATACACTTCTTTGCCTTTAATAAGACCAAAAGGCTGCTGGAAGTGTAGAGGTATTTCAAAAATTGTTTTTTAGTTTGGAAAATTTGAAAATCTGTATTCAGAGCAAAATGGAAAAACATGCGGTTAATGGTGTAAAATTCTCACAGTTGAAACAAATGTTGTTCTGGGTTTATTCCAAGACCTCACGGTGTGTTCTTAATATGGTTTGGTATTTTTTCACAATTTCAGTTTAGTTCTTCATCTGGCGTTGGGGGTTGTTGCTGGTGCCCTTCAACTGCAGAAAACAAATAATAAAAGGAAGCCGGTGTCTTGTGATGTTCCTGGGATTGAAAACATTTGTGTGGCTTCAAATGCTCACCTCTGACCAATTTGTGGAAGAGATGAAAAACGTGAATGCGCCATCTTTTCTCAACACACACATTCCCAGAAGTGTAAAGATGTTTACTGTGCTGCTGGTGTCATCAGCTACTATTCATGAAATAACCTATTTCAACCTAAAAATCTAGAATACATATTTGCTGATATATATTGCAGTACTCTGGGCACTATTGATTTATTATTATGGCAGCAGTTCTAGTATTAGGCCTCAGCCAGGGTCCAGAGTATTATTAGCCTTGTCTGCTCTGCAATTCATGTTCATTCTGCTGGAGTATTAAATAACGAAAGATGTTGCTTACCTAACATTAGTACAGCTGAAGGTTATGTCAACATGTCATAACTTACCCAAAGTATTACAGCTTCCGTACCGTAGTCAGTTCAACTAAAGGGTATTTTGTTGTACAGTAATTATACTGATAGAACAACAACATGTACATAAGTGGTTTGAGGCTACAGGTGTTTATATAAAAAAAAACATAATAAGAACTGTTCAAAACATATAACAATATATATCTATATATACAGATGTATTACTCAGGATTTAAATGTGGTACAAAAATTATAGTCTTAATTATATAACTATAGTCCTAACTGGGACGTAAAAGGCAAGACTCCAAGGTCTTTGTTATATGTTGACCCCCCCCCCCCCCCCGACTGTGGAAGCAGCTGCCTCCCCAAGTATAAATATTAGAACACTGTCTTCCTATTGTTGTCCCGGTTTGCACCTCTCACTCATAGCTGCTGGAAGCGAGATGACGTCGTATATGAACGACATTTGTTCCTCGTCAGTGGCAGTAAAGACGTGGTCCCGCTGACACCTGCTGATAGGCCAGCTACAACACAGCACAGGTACACACACTCCCTCACTAAAGCTTTGGCCCTGACGTCGCACCGCAGCTTAACTTAAGCACATATAAATAGACAAAACACAAGAATGATCAAGAAAAATTAAGAAAACTACTTCACCAATTTGACAGCAAAATGCTGCGAAAACAGAAAACACAGCCAAATACAGAAACACTACAAGTAACATAAAAGACAACGGGAACTGTTTCCAGGGGACACTAAAGAGTGATGAACAGGCTCATCAGCTCATTTTCCAACACCACTTATGGATAGCTGACTTCAGTAACTTCATGAATCACATTCCTTGGCAGCAACAAACATGTCGCCATCTTTTAGTGTTCCCCTGGAAACAGTTGCCGTTGTCGTCTGTGCTACTTGCAGCGTTTCTGCAGCGTTGAATTTTTTTTCTTCTCAGCGCTGGGCACGTGTCGTCAAATTAGTGAAGATGTTTTCTTTCCGCAGCAGAGACACGGAGAGTCTGGCAGTAGCTTCTCACGGCCGGTTAGCTCCAACTACCAGCTCTACGTCAGTGTCCATGCTACACCGAGCAGTAGTCAGTGTCCCCCGTGTTCCCCGACCCCATTTTTTTGTAAAATAACACAAGTATCATTACACGTGTTCTTCTTCCCTGTCAAAACCTCGTGCCTACTTTACCCACAAAGCAGCTCTTCAGCCCCAACCAACACTGACTGAAGTGACATCACTTGAGGAGATTTAGGAGACTTCGCACAGCTCCAAACTGCAATACAGTAACTTACATCGAATAAATCCTTCATGGTGGTTTTCAAAATCTGATTGAGTAGAAGTTGTGTATGCATGAATATTCATAATGGGTATAATGTCTCAGTTTGATGATTTTTTTTTTCCATCGAAAATGTTTGAATGGTTCGAATCACAACTTGTCAAAACTAAATAGAGGTGAAAAAATGAAACACAGCAGATTGATGAACAGGTTTTCCTGCTTTTTGCCCTTTGCTGTTGGCCTTTGCCTTATTTTCCAAGGACAGTTGTATTATGTGCTTCCTTACTGATTAACTGCTTCTACATTACAAGCGGACAAGCTAGCAAGGCTGGCTCCATCGGTCACATGACCTCGCAGGTCGTGCCAGTCCATCAAGTCTCCCATGGACACACATGAGCACTGTTAACACCGTTCCACTGATTGACATTTGGCAGGGTTTACGTGCCAACAAAATAAAGCACTCTTCCCCCGTCAGAAAAGACAACAATGAATGGATGGATGTAAACATTGAAAATTAAAAAAGTTCTGTAAACAGAAACTTTGTTTACAAGAAGTCTCAACAGGGTACCTTTAAGCCTGAACATACTGTGAGCCTGACCCCAAACAAGAGGAAGTTTCATTGTAACTTGGCATGATTTCCTGAAAATAAGCCTGTTTTACTGAAATAAAACCTGGCTCATCTGATCATCTTGTTGTAGACAAGCCCTTTGGATTCATGTCTTAATGGCATGTCATATTAATGTCATATTAAATGCATTCTCCTCTGGAGATCCACAACTAAAAGTTTTTTTCAGTTTTTAAAACTGAAAGTACATATTACCAACAATATATACTTCAAGTATCAAAAGTAAAAGTACTCAGTACAGAAAAATTGACCCTGTGTTGCACTGTTGTATACTTTTAGATTGTTGCTGCTGAAGCTTTATTGTGAAAATAGCATTTTAATTTGGTAAACCTATATTTTATAGGTCCCACAGCTTCCTGTAATTTCTGAGAGAGGAACTGTTATGTACAGGAACTGTAATTCAGTGTGCTTTGTTACCAGTTCTAAGGAAAATGGAAACAGTGTTCACTTGGTACACTTCTAGCTGTACTCTTTCGAGGAAATTCCTATGAAATTATTAGGAAAAAAACAGGATCTGTAAAATAAAGCCAACTATTTTTTAACTACTTTCTTTACTGTTTAGATAGTTTAATCTATAATATTTATATTCTTATCATATGTTTTTGTATGAAAATTCTTAGTAATTACTAACTATCTGTTAAATAAAGTAAAGTAAAAAGTACAATATTTCCCTCTGAATTGTAGTGGAGTATAAGTACAAAGTGACATGAAATGGAAATACTCAAGTACCTCAAATGTGTACTCAAGTACAGTACTTAAGTAAATCTACTTTGTTACATTCCACCCCGTTTATTGGCGACCCCACTGAAATTAACCATCACCCAAGGGATTCGCTTTTTCTCCAAGGTTCTTGATTTACAATGAACTGTAGCTGAAGTATTACCTTGTAAGAGCACAGGGACTCCCTGACGGAGCCCCGCTCCCTAGAGGGCCCCCTCAGCTCCCATTGATGGATGACGCTTTAGGGAATAGAAGCTGTGTTATGTCACCTTGCTGTCATACAAGCTGAATCAATAAAACCTCACTCAACTGATGCCACAGACACTCTGACAAATTATACACAGTAACTTATATTGTTTTAATTTCTGGGGCTGCTGCCTCTTCTCTCCCCGAGCGGATGAACATCCCTCAAATTGCTTTATTTCTTGGCTTTCAGTTTTTGTGTGTGTGTGTGTGTGGGTCTATGTGTGAATGTGCAAAAGGGAATATAAATACAAATGCAAACATGCCAAGTAAATATTTAATGCATGGCAACAAATAGGAGTTCCCCCTCAGCTCAGTGTCTAATCATACTATATCAACATCTGTTCATCAGCACATGAGCGTGTTATGTGGAGGAAATGCACGTTTGTATGCAAAATTAGTTAGTGCACGCTGCTTATTTTAACATGTTAGGTGTTTGTGTCAGTATGCATATTGAATGAATGAATGTGTGTGTTAGGAGGAAGGGCAGCTGTTCTTTTGACTTTGCCTGCCAGGAGAGGCAAAATAATACTGGAGGTAACAGGACGCCTCGCCCCACACTGCCTTACTGGCACTAATCACAGGCTCATGTCGTGCGCAGCCCAGTTCAGTAGAGAGGGATCACAGGGGACTGGGTTTGCTCAGTCTGTGATTTCCTCTGTGTTTGTGTGTGTGTTGGAGTGTGTGTCTACTACATGTATATTCATTAAGCCTGTCCCTCTGTGTGTGTCTCTCTTTAGTGAATTTTGATCGATTTTGTGCGCTGCGAGGAAATATTCTCTCAAGGATAAAAGGGCGAGGAAGATTCTTCAAAATGAGACACACTTTGATAATTCTCACTGCTGTCACGGGGTCATTTTGGTGTGGGCTTACTGTTCAAATTAGAACTTGGATCAGGGTTTATTTTAGAGTAAAGGTTAAAGGTTAGGTTAGGGGTTATAGTCAGTCAATAAAAAACCCCATTGAACCAGCTGCCGCACATAGTGGCCGTGACTCACAACGAGACCTGTAGCATTGTGGTGTTACAGCTTCAGTGCTCCTTTATTCTGAAACTTGTTTGTGTGTAGCGGATATTGAAATCATAGTCGCCAGGTCGTTTGCAGTTATTCACCTGCATGTCCCTCAAAAGTTCCTGGATCTTGCACTATGACAGGAAGCGTTAAAAGCCCCCGACCACTTGAGGAGACGCAATGGTCCGCGAATGGAGGAACTTGAGGTGTTGATATGGATAGTAATGGAGGACACCACCCAAACCATGAACACCTCCTCCGCTGTGCAGCTGTAACCATGCACGATGATCAGATAACCTTATTCCACTTGAGATCTTCAGATGTTTCTTAAACCCTGGAATTAGCTGTTGTACTTCAGGGTTGGACTGTGATTTGGTATTGTGGACTGGTGATTACATGTTCAAGCTTCTCATTGTCTCACATGTTTTGTCAACTCTTCTTGCCTTCATTAAGCCCAGCAACTCTTCAGCTTTAACGACACTCAAGCCTCAAGTGAACTGGCACCCATGATTATGCCACGTTTGTTCCATCAGTCTTAGTTATCAGGAGGGCATGGGAGGGTTTCACAAAAGTGTATTTGTCTTTCTGTGTAGGTGTGATTATGTTATGCAGGTGTGGTTTGTGTGGCGGGTTAGGGTTACAACAGTTATCCATGTACGTGTGCACTCACAAACACCGTCATCTATTAATACTCTCTTATGAGACCTTGAGCACTAATTCCCACCGACTGCGAAGGCAGACAGACAAGGCGTAGACCCGTGACAGCGGCAGCGGAGGAACGCCCGGAAAGAAAGGCATGTGGGACCTGACCTGGTGTCAGCCTTAATCAGATGTGTCATTTACAGCTTCAGTGGCTGAGCTGAATGACTGCTGCGTTCTCACTCAGCTCCTATGTGTCACTGATTACAGTTTCATTAAAAAAGTAATAAGTGCGGCAGGCATCCCATCATGAACAATGAAATTGCCGTCGCACTGTTCATAACAAACTATATTTCCATGGAGAAATGTGACAGAGACAGTGGAAGGGGGAAGGCTACGGCAGGCTGGCAGCAGAGCAGGGTAAACACAGTTGCTGATGAGCTGAGAGGCTGCCATCAGCAGAGCTGTGATCAGAGCCATGTCGCTGCATGTCTGAGTGCCTGCATGTGTGCGTCATTACGGGGGAGTTTTTCTGCCGTTGCATTTGTTGGAAGTGCACCTGTGTTTGCGCCTACAAGCGTGTGTCGGCCAGTGGAATTACAAAAAGACAAATGGAAGAAAATGGAGGTTACTGTTGTGAAGCAAAGTGTGAAAACACCACTTCCAGGCATGCTGCATTTGTTCTGCTCTTATGAAGCAGCTTGAGAAGTTTGTCTAGCACAGCAAGGTTGCAGCATGTGCAAGTGGAAGATGAACAATTTTTTGTGTAACTGTACACGCCTTCCCTTTCAGTTGTAGAACATGGGGCGAGGGAAGGTGAAATCGGTGCACTTTGACAGCATTGACAGCTTGCGCTATTTCCTCTGCACAAGCAATGCATAAATACAGAGCGTTTAAATGATTTACATTAAAGTTTAGTCACTGGTATGATACAAAAGGCCTTTGGTTTTATTTTAGCAGCCCGAAGTAAGATTCAGTCTGGAGGAAAGGTGACTAGTCAACCTTGACTCTCACTGAGCTGCCAGACCAGGGTAACATACTGCCTGTAAATCCTTCTTAGTGCTTGTTTTAACCTTCTTTAACCTGCTGCTTCACTACAATTCAAATGGTGTCTGGGAAGCGTCTTGCCAAACCTCCATGGCACTCACAGAATTTCAAATGATATGCAAAGAGTGCTCGAGCCAGCTCATAGGAAAATGGGCAACCCAACGAATGGACTTTACAGTGAAGCAGGAGACATCTCACGTCCAGTAGTTAAACTTCTGAAATGAACAATATTTTGTGGATTTTCAAACAGGGAAGAGAGGTAATTTTAAGAATTTGAACATGTTAATTGATCCTTTTTGTGGAAAAGCCACATCAGACACAAATTGTTACTCAAAAAGTATTTTCATATGTCTTACAACATGTAAGTGAAAGGAAGGGATGTTAAAAGATTTGGGATGTCTGGGTTCTTCCTCCCTCTTGAGGCAAAAAAGTGTTATACTGAAGTAGACTGCTGGTTGTTATCTGTGACGTTTCTTCTAAGTGGCCCATTCAAGAGAGAATATTAAAACAGGAATCATAGACATACAATTTTATCTCCATTAAAGAAAATAATCACTGTAAACACTGTGCTGTAAACAAAGGGAGAAAGTGAGCTGTTGAATATACAGTAGGAGATCAGTCCCTGCATGACTCAGTATACCTCAATGTTCCTTATAGTTTGGACGTTTGCCTTCTCTGTGACTGACAATGTAAAATCAGCTCTTTATTTTGCTACTTAAGGGGATGATTGAACTGGCTCATTAATATTTACAATCAAGGCAAAATGGCAAAGTCTGATGGATGGTTTGTGGACAGTGCAGATAAACACGGGGCCATTCCTCCATCCTCCACCGTCTTCACTCTGCTGAGGTTTGATGAAGTACTACTCAAGTAGGCCTGCTGGGCATACAGGTCTCTGTCCACATGTGTTACATGGGAGACGAGGTTTGCCTGAGTGCTGTCTGACTTTTTTTTTTTTTTTTAATGCAGCTTACTAAAAGGGAGAGCAAAGGCCATGGACACATGTTAGTGAGCTAACATGAGTGTTAAAAGCAGACCTAAGTGGGAATCATAGTTCTCAGCTTTGACATGAAAAGCACTGATTTATAAAGAAGTGAAGAGACAAGGAATCATGCGGAACCAAACACAGTTTATATTTTCAACTATAATGCCGAAAATTGTACTGAAGCCAAAGATTGAAACATTAAATGCTAAATCTAAACTTGTTATAGATAATACAATAAAATCTATAAAAAGTGTGCTTGAATACCATTTTTTTCTTCATTAAAATTGCTTTTAAACCCAATCTTTCAAAACATTTTCTTTATTCCTACATATTGATTTTGATTTTAATTGATTAAAATCAATTCAAATCACAATTTTTTTTGTCCTGGTTTTATGTCTTTGAAGTGTTAGCCCTGTAAAGCAATTGGTAAACTGTTCTTGAAAAGCATACATGTTTTCTTCATTTTCCATTTGTAATTCTACGACTACTACAGCTACTAAGATGAAGGGTGGCGTAACGCTTCAATCAAATCTAATTTATTTTCTTTTTTCTAACTGGATTTGTTTGCCTTTCAGTAGAGAGAGAGCACAAATCCCCTATGATGTGCCTTCAATACATTCACTACAAAGAACAAAAAGCTTCCGTGCTCTTTCGCTGTGCTCTCTCATTTACACTGAATACAAACAGCATCCTCCCACATTTGCTGCCAATTCAAAAGTAATTAACGGCGCTTGTTGACTGGCTGATCAGCGGCTCCGCAGAGAGACTCACATCTTTTTGAAGTCGCACATGGTGTATTCAGGCCAGTCGATGAAGCACACCACCCGGCCGGGGAGCTTGTGCGTGGTGGAGTAGTAGTACTGGGGGAAGGCAAGGAGCAGAGCCAGCACCCAGATCACTCCCACCACCACCTTGGTCTCAGTGGACGACATGCGCTGCCGCAGAGGGTGGATGATGGCCATGTACCTGCAGGGGGGAAGGAGAGAAGATACAGTGATGAGCCTTGACCCCAGACCTCACATATCAGTCACCACCACCTCTGACCCAATGCTGTTCGGTTGATCACCTACTTACTGTATGATTAGTAAGCACTTCACTGCTTTCCATGGAGAGCCATAAGCTGAACTGATACTAGTGAAAACATGTGCATCAATATCCAATCTAAGATCTACACGTAAGTCAGACAGATGAATAATGGAATAGTTTGTGCAGGTTTGATTCAATGGCCGGGTCGTTTGCTACATCGTTGCTGCCCCCAAAAATTACTTTAAAATAACAATAACGGAATAAGTCACACATTTTTGGAAATTTGCCTATTCATGTTCTGGCTGAGGTTTAGGTGAGAAGATTGATATCACTCTCCTATCTGTTTTGTAAATATGAATGTACAGCCAGTGGCTAGTTAGCTTAGCATAATGACTGGACACAGGGAAATAAGCTTGAATGCACCCGACCAAGAAATAGTCCTGCATATAACACGCCCAAAGCTATAAGTTGTCAGATAAACAACAGTCGTTGAGCTTTAGAGGTGTTGGTACCTTTGGACTGAGCCAGGCTAGCTGTTTCCCCCTGCTCCCAGCATTTATGCTAAGCTAAGCTAAGTGGCTGGTAGTTGTGGCGTTATATTTATTGCACAGACGTGTAAGTGGAATTGATTGTCTCATCAAATTTTCAATAATTTTTTTTATTCCATAAGAATATGATATTACTTTGGCTCTGTACTGCAGCGCATTGGATTTGACATTGAGGCTGTCTGCAGTACCGGTCTGGCAAAGCTTTACCAGAGAAGATACCAAGTGTCTGCTACTGTGATGTCTGCGACTCAAGGCCGGAGGATTTTTTATTATTTAAACTCACATTAACTTATCCAATAACTTTCTGTCCCCTAAAATGTAGGGACTATGCATAAAAAGGGTCCATCTAATGGGGATGTAAACACCCCCAAATACAACACTGTTGCAGTACTACATCAAATCATATCTTACCTAATAAATTAGATTTGTATGTAAGTGTGCTTACTTGTTCCCTGAAGTCAGACAGGTGGAGAGGATAAAAAGGTGTACAGATAAAAGATTCAGTGTTCAGATGTGATCACAAGTTATTTAGGCCCTTTATGTAGGCAAAGTGTAAAAAAAAAAAAAAAAAAGAAGCTCATTTGTGTAAGAGTCATAAACTAAAATAGAGTTCCTGGAGGGTAACTCAAACTGCACGCTGAAACACAAGCCGCAGGATGTGAAAACTCACACGCACTCGCCCACACACCCGCAGCTGAAACATTTAAAAGGAATCTTCCTCTTATCCTCTTATTTAAGTTTACAGGTCCAACAACACTGTACGCTTTGATTTACCAAAAGCCACACTGGTAAAAGAAAAAAGAAAAATTTTCAGTCTCTGGATAAAACTTAAGTTTGATGGTGGTGGGATCACAGAAGAGTTACATCAGAAAGAGTGTCTGCCATGAAGAAGAATTGTAGTCAAATGATTTCCCTCCCCTGAATATGAGTAATTATATCACATTGTCATAAACGTGCTCCTAATCACAGAGACGACAAGTCAGTGCATGAATAACTTCAAATGACCTTGTCCATCCTTAACACTGAGCCCCAACAGGAAATTGGTTTAAAACACAATTGCAGCCAAATCTATTTCCCCTCAGTAAAAATACAATACTTTGCATCTTGACTTTGGTTTATCAGAGACTTTGGTTACTTTGACTTACTTTCTTTCTTTCTTCCTAATTACTCAATAACCTATAAGCTATATTTATCCAGTAAATAAGTAAGTAAGTAAGTAAAGTGCTGATTTTATTCCTAATCATATATGAGGGACAGTTTTCATGTCTAAACTTCATACATTAAAAACCAGGATCTCAAATATTGTTATGGTATAGACTGTATACAGTTTGTACAAGTACTGTGTCTACAGAGCAAAGTCAGTGTTTTTTTGGCTCCCTTTTAAGCAAAGCTCTCCAGTAAAATGCCGTCCTGGTCCAAAGAGGTTTAATTAAAGGCTTAATCCCACTAATAACCTAAATGAATCTGCTAATTGGACGTTCTCCCTCTAATTATATCAGAGACAAGAGGAGGCCTTTGAAATCAAACGCTCCCAGCGGTCTGCTGAAAATGAGTGATCACAGCCTCGGCTTTACTTTGGCTCTGCTTCAAACAGCACAGGCAGCCATGTGGCTTTTCTAGGTGCAGGTGAGTCATGCAGTAGTCACAGGCTGTTGATGTCAGAATCAAACGCACACCTGCAGAGGACATCGGTCTGCTCGCTCCACAGCCCAAATCACCCTCACCCCTGCTGGCATGCAAGCACTGTGTTCAGACTGAGTGCATCCTGGACACAGCAGAGGTTTAGTCATTAAAATGAGCACTTAATCTGTCATGATTGAAGACTGGAGTTTATCAAGAGTGATGAAAGAATCTAGACTATTCACATGTTTTTTTTTTTTTAATACAGAATCAAATGTAATTAAGAGAGAAATGTTTGATAAAAAAAGGAACAGAAACTTATTACAACCATATTTCCAACTAAAAGCTGTGCAATATTTTGCTAGTGAACATAACTTTTGATGGAAACCATGGTTGGGATTTGATCTGCTATTCAAAGCTAAATCCTTTTTAAATCCCTTATAAAACATTCTAAATAACTAAAACTCTAAAGATTCAATTAAGCTGAGAAGATCGAAACCACTCTCATGCTTGTACGGTGAACATGTATCTGTCTACCAGCACCTTTAAATCGCACTTATTGTCACATTGTATCTTATTTGTCTAATCCGTTTAATCCATACTAGTAAAAGCAACACTTAGCGGTTTGTATTGACAGTTATATGCCAGCATATGTCTTGACCAGCAGCAAACAGGCAAATTCACAAAATGCCTAACAATTACTTTCAAACATTTATGAGAAGCATAAAAGTTAACTCTCACTCTAAATTGACACGATGTAATCAGCTGGATAGTTTCTCCATCTGACTGAGAAGAGTCACCTTTCTGTCTGTCTTGTTGAACTACAACAAGACAGACAGAGTGTTTACTCATGGTGGTAGAGTGGTGTTACAGAGTGACATTTCTTTCCCCTCACAAATTATTTTTTCGACGAGACTGGCTTGCAGAGAGCACCTTAACCAGACAGCTAACATGCAGCCACACTTGAACAGAGGACAAAAATAATAATGTTAAGTTATAGAAACTAATACCAAAAATGATTTGTTTTTATGCATCAAATACTTGATGTCCTCTTTTCTCCTTTTGCATATGACATTCTGTAGCCAACTGTGTGATAGATAAGCAGAATAACAATAATTTTCTAAGGAATATAATATCTGTATAAGCTATTCATTCCCTACACTATTTTCCCCTGCTATGATTATGAAGTACTTAATTAATTTTCACCTTCATGGGATCTTATGGTGTTCTTCCCAATTGGAGTGGAAACTTGAATTCACAGGAAAAAAAACATATTGATTAATGGAAAGTCAAGAAAATAGCTATGAATACCTCAGGGCAACAGTGGGAACCCAGTTTGAAAGTCATTCTGAAAAGCTTTAACTCAGCTGCAACAAACACTACGAATTATTTGCCAGAGCTTTGTGACCAACGTTTGCTGTGCACATTAAAACCATGTTCCACTTTTCATCCAATTTCAATGTTTGTGTTTCAGTTTGAGTCTGTTTGAGTCTGTTCTGTTTGACCAACCTTCCTGCATGCAAACAGAGAATAATTGCTCCTCCAGCGTAACTCAATATGAACACTAAAAAAAGCCACTGCTGCAGGCTGAAAGGTATTTCATTATTATGGATTTATCCCGAGTTCCCCTCCCTTTCATTTTGCATCTGGGAAAGCACACCTTTGAGAATTTGAACTCCAAATATCCATCTGTGGGCAATATCTGATTCCTCTTGATAGGATACCTTCTCTGCGCAAGATAGCATGGGTGACAAACACCTCCAATTATCCACAAAGAGCATCTAAACTGCCATGAAAATGCAACGGTTCGATATAAATACCATGAAGCTGCTACACTGTTTTCCTGAAGAGACGTAAGTGATTAAGAAGGAAGCAGCTAAAGCGACAGATGAAATTGCCTTCAAGCCTGCCAGCGATTTTTTTTTTCCCCAATTGTTTTTTTTTTTTTTCCCAAATTGCATTTGAAAGTAGGTTGTGGTAATTTGATCATGAATTTGTTTCCTCGGGTTTATTGGCCTCTCAGGGGGTTGTTGTTGTTTTGCAGAAAGTTACGTAAAACTCCCATCTAGAGATGGAAGGAGATGGGCTGGGTGAAAGTGACAGAGCCTGGGGTGTGTTTGTTTGTGTGTGTGTGTGCGTGTGTGTGTTGGTGGTGGGTAATTTGAAGGATCGTCAGTGTTTTTTCATAATTGTCTACATGCATACATATGGCTCCTTCAGCCACCTCAGTCTCACCAGCAGACACGCCAGTGTGCAAAACCAGTATCCACCTGCACACCTCAGCATCACATTGTCTCTGATTGTGTGTGTAGCCTGTATGCGTTTGTCAGTGTGTGTGTGTATGTGTGCGTGTGTGTGTATATGTGTATGTGCACGTAGGGATGCTCTTGGTAAGCAGCGTGTGTCCATTGAGGTAGCAGGTGAGCTTATTGTTGTGGTCAGCCTCATGTAGTGGTAGATGTAGTATGTGCTGGTAAAGGATTGAAAATAATAATTAGATTGCGTGGATCTTGAGTTTTAGTTTGAGCATATCTGACATTCAGGTGTCATGCACCATTATGTGAATTGGTAGGTTAGTAATGAGCAGAATGCTAACACTAGGTTAACTGAATCATCATCAAGTAAAAAAAATGTGTATCACAGTTTTTTCGGGATGTGTCGATCACTTTTTAGTGCCCCTTGGAAACAGTTATTTCATAACTGCTTCATTGTCTTCTGTGCCACTTGCAGCTTTTCTGTATTTGGTTGTGTTTTCTGTTTTTGCAGCGATTTTATTTTTTATTTTTTGAGGTAAATGCTGCCCCTGTGTTGTCAGTTTCATCAGGATGTTTGCTTCACCCGCTTGCCACATGAAAGTGAACACCACATCAATAATAATAACAGCATCCACCAGTCGGCTAAGTCAGCCGACTGGTGGATAGCCAGGAGGCCATTTTTCAAGCTCTAATCTGAGGCGATTTTTCTGTGACAGGAGGTGACAAGTGTTGATTATAGTGTTGTTTTTCCACTCAGAAGCGACATGGCTCTGAGGCAGCTGTGCAAAATTATCTAAATGTGTGACACTGACTCTGATGTATGTGGATTTATAGAAGCGCCAACACTGAAATTAACAGTGGCCATTTTGATGTGCTGCTGCTCACTTAGGGTAATAAATTTGATTGTAAAATGTGGCCTGGCAGGCAAGTAAACAGATTCAGAACAGATTCAGCATTAAAATAGGAGGAACAGAGATACAGAAACAACTGCATACCTTTGAAAAACACTCCAATGTGTGAACATTGGCAGTGAGTATCTCAGACATGTGCCAGTGAACTGAAGTTTCTGTCATTATTACGGTGTAATTTTGATAATGCCTGTGCTGCTATGGTGGTTTGACAGTTATATTTAGGAACAAAATGCATGCCATGCAAAATAACAGTATTCAGAATTCAGTGAATGCACCTCCTTGGACTCATATTGGTAGTGATGTTTGGGGCTGCAGCCTGTACAGCTCAGGGTAAACCAACAGAGGCTCCATCACATAAATATAGTCACTGAGCATGCTGCTTCCTATTTGTGTTTGCAGCCAGTGTAAGTAATGTGATGAGCCAACAGCTCTTTTCTCTTACCGGTGTCGTAATGTGAAACTCATTTGTGCTATTAATCTGTTTTGGTTGGATTTAGGTGTTTTTATTTTTTGGTTTAGTTTGCACTAAGGAATTTTTTCTCTATAGCTCCAAGTATTGCAGTGTTGGTCTGTTTGTCGGCCACTTTGGTCCAGACTGAAGTATCTCAACAACTGTTGGATGGATTGGCATGCAATTTAATACAGGCAGTCATGGTCTCCAGAGGAAGAATCCCACAGACTTTGGCGGGCCTCTGACCTTTACTCTAGGGCCCTCATGAGATTCACATTTATTGTTTTGGCTATCTCAACGTTACAAACATCAGCCTCAGCTGTACGTTATATTTAGTGCTAATAAGCAAACACACTCAAGCAAGGTGATAAACATGATGGACATTGCATCTGCTCAACATCAGCATGTCGTAGTGTGAGCGTTTGTTTTAGCATATAGCTCAACTCACTGCTGTGCCTAAGTGGAGCTACTAGCATGGCTGTAGACCTTTAGTCTTGTTCAGTCTTATTGACATGTTTTATGTCTGTCTTTTATCAACTTGGGACCATGTTGAAAACAAATACTCTCACATGTAAATCCACTTCACTCCTACAGGCCCACTTAATTAAAACTCCACAGCTCAAGCTGAACTTCGGATAAATGAAAATCAGGGAAGTGACCCTGAAAAAGCCCCCTAAATGCTACAAAGGGACATTTTTTATGGTATGATTTGGAAATCAAAGCAAGCAAGGTAAATTCATATTCTCATCCACATGTTCATCTTTTTCCCCGTATTGTTTCCAACCCTGTCACATAATCCTTTTGTAGAACAAAAAAAAAACACACTCTTTACTAAAAAAAGGGCGGCAGGGTCCAGATTACCTGCCCGTGATGATCCCTCTGGGGACAACAGACGGAGGAGTGAGAGGGAGACGTGGAAATTGGAGGACAGAGGTGAAAGAGCTGGAGAGGAGGCCGACATAAGCCGTCGTTGATATGCTGTGCAGCAAGTCATCTGCTGCTGAGACCCGGTCTGACTGGGACAAGCTGGCGGCACGCTTTAGCTACAGAAGGTGAATAGAAATGTTCCAGCTTGCCTGGACCGGTCTCAGCCAATCACTCTTTCATTTGTTACTGTATTAGCTCCTCAGCCGTGTGAAGGGCAGCGTGTCAGGGGTCGGAGAGGTGAATGAGTAACACCCTTTATTCTCCCACATAAGTGCACTGACATATATGATACATTTGTGACACTCGCAAAGTACTGTACATTACACTAAGGTATTCCCAGAATACATTTCTGTCAAGGTGGAGCGAGAGAATGTGTTTCTTCCATTGCATTATAGCCTAGGGTCCTGTGGTTATAGAAATGTGTGTACTACTTTCCAATAAGGCATTCTTTATAAATGGTTTATAAGTTGTAACTAATGGCTTTTATTAATGGTTAATACTTTATAGATCAGTTACAAACTATTGACTTATTCACTTTTGCTGTTGGCTTATTGAAAAAAGGAAACATGTGACCCTTAGTTAATGACTTTCATTTAAACGCATTATTAATAGCTTATTACCCTTTATTAATCAGTTAATTATAACTACAGGCATGGGGGCTAATTAGAAAGTGAGAAACTGAACATTTATTAATGACATACTTTAATGACTTAAATGACCAGAGGGATTTTTTCGCAACCTAGCAACCCAAACAAATTTCTGAGCTTCTACTTTATACTTTATACAGCATTAGTAAATGATTGATTAGCCATTAATAAAGCCATTAGTTGCGATTTATAAATATACAGGATACCTTATTAGAAAGTGGCATCAACATTTGTTGAATATCTTGAAAAAAATTATCTTGAGGGACTGAAACCAAAACCTGAAGGTACCTTTGATGATTTTGATTGGTGATCCTTTTTCTGTGCTCCACCGTTACTGCAAATATCTAGATTTGATATGTTTAACTGGCATCCTACCATGTGAAACCTTAGAAAAGGCACCATCAAACAACATGCTGCATACACAATAAGCTGGTCCAGAGGTGTGGAGCTACTATCTGCTATCTGAATAAGGTGGGGCTGATTATTCTGTCACGCTGCCATAAGTTGTGTGTGTGTATAAGTTATTTTCTAGTCACTTTTGGGCAACAGAACAGGCTTTAAACACAACATTATCACTTTATACAGTGTATATTTTACTGTGTTAGCCAACAGTTGCATATTTAACAACATTTAACAAGGAGCACCATTAGCATTTATTTGGGGTTGTGTTTCTGGACACGTGATTAATGCAACTCCAATATTAACTCTCCTTTTGGCTCAGGTTTGGTCTCCACCAACTCCTGAAGAAACTGGAAAATGCTTCCCTATGTTCACCTACTAGTTGCTAAGATTGTGTGTATTTTGATGCTGACCATTGTGATGGAAATCTTAGAGCTGGTTCACTCTAACAAGAAGTTTCAGGAGACCTGGATGTCTTACACAGGAATATTTATTGAAGCTCGATCGAGGAGAAAAGGGAAACACCACGTGTGAATCACAGCGTACTGCTACCCAAATCTGAAGATTGTGTCCTGAAGCTCAGTATTTAACCCTCCCCAGAACTGATAAGTTCTGCTATATCCAATCAGGGTTATTCCTAACTCAGTCTGTCATGTGTGATGACTCTATTGGATATCAGATCCAAACAGGGAAAGACGTCAACCATTGCTGTCCTAGCAACAGCATAGCCTCTCTACAGTCTCTCTTATCCAGCGTCAACAACCAGGCACCAGCCTGTCGTGTCTAAACCTGAATACAGAAGATATCTAGCAGACCTTGGTTTACCAGATGCCAGAGCCAACTCTGCCTTGTCAGGCACACAGAGTGAGACAGGTGAACAGAGACAGACAGTTGACCTGACCTGTGAAGCACTGTCTTAAGTTACCTTTAACCTACAAGAGGGAAGTTTAACATACAAGAAGGAAAATTCCTTCACAACCATGTAGTGTACATTGGGTACAGCGTTTCAACGCCTTGAGAGTGAACTTCAACAGGAATGTTGCGGGCCCTAAACTTAAAAACGATGAGCTAACAGATGCTAAAATGCTCCTTAAAGCTGAGGGGAACTGCAGAGTTTGGTGATGACTGTTTGTGGTTTCATCACAGCAAGTGAACCTTTCACAATACACTTTAAATATAATGTATTTTGGTGCAGCCTTAAAGTTGTAATCCTTAAGATCTCAGACCTGGTTGATGTGCTTACACCTTTGGTTACTGTGGCAACAGCAAATGCGATTGTCAGAAACACATGGTACCGTGCATGTATTGTTTTTCTGTGAATCCCTCCACACTTCTGATGAAAACAACTATGTAGATAAGTACTGAGTGTAAATACATTGGATGGCTTTTGCAGAAAGAATGGCGACCATAAATAATATTGTACATAAATAGTATGTTTTCATGAAAATCTGAAGGATTGTAATTTTAACAGTTGGTATGAATGAAAATTCAAAGTTTGTGGCCAGAACTTTTCCTTTCCCTGCTGTCATTTTGAGCAGACTTCTCCATAGCAGGCTGCCAGGCTCTGTGCTGTGCTGCTTTCTGTAGCTGTGATTATGTTAGTGCATTTCATTGGTGCTGCCTGTTTTTGCTGAAAATATACTGTTGTAAAATCAGTAGTTGTATGCTGTGCAATAACTTTCCCTTTTATGTGCTGTCAACACTGCAGCACTTTACACAGTTTGGCTCTACCTTTGAAATAAAAGGGAAACAGGTGCCCCCAATGCTGCTGACATGTAAGTAAAATAAAAATATCTTCACAGAGGAGCTGCAATCTGATGGGTGTTTTTTTCAAAAATTATTTTATAATTAGTCTTGCTGGTTTTTAATCTTTTTACTATTTTTGTTTAATAATCACTTTATCTGCAATGTAATAGCAGAGTCTGGATCCCCTTGGTGGTCACGAAGATTACATTCTTCCCTGTGTCTTCTCCAGGATTGTTGCTGGCTTTTCACACTTCAGGTAATGAAAACCTTACCAGGACTTTCGTTGGTAAATTGCAGGACTAGATTGAACTGCAAGATATTCAGCTGCATTTACAGGTTAAGGTGATACTGGGAAAATGGGCTTCTGGTTGTACTGAGCAACAATGCTGTCAACTCTTTTTCACCAGAAACTTTTAGGTGGTCCAAACGTTGCTGTTATTAGATTAGATACACATTATCCTCATTTGCCAGTACTGCCTGCATATACATGACATATTTTAATTTGCATGTCTTACTCATCCTGTCCAATCAGCCTAATCAAGAGTAGCTTTACTCAGATGGGAACTTGAAAACGCTTACTTACGCCTCCCCGCCAGCTTATTCTAAATGATCAGTGTTTGTAATTTCCAACTGTCTTCTCTTAGTAAACCAGGAATTGATCAGTTCAAGCGTTGTTTAAGACTGAACATGACGGGAGGTGATCATCTGTGATTCATACAAAGGACCAAGTGCAGCTATCAGTGGCAGCCACACAAAGGACCGGAACTAAATGGAGGAGAAATTAGTCTCGCTAAATGAGACAATAATGAATTTCAGTCACATCCTCCACACGGCAGTGAGCACATTGATGCATTCTAACTATTAAACAATATCCATCAATCCATTCTCTATAGTCTTTATCCCCTGGGAGCTGGAGCCTATCCCTGATGCCTTTGGTAAAAGGCGGAGAAATACACTGAACAGTTCACCAGTCAATTACGGGACCAATCTGTCAACTATATTCACCATGCTGTATGAGCAATTTAGAGCTTTCATTTAATTTGAGTCACGTGTCTGTGGACCACAGGCGAGGGGTTCACCACAGAAACACAGGCAGAACTGCTGGATTGGGTTGCATCAGCTGTTCGTAGATTGTTAAGCAAAAGCTTGTTTCAAACTAGTGATTTTCCAAACTTGATGGCGTGATCGATGTCTTAGCTAGTGAAGACCGTTGACGGTTGCAAGGAAACATCTGTAGCACTGTCCAATCAAAAGCAACCACATGTCTAAAAGTCTTTCAACAAGACTAAGAGTCTACAGCCATTGCAGGTTGTACTTTGGCACCACATAAACTAGTTCTGTCATAAAGATTAGTTGGTGCTAAATATTTACACAGCAAATTGCCAGGTGGAACTGCTATGTTGCCAACTAAACCAACTGAAAAAACTCACATTAACTTACATTAACCTCTTCACATCTGACATTTTCAATTCCAAATCACAAAATAACATCACAAAATACTTCCAAACGTCATGCCAATAACTACATGGACCAATGACGGATGGTGAGTGTAATCGGATATTCCCACTCGTTCGAAACCACATGAATAGTACTAACTCCGAAACACACTTATAAGTACATTTACAAATTATTTGGTATTGGAATTTTGCTTGACCCCCAAAAACTGTTAACTTTAGCCACGCTAGCAGCATGGATCTTTGCACAGACAGTTCCCTGGACCTTTCTTCTATTCCACCAGCAGGCTTTTTGTTATTTAGTGAAAGAGTAGAAAAGCTATTGGATGGATTGCCATGAGATTTGGTACAGCTAACAACACCATCTGGTCAAAGTTTTGACTCATCCCTCCGAATATCTCAATATCTATAATAACATCTACTGATTGGCACAAATTTTTTTATGAACATTCATTGTTTCCAAATGATGTATCCTACTGACTTTGGCGTTGGGTTTTTCTCTAGTGCCACCAGGAGGTGGACATTTATGGTTATGGAGTGAAACATTAATGGTTTGAAGTGAAAACAACTATGGATTGACATGAAAAATTTTGGTAACCGTTATCTATTCACTTTCCATCTGCCATCATCAAGTCAGAATAATTATTTGTCAAAGACTTTGGTTAAACTACAATGTTGAGCACGGTAAACATTATAAAAATCAGCATTGTCCTTGTTAGCATGATGGCATTAGAATTTAGCTGAAATTAACAAGCTTTAATTTAGTGGTATTTAAATATGCTAAAACTACGCTGAGTTTGATCTTAGAATGAACAGCTGGTGCAACTGGCTCCTGAGGCTTTTGAGCCATAATCACCCTAATACTGAAGGATATGATTATCTTAATTAATGAAGGAACTTTTTGCTTTTGTTGTTCCTTCCATTTCAGTCTTTTCCCCACTGAGTTTATCAGGGGTTTTAAGCAAGTACTGTCATGCCTAGAAATTGTATTAAAAGAAAAATAAATAGAAAAACGATATTTCAAAAGGGACTTTGTGAGCCTGGTTGCAGCTTAGTTACATATTTCTCAAAAACTGGGGTTCCTCTCATCTAAATACAATCAGCATTGGAGCCAGCATACTGGAGTCAGAACTCAGCGAATTTATGGGTTTTGCACCACAGGAAGGATCGCAGCAGTATCTTGTATCACACAGCACAGTGCCCCCCCCACCCCCACCCCCCCACCAAGATCCTGTAGACTTGCTCTATTTGCCAAAAAAAGTGAAATATGAATTGGTGCCTAAACAGCAGTGAGGGATGCCAGCGAGTGATGATCTTCCTCACCTCCACCAACATCATCCTCCACATTTTCAGAAATTCTGAAATACCTTTTCCTACCACAGCCACAAAAGGTATGATGCTCGTCAGTGTGAATCAGTGCTTCTCTGTTGGCTTTTCATAACATCTTTGTGTTGCATGGACAGGGGTCAGGGGAAAGCAGCCAGATTTCCACTTCTCTTGAATGACAAGTATGCCAAATAGCAAACACGCAATGAGCAGATTGAGTTAGTATGGCGTGTGTGGCCTGTGGCCTTCTTAATCTGCCTTTTAGTTCTCAATTCCTCTAGCTCTAAAGGTTCAACTTCACTTTGGTAAAGGTCAAGTTCATGGCTTTCTTGCTGAAAGAGAGATATACAGAGGAAATATAGGCTATTATCGCCTGAAATGAAGAGGTACAAAAGACACAGACGCAGATGTGATAAGCTTCAGGCAGGATGGATACAGCTTTATGTGTAGTTACAGCCGGAAGTGGCTGTCTGAATCAAACACACGTGTACACGTTTACTCACACACGCACAAAGAATAAAAATCAGAGCTGCACGTGCAAACACTGGTTTTAAATAAAAGACACACATTCACAGACACAGATGCACACATATACAGTATACACCACATAGTCATATACACACAGACACATGCACACACTACTATACAAATATGCAGATAGACATACTCGAACACACAACACCACATATGCTCAGGCACACACACGCACACGCACATAGCAGCACTGTGCTTTTTATGAATCTAATTTCCATTTAGCCTCATTGTCACAAGGAGCCGCCCCATTGATAAATAGGGTTCCTACACACATGAATGTTCACTGAGAGGAAGAGAATAACATATAAATCTCCTAAACCTCATATTTTCTCAGCAGAGTCACTACCGTATAAAGCCTTGCATGGGCAGATAAAACCTAACATAGCCTACAGTATGTACAATTGTTGGCTGCTTTACACAGCTTTTCTGGGTCTTGATCCAGAGGGCAATGAACTCAATGTTTAACCATGACAGTGTGGTGGGTTCTCTGATGGAGAAGAGGCAGCTTCACATTACAGTTTTTTTTACAATAGTAACAAGCTTTTCTCAGTGTTGAGTTCACTCATTCAAAACTCTTCACACAGTCAGCACAACAGAAGTTACTGTGGACTAAACCATGGATCATTTTTCTTTGCTTTGACACAAAATGCGTTCAATGACCTCATCTCTCAAAATACATGAACTTTTTTTCACTCAAATTCAACCACCACCAAAATCTCTGTGCATTTACACTCCATTTTGCACATTTTCATACTATTAAAAAGGATGTTCAAAGCCTAACGTATAGATATGTATAACACAATCCAAGATAATAAAGACAATATTGTAATGCTACCTGTTGTTAGTGGGTTTTTTTAGGTCAATGTGTAAGGAGTAACAGAGTGTTACTGTTGGGAGACTAATGTTGTCAGTGTTCTTGAGTATCAAGTGTTTGGTTGCATTTGTGCATTTTGGATGTCAGTAAAGAGAACTGATAAAGGGATTTCTGGGGAGTTTTTCCCTTATCCCAATCAAGGGTCTAAGGATGGAAGGTGTAGTATGTTGTACAGATTAAGAAGCCCCTTGAGGTAAATTTGTGATTTGTGATATTGGGCAATATAAATAAAATTAGCTTATAATTTAAATGATTTTTATTTTTATAAAATTGAGAGAGGTATATGGGTAATTTCATTTTTAGGACACCGTTTTTCATTCAAAGAGCACTCAACCTCAATTATCTTTAGCCAGAAAAGCAAATATCACATCATGTTCTCTATCACCTGTAGCGAGTTAAGGAGAGACCACATCCTCTTGAAGGATTCATATTTTTTCTTCTAGAATATTGCTATAAAACCTTATGAGGGAGCAAAGGGGAATTCAACTGCGCACGACTAGATTAGTTTTTATTCGGCACCACTGTAACATTTACATAATATTTACGTATTTTGCTATCAATGATTTAAGAGAAAATGTTAAAGAATTTTGATTGCGCGATAGTTCATTGAGCGCAATTAATAATTATTATTGATAATTAATAAATTATTATTAATAATAATTAATAAATTCTTAAATTCCTTCAGATTAATTGCATGGTAAATGTGATGGATTAGACAACACGATCCAAAGGTTTTAGGATCTTTTTCCAAACAGGCTGACTTGCCTGATTTCTTTGACAGCGGACAGAGGACCCGGTATCTTACCTGTCCAGAGCGATGGCAGTCATTGAGTAGATACTGGCAAAGACAGCCGCGATCGGAAAGAAGTTGTGGAAGCGGCAGTAGACCAGTCCGAAGTACCACTCGTTGTGCACGGCGTAGGTAAAGTTGATCACCGTGTTGAAGGCGGACATGGAGGCTTCGGCGAACGCCAGGTTCAGCAGAAAATAGTTGGTGACGGTCCTCATGCGTTTATGCGCCATAATAATCCAGATCACTGTCAGATTGCCTACCACGGACACGATCACTATACAACTGTACGCAATGGCCCAGAGGACAATTCTCCAGACTGGCTGCACAAACTGGTTCCAGTACACGGTCCCGTTATTGGTGCCGTTGGAGCTGGTGGTCCAATTTGGCACGTCGGTGGTGTTGAATAACGGATCCATTTTGCTGTTTAAGTCGCCCTCAAACCACTGGATATGAACCTAATTCATTACGAAACAAAGTTAAATATCCCAGTGCCAAATGCAAGGTGAAACATCGAAAGTTTCAGTAAAGCCTCTGTAGCAAAGCGTCTGCGGAATGTTCACCTAATGAGTCCGCTGTCTTGGAAATAATACATTCAGGAATTAAGTACAAGTATTTTATGTGGACATTTCGATAATAATCTATTACTATCCATTAATCTTTAACACTTTTCGCTGTGCGTAAAAACGAAAACGCGCCTTTTACGCGCCTTGCAGCAGGAGAACGAGTCCGTGCTCCCGTGACTGGCCACGCGTATCTGAGCTGTCTGCTCCGTCCTCTGTCCCTCAGTGCCTCCTGCTCCTCCTGCTCCTCCTGCTCCTCTGCTCCTCTGCTCAAACCCAGCGGCTGCACACCAGCTTATGGCGCGAGCCGCTGCGCACCCGTCCAATAGGCAGTCTCTGCAATTATGATTATGGATGAGGCCAGGTAAGTAATTCATTCCATCCGACTCAGACCGCACGGGGAAGCCAACAGGATTATCATGCCTAAATACCTCTTATCTGATTTAATTTGCTCCTAATTCCTTTTGTAGGCAATAACAAACAGCCCACAAGCAGGGCAATAAATTAACGAATTCAAACAGGCACATGAATATTAATAATATCAATAATAAAAGAACAATAATAAAAACAACAATAATGTCTAGAAATTGTGATTCGAATAGTTTTAGTTGTAGTGGTAGCAGCAGTGGCATAAGTGATGTCGTTCATCTTGAATAGATTTCATCTCCGAATACAACTGAATGTGGTGTGTAGTGTGGTGAGGTGCCACACTGTTGGACCGTCCAAGTCTTCACACTCACTGCCCCCTCTTGTGGACTCACAGTCTGGACTGTGTATTTGGAGACTGGCCGCTTCATATGATGTCAGCGTGCTGATGAAAAAGATCAGTTGCAGTAATGTAACAGGCTCGAGAAGGATTCTTTACACATTTCACAGCATGCCATTATAGTAGGCTACTCTCTTGGTACCCATGAAGTTTGAAGAAACCCAATGTAAAGACACACTTAACAGTATAATACAATGGTCTGACTTATAAAAGATACGATTCACTGATAATGTACCCTTAGAGCATTTAATGGCAAGGAGACAGATGATCTGAACAGTAAATAGTAAATAGGGCCGGACCTCTACGACAGAAATTATTTATAAGAGAAGCATGTCCGGGATATTGTCCTCTGGAGACTGCACTCTTTTACTGTTTACAATAGCAAGCTTTATATATTTTATTAGAGCCTTGCTCCTGGCTCCATTTTTCATTAGCAGGGGTCTACCTAGAAGACCAATGTGAGAGGATGAATGAGATTATTAGGAGGGCTACTTCCAGGCTTGCCACTGGACTCTTGACAGCGCTAAAAGACTGGAGAGTGAAAAGCTGAATGAACTTCAACTCACACCCCGTCGCTGTGTCATTGTGGAGTGGAGGAGCTCTTATAGCCACAGGCTGTGGTACTGTGAATCTGAGAGGTTGGATATTGTTGATATTAGTGTTATTCATATATTATGTATTCATATTCTAACCTGCTGTTAGTCATAAACAGTTCATGCCTTGAGTGAAATGCCAACTTGATTTGTGCTCAGACATATTGCATTGCATTTTTAGTCCTGGTCCAGACTAAAATTTTTGAACTATAGATGGATTACAAGGAAATTTTGGGCAGCAAGTATAGTCCCCAGAAGATGAATCCTAATGACTTTGTTGTTCCCCTTAGTTTTCCTCTAGCGACACCATGAGATTGACATTTGTGGTTTTGAGTGAAATGTCTAACACCCCAATCTAAGATAGTGAACATGGGAAAGATTATACCTGCTAAACACTAGCATAGTAGTAGTGGACTTTGATGTGTATTCAGGTTAATGATTCCCCCCGGGACACTTGGTCCATCCATAGACTTTCCTCAAAGTTGTATTCTTTATCACTATAATACATTTTACACAAATGTCAATTTGTCTGTCAATTTAATGAAAGACAGTGAGGTAGACTCTTGTTGAAACACAGTGTTTACTCCAATAGACATTTTAAGCTATTAGGGCTGAACTTGAATTAAATGCAGCTTTGTCTGAAAACTTAGTACAACTTCTGCAGAGCCTGCAGTTTGCATCTACAAACTTTCATTTGACCAAAATGTAGATTTGTATATGTTGTGTATGCAGCCTTGAGCCGGTAGTCAATTACTCACTCAGTAAGATGCTCATGAGAGTTGTATGTCCATGAGCTTCGACCCATCTGGCTGTATTACATCAATAGTGCTTTAGAATCAAACTAGATTTACTACCTCAAGGTTGTGTGCCTCGGCCAACTGGTAAAGTTGCAGTTTTCATCCATGTCTTCTTTGTGTGTTATTTTCTGGCGAAATCAAAGTCATCAATGCAGAATATTGACGTGTATGATTCTAGTGAATAATTTCAAGTGAAAAACATGCTGTCTTCACTTAGAGAAGCTACAAATTGTAACACGTGGATGCTTCACACACATCTTCAACCCAGCAGCACAGATGATCTATACAATTACCACAGTGTCAAAGTGGGCACCCAAGACTAGTGTCATCTTATCAGTATCTGACCAAATGTGAAATATGGTCATAATCTCCCCTTCTGTTCCTGAGTTATGGTGTTGAATAATGGCCAGGAAAGTGTTTTTTGCAGAACATAGTGATGTCACAGTGAAGCTGACCTTTGACTTTTTGGATGTAAAATGGCATAATTTCATCACTGTGTCATTTGACCACCAAATTTGAATCAGTTGTTGAGTTCCAGTGGACATGTGTGCCAAATTTTGAAGAAATTCCCTCAAGGCGTACATGAGATATCACACTACGGGCAACCCAAAAACATATTTGCCTCGGGGCACAGCTGTTGTAGAAAGATGATTCTCTAAAGATCCTGTGCCACATGTGAATAGACTCTTTTCATCATTTAGAGTTTTCCACACCAATCTTAGCCTGACAGGCAAGCTGCTGATTACTAAAAGAATTGTCTCATAAATAAATTAAGTTTCTACAACAACTGAGAAATACAATGAAGTGGGAGAAGGTCACTGTAAATTCACAGCTGGAAACACTGCATCCACAACACAATCCCACACAGAGAATCAGACACACGGTAGGGCTTCTTTTTTTTTTTTAGTCACACACTGAGGCCACGATGTGTGACGTCAAACCCACAGAGCGCAGAAAATCATGCAATTCACATCTTTGACGCTCAAGTATTTTCTGTCTCTCTCTTCACACCTTGCATATCCATTGCTCTGCAGGCTACTGCTTTCATGCAGGCTTGTTTTGTGTTAATGCCGAGTACCCAGAACATCATGTACCTCCTGTTAGAACCCCTTTGTGGGTTGCCATCTTGACTAAGAATCACTTGAAAAAAGAGACAGCTATTTCATGTGTGACTACTGTGATTACAGTAGATGAAGGACAAAAAAATCAGATATGCAATCAGTCAGTCTGTCCCTCCATCTGTCTGTCCGAAACTTTGGTCCAGATAAAGACAAAAGACTTGTCAAATCTGGGCCAGATTGCTATGAAATTTCATATAGTTTTGTCCTTTTTTCTTGTGTTATTAGGTTAAAAGTACCCCTTGACAAACACTTTGCTCCATGACAACTGAATTTCCGTGAAATTTCGATTGAATTCAAGGTCCCCAGGGAGACAGCTGTACTTTTCTTTTATGACAGCATCAGGTCACAGTTTTAACCTTGTGTGCAGGACTTTTTCAAGCAGGGAAAGAGATTTAAAAAAGAAGGTATTTGCATGTGACTGTGTGATAGAAATGACAGTATGCACCGCGTTGGGGGTTGTGACAGTGGCTGGTGGGCGTTCCCCTCTCTCCTGTCATTTTCTGCAAAAGTCTGCTTTTCACATAATGTCAGCTAACTGTGTACAACCCGTCAAAGACCCCAGCAACAGACCAACCATAAATGTTACCCCTCGAAAGATAATCAAATTAGGCTAAAGGCGGTGTCCAGTCATGACAATTCTGTTCCTCCAGCACAAGGACATTGCTTTCCTCTTGGGAGGAGCTTCGATCCACTCTGGACTGTCCTCTCTATCACAACTGTCAGAGCTCCACGGTGGAGTCTAAACTGCTGGGAGCAGCAGACACACTGATAAGATATTCCTCCTCATTTCACTAGCCGCATCCAAGTTGCACTGCACAGCTCCAGCCATGAAATTCCCAGGTCATTCACAATAACCTGCAAGTGTATACCATCCATTCAGACTGAGACTGCCACATTTGCTAACACAGTGCACTGAAATCTCTTACTCATAATTAAATTAGGCTGTAAATTAACATAGATGATTACCTGTAATTGGATGGCACTGAATATAAACTTTTGGAGCATATCTTTTTATGTGTCTAGATGTTTTCCCTCTAGTAAAGCATGCATCATGTCCATGTTGCCAACAGAGATTCAGTTTTCATTGTCACTTAGATTTAAATGGTTGCTTGAGCTGTTGTTTAAGTCTACAGTCATGCTGAAAGGCTGTACATTTTACAGGTAAAATGTTTACCATGTTGATTTAGCTTGTTAGCATTTCTAATTGGCACTGCTGAAATACACTCTAAGAAATTAAATGTTACATTTACTGTCAACCGGTCCCACTGGGCTGAATAGAGCAAGTGTTTTCAATCCTGAAACCTCATACTATTATGTTAATACAAGGAAACTCTCGTTTTATTTGTCAAAAAATCAGTTTAATTAATTTTTAAGTTTTGACCTGATGATGGCGCTACATGAAAAACTAGGGGATTACCAAAGTTTATCACAAAGGAACACGAATGTCTACGAAAATTCATGGCAATCGATGTCGAGACATTATTCTTAAAACTACAGATGCCATCGTCATGGTGACAGATCAACAGACCAACTACTGTCCATAAAATGTACGGAAAATACAGATTTTGTTTTTTGCTGGTTGTGTGTGGAGTTTTTGCTTCCCTTACTGAAATCCAAACTTTTTTGTCCTTAAATGAGATAGCCCTTGTTTGAAATAAACTCAGACAATTTCTTATAGAATGGCTGACCACAGTAAACAGCTTTTCCTGTAAAATAACTCTAAGGTTTTTTGTAACAACTTTCTTTTCTCATTTTGTTCTGAACATCTACAGTATGTAATGTCACACTTGAACCAGGCAATGTATTTGCTGACCCTTTCTTCTCCTCTTTCATTTTGCCGTACAGGATGTCCATCTTCTCCTTAATGAAACAGCATGCGGCTTCCAATACTTCTTTATCTGTTAGGTATATTAACTGCCAACACAACCATCTCCCAACAATGTCAGTTTGAGAGCAACCAAATTACACTGAGTTTAAATCAATTCCACATCCTGTTTCCTGCCAGCGATGGGGTTTTGACAGACTGGATCAGTTTTAATTGAAATCATCCAAACAAATGGATATTTTCATGTGTGGGCATGATCTATGACAAGTCAATAATCCAGTTTTCATTTTCATGTTTGGCAGCACATTATTGTCACAGACTTAAATTAAAACTATTACAACCTAATTAAGATTAACACTGAAAAATATTAGTATCACCCTGGCCTATTTATAAAATGTGAAATAGACATGTAACATTTTTATTTTAAACTTGTGAAATTGAGCTTGAATTCATGGGAATACATTTATAAAGTGATTTAAGACAGGTTGAATCCAAACATGCAACATGCTTACAGTCATATTGTCATGACAAATTACCAAAATCAGAATAAATCAGGTGTGCCAAGCACTTTATTGCTGCTTAGTTATGATTTAAATCAATTGAAGTGGTTTACTGGATCTGATCACAGCTAACAGAAAAACAGGTTGTTGATGGTGATGCAAATGAGGATGATTATGACAAGTTGTTTACTTCACCATTCCTGGTGAGATTATCCAGCCCGATCAGCATGTGACCAGGCTGCTGAAAAAGATTCAAAATTCTATTATTGGGGGTTAAAGCAACCTTTCCATCAGGAAATCAGTCATATCGATTTTTCAAAGCTGAAGAAAAGCTAGTTTCTCTCTTTCTCTAGTTTCTGGAAGCTGTCGTCTCCGTGACTAATACTGAGCATCCCTTCATGGCTGCTGGCTGCTTTCTCACCGCCTACTGTTGTGATGGAAAGGGGCATTGTAGGAGCCTAAGGTGACTCCAATAACAACAGACAGTCACAGTAAAGGGGGCATGATATGATAGCGGCATCTTTGTTATAATAGGTCATGATGATGATAGCTTTAAAATGGCTGTCATTCATTCAGCTGTGCATTTCATCACTATTGGACATTTTATGACTTTATTAATAGCAGACAGTAGAGAGATGACAGGAAATGATCGGAGAGAGGGATGGGGAAAGGTCCCCTACTCGAACCGCAAGACATCAGGGTTCATGGTTGCTTGGGTCTTTAAACAGCTATTCTGGTCTCTACACTGGGAAAGCTTTATGATATTTCAAAATAAAAGACAACCTAACAAGATTTCACTGGAGTTTTGTTTTACAGTGCTACCTACAGTGGTTATGTTTACTCTTGATGTTTGATGCAAATCTCCTTTTAGTGGGAACTGCTGCTGCTTCTACATTTATGAGCAAGCTCTGCTAAACTGCTAGTTAGTGAGGTTCAATCTAAATGACATAGTGGAACTATTATGAAGTAGGTGCTAACAAGTTGTGTTCACTGTCTGTCTTTTGAAAGCATTTTGTTTTCCTGAAAAATAATTTATTTTTCTCTCCTGTCTTGATTTTGTCTTTTGGAAGCCTGACTTCATTGTTATTTAAAGACACATTTGGCTTTCAAAACATTGTCTGTCAAACTCTTAATTTTCCTACTGATAACAATTGAATAATGAGGCTAACAGGAAAATTGCAGATAAAAAAAAATTTTAATTTCAGGCTTTTTCAGGGCCCATCCCATGTTGGGGCCCTGGTAGTTAGTTCCACAATCCCCCCCATTACAACGACCCTGGCTGGAGCTAGAAACCAGCTAGAGACAACTGCTTACGTAAATAAATGTGTGTGTGTGTGTGTGTATATATATATATACACATATACATATACAATACACAATATTCTTATTTTAAGCTAACTGTAATCAGCCTGCCGCTGAAGATTGTGGAAGAGCTTTAACTTGTAGGCCTACCTCTGGATCGGCTGTGGGGGGAAGCTCAACAGTGTCACAGGATCTTCAAGTAAAGAGTGCAGATAAAAATAAAAACTGTAATAGTCTGTGTCTAGAATCCAGCTGTCAGGCACAACCCCACTCTGCTTACCATGTGTGAACAAGCTATATCAGGGGCTGACGGCGCCAGTGCTGGTGAAAGGTGTAAAACTGTAATGAATGGGGGACAAATCTTATCTTGGTATCAATAGCAGGAAGAAGAGAACGAGAATAATTGCTGCTACAGCATTAAGACAATGTGCCAAGTTCCCTCAAAGGAATGTCAGTGACTCAGTCACAGAAACATACTGTACAGAGAATACATTAACATTCAAAGCCCAGATGTAGGCAGCTGAAAGTACACACACATGCATATCTTTGGGGTGTCTTGTCAGAAATGTTGAAAATGAAATGAATGTCATGTGAATACCAACAAAAATACAATTCTTTGCAGATGACTTAAGGACTACTTTAGCATTGCACTCCTATAACATTCAGGACTGTGGAGTTTTTAAAAAAGGATCAAAATTGATATAAATAGCTTTATACAACTCTTTTCACATTTGCAGCTATCATCCCCAACACCTGTAAACAGACTTTGATGTGTAGAATTGGTGTCCTTTAAAGGACATTCCAACAACTTGTCTTATTTTCATTGTTCTTGCCATCATTTAGTACTTATAATACATTTTATATTTTTTGCAGTTTTGTCTGTCATTCCTAACCAGGGCCTGTGACCGGGGCAGCTCCTCCTTCTGGAAAATGAGGAAAGAGAGACAAAGACGAGAGAGAGGGGAGTGAACAACGGCAGGGGCAGAAAAAAAGGATTGCAGAGAAAGAATAAGAGAGGCATTTTATTTATGGGGCACATTATGCAGGACTTCACAGTTACTATTACTTATCAGTCCAGAGGAACATACTCGAGCTTACCAAAGAGAATTCAAATGGGGTGAAACTGGAAAGCAGAAGAATCCCTGGAAGTTGCTGAATACCAGCTGAAGAACACTGTAGCATGACTGGCCAGGCTGGGCAGGTGTCCCACCACTTTCTGAGGTGAGGGCAGGCATCAAATTCAGTGCGTCTTTGTGTGGTATGTCTGGATTTCATGCAGCAATTCTTTTAATTGTATTCTATTTCAGGTGACAATGAAGTTTAACTTTAGTAATGCATCAGGGTGAAAGCTCTTGTGGTGTGACATGTGGCAGGCAGAGTCCCAGCTCGCCAAATTCAGCGATTCAGTCTGTGTACGACATGCTACACAGTCCTTTCAACCTCCATGCACAGGGCCAAAATTAGGTACCAACATGCCCCGCTTGAGGAATCTTGGAAAGGCCTGAAGGCCCCGGGAGAGGGCCGTTATCGCTGGCACCACGATGAGGTGCTGAAGGAAATGTCAGAGGACATTGCTGTAAGGTGATGGTATGCTCAAAATGAACTGGTGCGTGCGGCGTGTTTATAGTTGTTCCGAACAGCTGCACTCGAAGGCGAGGTGAAAAACAATACCAGTGCAATTGTTATATAATAACCATTATAGGTGCTGAAACAAGTTATAATAGAGTAATGCATGGAGAGGGATTTTTTCTTTACCTTAGTCATTACATCAGCAGTATCCATCCTGTGGTCTGTTAATCATTGACTATCTGTTCCATTCTGGGCCTGGAGATTGTCCCTTCTTATAGATTTTTTTGGCACTTCCCACAACTGCAGTCAGCTACTCGCATCTCATCTCATCTCAGGGGAGGAAATATTCATCTCACAGAGTCATGACAGAAAGAAGTCATGAAAGGGTTGGCACAATCCAGGAGTGGTTTTGATTTAACTGATCACATTCACATTGCTGTCTGCAAATGGAATAAAGTGATCCACCATATAAAATAGATGAAATATAGTAGTTTTGTCAAACTGGATCATTGAAATGCATCATTGTGTAGAACTGCTTATATGGACTGTGTATATTAATGTAATGGTAATTTTAAATTATATATGTCCCTCACAGCTGATAGTAATCACAAAAGGCCGTGGCTCTGAGTGTGTTTGTGTGTGTGTGTGTGTGTGTGTGTGTGTGTGTGTGTGTGTGTGCGAGCGTGTGTGGTTTGGAGTGTGGAAAGGAGGCTGGCAGAGGAAGTGCTGGATTCAGATGATTTAACACAAGAAATGAGCTGGGTATCTGAAATTAAACTCGATTCTGCCCATGCAAACTGTCTCCCAGCCTGGCCGACGACCCCGAGGGACACTGGGACATGAAAACATTTCTGAATTCCAAATGTTATTTCTGACCTCTCAACTGATTGGCTTTCAGTAGTTTGGCCTCAGTCTTCCTCTACCTCCCACTGAGAATTTAAACTCAATTATTTGTGAAAGATATGAGACTCTGTGTGTTGCCTTTGATGAGCTGCTGCTGTCACCCCAACGACCCTCCGACTGTGCAGAGGGGTGGCAGATTTAATACCTTTGACAAAGATCAATGACTATGCGGATGAGTTAGAGAAGCCTTCGGAAAGATTAGGTGTCTTACTGAGCGGAGCATAACCGATCATTCCTTTCTTTGTCCACTTGTGGTCATATGGGAATGGACCCAATCCCAGCATTCATCTGAGATACATGACAAGGATCCCTGTAAGGTAATTCTCTTTTGTAACTGGCCCTCTACAGTATAAGTCAGAGGTCAGGGTCTGCCACCCACAGAACAGCCATGTCTTGCTCAAAGTGATATAATGAGTGTGGCTGTTTGTGAGAAAGAGGATAATGTTGGTTGAATGACTCCAGAAATTGATTAAATGTAACCTGATGACTGGTGTGACTCTCAGCATCACACATAATGAAGTGTACACAGCAAGTGAGGTTGCACGTCACCTGAAATGTACCTCAATCCCCAGGGCCGAGCAAATCAGAAGGAAGTGACACTACCAATGCCAATTTAAACAAAAAACACAAACCATCCTCTAAAGATGGGAATCTCAGAAGAATAAACACTTGTGCTGATAAAAACCTTGGGAACACATAACCAGCTTTGCAGGCGTGTAAACCTATTTGTGGTTGCATCAGCAATGTCATATGCCAAATATATCCAACGAGTGGTGGCAACAACAACTGATGCAACTTGAAGCAACTTGAGGGATTAGTGCTTGAAGTAATACATTACAGTAACTCTTAGTAACTTATAGTAATACTGGCTATATTCTATTCATATTCTATTTTTTTCTCATTTCAGTAACCTATTATTTGTTAACTACTATGACCCATTAAACTTTCATCCTGTTTTTTTAGGCAGATCTTTGTCCTCTCTGTCTGCCCAAGTGCCACACACGTTTATACTGTTGTAGTTTTCATTGTTTCATAAACAAACATTGAGAAAAAACATAAATGTAACAAGTATAAAAGTTGAAACTAAACACACAGTTAGGTTACAAATTAACTGTAGCTGCTCAATCCAATTAAATAATGCGTGTGCGCTGCCGCTTTAAGGATGTAGTCAAAACAAAGCGTGGACCGGCCGCACGGAAGTGGTTGTGTTTCGGTGGCTACTCATACACCCATGGTGGCTACCCACAATACTATGTGAGAAATGAGGGCTGCTACATATATTTATTTCAGTTAGCTCTCTTTAAAGCGTTTTTCATTTTACACATTTTTTTTTTTAATGTATTATTTTGATATCGCCTGAACATAAACGAAGGAGCGCGAGCTAGCTTGTTGGCTAGCGTTACTAATGCAGACAGCCATGCCGACTTACTCTGAACTGAGGAAAACCAACCACTTCTACTACTTCATCAAATTTACCTTAAATATCTACTCAATGCTCTTCTCGGTAAGTCTCTGGGCCATTTATTGCCATCAGCATCATACGAGCCATAGTAAGTCCGTCTGAGCTGCAACAGTGTCGGCTAATTGTAGTAGACGTGAACCACCCAATGACATCAGTGAGTCATCTCTCCAGACTTCATTCAAAACACCTGCGTTTAAACGTACCATCTGCAAACATACATACATACACACGTTGTAAACATAACTTCAGGCACATTACGAATCTATACAATGTACTGTACAATTCGGCATGTACCCCAAACAACGAGCACGACTCTTTTGATTACAATTTCAATTTTAAAAGACGGATTCGCCTCAAACTCGAGCTGTTTTCCACCGAAACAGCGGGGTATACCTGAGATTTTATTGAAATTAAATAACCTGTGTTGGATATGACGCTTGCCGTATTCACCAGAAGACCATAACATAAGAAAATAAGTTATACATTTTGATTACCACTTTGTGTATTTGTTGTTGAGCAATGCAATATTAAGTTGCGATATTTTCTTATTGGATTTGGTATGGAATTCTCTGGATACTAGCTAGCTGGTGAATGGTTAGCGTTCAAGATAAACATTCCCACTTCAAACATCGGGCATCCTCCTAAATTATAATCTGTTGTTAATACAAGAATTGTGGCCAATCTAGTACTACAACAGTGTACTGAAATAATAATAGTTTTGGTTTTGAAACGATGCACAGCTGTAGTGGCTATCAAACAGCACGGTGGTGCAGGGCGTTGGATCCAGTTAAAGGGACAGTCATGTGGGAAAATAGTTTTCCCGACAGAAAATAGGAGCAGACTGAAGGTTTGGTTGTTCATTCAACCAATTCAGGTTTATATTATGATTAAAGTGAATCATATACTTACAGTAAATTATATATTGAAAATTCATGAAAGTGAAATGTCATTTTAATCATGAAAACAGGTTTAGTTTTCTCTTACAGTGAGAATATTATTCCAACCTCAGTGTAATAATCTGGTCCGGGCATGTTCAGAGCATTCCTGTTAATTTGAAATTAGATGAGCCCAATAAACAGAAATTTACCTCAGTGAAGTTTCACTGCTCATCGCTGCCCACTGTTTTAATTTGATGGTAATTTTAATCTGTGGCAGATGAACAAATTAAAATGCAAAGGTTTGTTAAGACCATTTTGAATGATATTGGCTGAGGTCAGGCACAAGCAAGGCTGATATTAATCTTAGTATTTGTGTATTTCCTACACTTATAACAGTTTTTTTTTTTTTTACATGCAACACGTATCTAACAAAACACAACACACAACAAGTGAATACAGACTTTGTCTATGCCACCAGGCATTTTGGCATCTAAATAAATGATCTACACATGGACATAACTTCATACATTTGTTTGTTGAAGTGGTTGTGCTTCGTTTGTGTTATAACGCTGAACAGCCTTGCCAGGCCAAGATGAGTGATCCTCAGCCTCCATCGCCCCACTTACTGACCCCTGTGTTTTGCCTGGCTTCATGCTTCCTCCATCTCACCCCTACACACCACTTTCATCCCCAGGAACACTGTCGGAATAATGTTCAATTTGCGCCACCACCAATCTGCCCGACTGTCTGTGTTTGTCGAATTTATACACCCTAAAGCACATTATTGAATATGACTCCAAAACATCAGTGGTTTGATTCCATTAGCTCTCCAGAGTCCCTTTCGTATGATCTGTCTCTCCCTCTACTATCTCTCCCTCTTATTGCTGGGATTTAGGACAGTGTGGCCCAGCTCAGTTCAACAGACCAAAGCTCCTTTAGCCCCAAGCTAACAGCGTCGATTCAGTTAAAGCTATCTTTGCTGTTGCAATGTTAAGTTTGGTTAATGTGATTTAAGCGGGATTCTTATGGCAGAAATAAAGCTGCAGGTGGGCCTCATCCAGTGGAATATTAATAGATCTGGTTGATTTTTCTTTTTAAGTCAAGTTTAGTTAGAATCACGCTATATTTTTCACATCGTATTGTAATTGCATTTAGTATTGTATTAGACTTGAACACATAGGGTATAGAGGTTATGCTTTTTCCACGGTCCGTCTGTCTTTGCACAGTTTCACCTTTAAGCAGTCATGGTCATTGTAAGAACCCATTGGGATCTATCTTCAAAGCCATTAAACTGTAAGGCATCCTATTCTACGAAGTCTGTTACTCATTTTTATCTTCATTACTGCAGGAGTGAAGGTAAAAGCGCTGACAATGGATGTGGGATCCGAGCCAAATGTATCTACCAATGCTTTATGGAGTTGAAGTAGATGGACCCCACTCTTAAGGCAGATTGCCTCTGTTTCCAATTGAAAATCAATTGGAGGGAAGCATACACTGTGTAGCCTTTTACGCCTCTTTTTGTAGCACTTGCATTAGTTAAATATAAACTGGTGTAACACTCTCCATTTGACTAATTCAATGTTCAAAGGGTTAGACTTGATTAGTCTTCCTAATCATTTTAATGTAATGCTCCTGACAGTGATTTACTGTTAGGCACTGTGATCCAGCACACTGACCAGCTAGATGCAGTGGTGAAAAATAACTAAGCACATTCACTCAAGTACTGTACTTAAGTAATATGCTGAGATACTTACACTTTAGTTGAGTATTTCCTTTATGTCCTGCTTTATACATCTAATATACTTCATGTCAGATGAATATTGTACTTCATACTCCAAAGAGTTTTTCTGACAGCTATAATTACTAGTTATCTTGCAGATTTTAAAGAGCTTTTTGGCTTGGCTTGCAAAAAACATGTCACATTTCAGATGTATATCATGGATGTATAAAAAGAACTGGATGCAGCGTTGGAGGCGGGGCCTCGTTCATTCCTATGGAAGTTGCTCAGTGGCGCATGAAGCAAACATCCGGATATTCAGTATGTGGAAGTTTCAGATTTTCCCGCTCTGTTGGGCCCATAGAGCATGCGCACTAATGTTTCCTTTAGTCTCAGGCACGTTTACATGAACGGCAGACTAAAGTAACTCTGGATTTGGCTATTAGTGAATTTTACAACTTTTAGGACCTAATGATTTAAATAAGGGCTATTAAAGTGTTCGAACTGGGAAGCTGATATACCTCAAAAAAATGAGTTACAGATGTCTCTTTCTTAATGTTAGTCAATGGAAAAAAGTCTTCTTGGGCCCAATGGCATTACGTGACAGACCCGGAAGGTGTAATTCCACCGTTTGGCCGCTATGTCAAATTGGCTTCAAAGTGCCGTGCACTTCCTGGGGGCTTGATGTATATGAGTAAGATAAGCTAAGATAAACCATTAGTCTAACCTTGGAACCAGACGAATCTGCAGCTCATGTTTTATTTGCTCTGGCAGACAAGTCTGGCTCCTCTCCCATTCAGACTGATTTCCTTGGTACTGCCAGCACCGTTGTGTCGGGCAAACCAATCACAAGCTTTTATCTAGTATGAAGTGGGTTTAATACGATGACTGACAGAGGAGCGCCGTTGAAGCATCTTTGTAAATATCCAAGATGGCTGCCGCTTATGCGGCGCGTTCCCCTGCTGGGGACAGACACCTGGGTTGGAAACCAAGTCAAGTCAATTTTATTTGTATAGCGCCAAATCATAACAAAAGTTATCTCAATACACTTTTACATAGAGTAGGTCTAGACCATACTCTTTAAAATATTATTTACAGAGACCCAGCAGTTCCCACCATGAGCAGCACTTGGTGACAGTGGCGAGGAAAAACTCCCTTTTAACAGGTAGAAACCTCGAGCAGAACCAGGCTCTGGGTGGGCGGCCATCTGCATCGACCCAGTTGGGTTGAAAGGGGAGGAGAGAGGGGGAGGGGGGAGACAGAACGAGGGGGGAGACAGAACAAGAGGAGAGACAACAAATCAGACTAATAATAATAACAACTGCAGCAGTGAGTGTGGAGCAGGAACATGGGGGCAGTAGACGGCCGGCAATCACAGATCCAGAATCTACAGCTCCAGGGGCAGAAATACCTGCAGAAAGTGAGAAGGCGAAAAAGCGCAGAAAGCACAAGGACTACCAGGAAGAAATGGAGTTGGTAACCTGTATTAGTGGGATAGGAATGCGTACAGATAGAGAGGGAGAGGAGGAGAGAGAAGCTCAGTGCGTCATAGGAAGTCCCCCAGCAGTCTAAGCCTATAACAGCATAACTAAGGGATGGTTCAGGACTCACCTGAGCCAGCCCTAACTATAAGCTTGTAGAGTAACTATATCTATACATAGTGCGTCTTGCAGGTGTTTAGGACCCAGACCAATAACTTCAGTTTTGTCTGAGTTTAACAGCAAGAAATTGCAGGTCATCCAGTTTTTTTATGTCTTTAATACATGCCTGAAGCTTGGCTAACTTACCCGTTTCATCTGGCTTTATCGATAAGTATAACTGACTATCATCTGCATAGCAGTGAAAGTTTATGGAGTGTTTCCTGATAATATTGCCTAAAGGAAGCATATACAAGGTAAATAAAAGTGGTCCGAGCACTGAACCTTGTGGAACTCCATGACTAACTTCCGTGTGCATGGAGGATTCATCATTTACATGGACAAACTGAAATCTATCTGATAAATACGACTGAAACCAGCTTAGTGCAGGTCCTTTGACGCCAATCAAATGCTCCAGTCTCTGTAATAGGATACAATGGTCAATGGTATCGAAAGTGGCACTAAGATCTGACAGAACAAGTACAGAGACAAATCCTTTATCTGACGCAATCAAAAGGTCGTTTGTCACTTTCACCAGTGCTGTCTCTGTGCTATGATATTCCCTAAATCCTGACTGAAAATCCTCAAATAAACTATTGCTGGACTGGACTAAACTGCCTAACTGTATAAAGTTGTAAAAGTTAGCTCCACCTCAACCAGCTACAACAGTGAAGTGCTACTTCAGTATTAATAATCTAATAGTGTAATATATAATAATGAAACACTCACAAAGACCATTTTTCTGGTACTTCTACATTTGATATTTGCAGTATGTTTTGCCAGTAATACTATTTTTTCATTGTTGCATCTGTACTTTTACTGAAATAAAGGATGAGAGTATTTCTTCCACCACTGGCTAGATGACACGGTGTAAAGCAAGGCTATGCACTGGGTGCACTTTGGAGCTGCAGATGGAGATGCAGTCACCGCACACAGCACCACACTTTACCCCCATTTTTCTATTTTCTGTGCCCCTAATCATCTGTTCACATTTTGTAGCTTTTACCCAACATGGTGTGAGCACTCAGGGCAGCTTCAGCACAGTTTGGGGTTTGTGTTCTAGGAACAAAAGCATCTAAACCTGTATGTATAATAAATACATCTCTCATACCTGAAAGATCACCTATTTCATGACTTTTTGCGGAGTGCTGTGATGTGGTAAGAAGCCCCCCCCCCCCCCCCCGAATCAACTAGACAGGATAGTATTAACTGTAAAATCAGGGCATGGCCATTATTATTCCATAATGCAGACTCCAAACAGGACATTTCCTGCCATGTGTGCAATAATTTAATCCAACTGAGATTTGATTTAATGAAAGAATTATGAAATAAACTGATGTCATTGCCTTCCCCGTCGGATTGGTGATGTTAAACCAAACACAGGAAGACAGAAATCCAGTCTAACTTAAAATTCAAGTGGCAACAATTAAAGACAATCAGTCACTAATTACTGCTTTTAATTTCCCGTGGCTCTTACTAAATCACCTCACTGTCCTATGGTGCTGCCGTTTGTGGTTGGCTTGTTGCATACTGTGATGATGTCATTGCAGGTTTGTTGCATATCCAATCAGGCATCTTGGATTTTATCCTGTCTGAATCTCCTGCCAGGGAGGAAGGGCATGTCCTATCTTCTTCATTCACTGCACAATTCAATTAAGTGGACATGTGGACAAGTGGTACAGTTTACGTGGACCGGAGCCTTATCCTGCCTTAAGAAGCAACAAATCCACTTCAAAGAATGTAATTAGTCTGGATTTGAATGGAGCATTTTTCATGTCCAATAATAGTATAAATTATTTACATTGATGAAAGGACAATTCTGAAGTTAAACCTGTGCTGAATTTTATTGATTTAAAAAAAAAAACATGATGAAAATTTTAAAATTGTGTTTATATTGGCTTTTGTCAGTTTAAACTTTTAACTTTCAGCATCAGCCTTTGACTGCCATTGTTTGACTGCTAAAACTGATGGTAGAGGAGAGAAGCACCTTAAAGTCTGACCAGAATGGTCTCTTTAGATTTAAGTTTCCTTGTAAGGTAGAGAAAATGGCGTGATAAGTCTTATCATTTGTAAAACAAGAAACAGGGGAAACAATAAAAGAAACAAAAGTGAAAACACACTTATCCTACATCCCAAAAGATGTATGAGAATTAATATATAGTTCAACAAGCTCGACACTATTTGTTCTTCATACTGAGGACTGTTGAGGTTTTGATCTCATGACCCCCCCCCATCTCTCTCTCTCTCTCTCTCTCTCTCTCTCTCTCTCTCTCTCTCTCTCTCTCTCTCTCTCTCTGTGTCTCCCCCTCAAGCTGATGGGTCTTTGTGTGCTGTGTGTGGGAGTGTATGCCGAAGTGGAAAGGCAGAAGAATCGAACCCTGGAGGGCCTTTTCCTGGCTCCTGCTGTGGTGCTCATCCTGCTGGGCCTGGTGATGTTTACAGTGTCGGTGGTAGGCATGGTCGGATCCCTCAGGGACAACAAGACCCTGCTGCACATGGTAGGGATGATGGTGGCAGTGGAAGGGGGCGTTGATATGTAATATACATGTGTGGCAAAATGTTGTTTGAGGGTAACATTTAAGTTTTCAGAATCTTATACAATCTGGGTTGTCAACTGAGTTATAAAAGCAGGGAGGTGATGGAGAATTTCACACGCAAACACTACACACGTGTTTAAACATTGTGTACGTGTGTATGTATCTACTGTAATACATACAAAGTTTGCACAATAGCAGCAGTTCATAAAATATTAAAATCAGTGATCACTTAGGATGCATTTTTTCACCTCAAATGCAAAAGCACAGCTGTCGGTTTTGTCAAAGCAGGGATATAGTATTGTGGTTGCTATGCAACTATCTAATTACCTTTAGCTAAAGAACCAGAACTGAAAAAATGGATTAAAAGTTAAATAAAAGAATGATGTCTCTGCTTTTGCTTTGATGAAGAGGATGAGGATACTGAGGGTAGGTTCGGATACTTCCTTCTCTCAGTACTGCTAGGGTTGGTTAAACCAAGCTTTTAACTTAGCAGTTATATTTGGGATGTCTCGATCGTGGTCTTTTTTTAGCCCCAATCCTGAGTTCTTTTGAATATTGTGTATTCTCCGAGACGGAGTTCAATCCAGTAGTTATATTTGCCTAAATGACACAGCTTAAATGTTAGGAGATATAATGTAATTAATTCCCATTTTTAATGCCAAAGATGCCCCAAAGATATGCAGTGTTAATTATATATGTACCTGACACCCTGATATAAGTGTTACATGCTAAATTTGGCACACTTAATTTTTCTACTTGATCTACTTGATTTGAATACTGTAAATCCTGGTTATAAATATCAAGTCCCAGCTTAAATTGTTGATGTGATATGAATGTTTAAGCGGGAGAACGTGACTCAGCTGATGAGTTTTTCCCGGAGAATACGACATATCGCAGAGAGGACGTTCTTCCTAACCCTAAACTGCTATCTGAATGTTTTGTATACCACTCTTTGCTAATAAACATTAAGAAATCCATGTATTTTTCCAATTAGGGTTTCAGAAATCATAGTAACTCACGCAAGGGGCACCCAGATATTTTCACATTGGTACAATCTCATTTTCACTCACATATGCAGTGAAGTGCTGCGCTGTAGAGCCCGGATGTCGAGCAAAGCAAAGAAAGGATCAGCATTTTTATTTTAGCCAAAACTAATCCACTAAAGTATTCCTGCATCGACCCCAACACAATCTCTAGGATCAGCTGGGGTCATTTCTGTTTTACCAGTGTGTTTTACTTTGTGTCTCTGGTGTATTGAATAGGAGCAACTGCAAAAGTAAGTTTTTACTTGGTAGCAATGTCCAGTAGTTTTCTTGGTGTGTTGGTGCAGCACGGCTAAATATTTGACCAAAAGGAACACTGTATGAATCTATTATCTTTGTCCCTGCGCAGTTCCTCTGTGTTCTCTGTGTGCTGCTGATCCTCCAGGCGGTCGCGCTCACCACGGCTCTCATCTTTGAAAAGAAGGTAGAAGTCTTCTCTGTGTCACATGTTCCTGTGTATCACCCCCAGTGATAGCCACAGTCGGGTAACAATGACCCCCATCTTTTCTGTGTTTCTGCCTTTCTCCATTTTGTCTAGACATCTGCCTTGTTTCAGAGCAGTATACGAGAAGGAATTAGACACTACTATGATGATCTGGACTTCAAAAACATCTTGGACTATGTGCAACAAAAGGTAGTATGACATTTTATCTAGGAAATACAGACAGGACATTTATGTGAGAGATGCATTTCTTATATTAGTGGACAGTGATGATTATTAAATTGTGTATGTAAGTATTGTTATAAATTATATTATTAGAATATATTTGATATTGTCATACACAGGTGTGGGGTATAAAGATGTGGGTTGTATCAGCTAGGGGCTATTTACAGCTTGATGCTCTCACAAGAATTCATTGTGCGCTATTGAGAGCTTTAATGTAGATTTGTTGTGATTTGTCTATTTCAATCAGTCAGTCGGTCACACAGCTTTGTTTTCCTGCCTTTTAATCCAGTCACTTTAGCACCAAGCTGCTCATTTCACACCACACACGATGTGCTATTTCTTTATTTGTATTTCTTTATTTTCAGTTATTGTCCGTCTGCTTTGTCACAGGTGGGGTGTAGAAATGTTGTGTCACGGTGCCCATTAAAAGAAAAGCCTGTAACCACGCAAACATTTGCCCCTTCAAACACTTTTGGTACGTTATCTTTTCATGACATACTGAAGATCAACAAGACAAGCACTGTCGGGTTATTTGGCCATTTTCAAACATCCGAGCGAACTACCTGATCTGTCAGGTAGAGTAACATGACCTAAAATGTTGATTACTCATTATTATGGTTCATGTAGCTGGATCAAAGGTACTTCTTTAAAGGACAGATCACTGTAAAAGCAGGCTTTAGGAAATCTACAGGTATGTTTTAGAACAGTAAAAAGATCAAGTTGTGTGTGTTTGTCTATCTGGATGGACTGGGTAGAGCTGCGGAAACAACTCGGGACAAAGTTGTTAACAACTTAACTGTGGCAGCCTGCAGCCGCTGAATCTAATCAAGAGAATAAATGAATAAAAGGAAAATGCAAGTATTTTGCTCAGATTAAATATGTATCTCGTCCAGAGTTGTTTGAGATACATATTTCATCTGAGCAATAACAGTAGAACTTACATCTTTTTTGGCTCCACCGGATCAAACTGGTTCAGTGTCTTTGAACTTGAAAACAAATGGTCTGTAATGGGTGTTTAACCTTTGACCATGAGCGCTTCCCTTTCACGACCATTCTCACAGTTTGGAGCCTTTCTGTCGGGGATACTTAATGTTTTCTCATCACCTACATCAACAGTGAGGGCAATAAATCCTGTTTCCTTCCTCGCATCTGTCCTTTCTTGTTTTTCTTGTAGAAACGTCTTATCTGCACAGCCAGCGTGGTTCCTGGTTTAACAGCGTGCAGCTGAAGTCAGGCGATCACAGAGATAGATATGTCCTTCATCCTCTAGGAAAGGTCTCAACACGTCGGACACTTGATCAATTTTTTTCTGTGAAGTGCTTTAAAATTATAGCCTTTAATTGATTGTCAGGAACTCTGCAGTCTTCACATGAGCACCTGTTTTCTACTGCAGACATCTCCACATCGACTTCAGTGTGCTGTAGGAATTAGATGTACAGAAAGATAATTTGTCTGTCTGGGCCAGGGTTTCATGGTGAGTGAGCTCCGGCCCATTTCCTAATTGCCTCGTCTTTGGACTGTTTTGTTCTCCAGTTTTCATGTTGTGGAGGGGACGAGTATAAGGACTGGGGAGTCAACCAGTATCATTTCTGCAATGGTACTGGTCCACTAGCCTGTGGGGTTCCATATACCTGTTGTGTTCGCCGCAAGGTGAGTGCACACACATAAGATCCCATAAAACATCTGCACCAGCTGTTTGTAGTGCGTCCTATGCGTGGTTTCACACCTGTATTTCAGTTCAGTTGAAACAAGGGGGAAAAACACATACATTGTTGTCCCTTAGTTCTGGACTGGTTTGTGTTCACACTGACTTATTACACATCAACCAAGAGGAGTGAACATAAAGTCCTATGGACAGATGGGTAACTCATTGATTGGACAGTTTTTGGCCACTGTCATCCTGCATCATCCGCACTACATGAACCAACATCAGGAGATCAAATTCCAGGGACTGACAGCAAGTCTGCAGCACATTACTGCACCGTATGTTGTTTATTTGTCTTCTGTGATGTCACACAGTGCTCACCAGTAAATCATTGATTGTGGGTGTTATTTATCAACACTTAAACTGAACCTGGTGTTTCCTCAATAGTGGAAAACAGGTCAAAACAAGACAAAAACAAATAGGCATTTTGTGCTGTCACATTGAGGAGAGTTTTTGTTTCACTCACTGTTTATTGGAGAACTGCTTATACACACAGAGCGGGACATTTGCTCAACAGACATTTGTTTTAACTCTTTTTGACTGTGTGATTTATAAGGAAACATCTTGCACTCTTGTGCTGACGCACATTTGTGTCACCATGGCTACCAAATGATCTCTTAGCACAGTGCTTACAGATCGGCTGATTACTTCATTCAAAAGTGGTTTATCTGTTGAATTAATTTCAAAGTCACACAATACTGCCCTCGGTCGACTCCGTCAGTGGACTGGAGCAAAGCTCGCTGGGCGGCAAACCACGACCCCTCCGTTTCAGGTGGTCTCAGTCAGTTTGTTTAGTCTGCAGCAGAGTTTGATTGACAGCCTTCACGCCAGCGTATCTGAACTAACCCAAACGGGAAGCCACACCAGAGTGAGTTTAAACCGCACCAAACAGGTTAGGTGTGAAAGCACCTAAACAAATTCAGTCATGGATATATTTAAAAGGAAATATCTTAAAAACAAAAAAACCCTGTGGAGTCAATGCTTCTGGAAGGAAAGACTAACATATAACAACATGTAATAACTGTAATAATTATCAGCTTAAGTTCTCTTGCTGCTTAAATTCACTAGCCACTTTTTCAGACACGTAGTTGGGGATCTGGAATCTGGATCACATGAAATTTGTGTGTGTTTGGTCATAATCAGACCGACATGGCGCACAAAGAAGACTAGATTAAATTAGCCTCTCTCTCTGTTTGCACAGACGATTTCCACTCTGAAGAGGACACATTTCAGAGTAGCCAGTTACTTAGCAAGTATTGATACCATGTGATCTGGAAATGGACCTGCTGCAGACAGCTGTCATGCTTGATAGCCCCAGTCCCCTCTGAAAGATGGTTTGGATCCGAAAACCATCCACTGAGTTACTGAGTGTCTTGCTTTATCAAAGCAAGAAGAGACACTTATTATCTATACAACACGGTCGTAACTGATTGTGTGAGAGAAGTGTCTCATCCTGCTAACAGGAGACATGCTGTGATTCAAAGGTAAATGGCCTTGGGGAGATTTCTCTCTTTAAATGAACTTTTGGTCCCCCAAGGCTCCCCAGCCCCCAACCCTCCACATGCCCGTGGTGACTCCTGTCCCTCGGCTCAGGGCACCGATACTGTCTGGGAGCAGGGGAGCTGCGCTGGAGATTTTAATGACAGAATCATCCAATACCCACGCAGACACACACCCCAGAGATGGAGGAGCGGATTAGAAAAGCAGAACATTGGCTCGGTTTCTGCTGTTATCAGTTCCTACCTGTCAGGGCTGCAGCAATTTTTCAAGCACTTAAGTTCACGCTCTGGCTGGCAGGGGACGGAAACACCCCCTTGTGAGCAGTGTTCCTCCCACACATGTCCCCGTAGTGTTTTTTTCTGGCTCAGTTACAATCTTGTCTCTGACAGTCTGAATCTTGACTCTTTCAGGTAGGAGAGGTCATCAACACTCTATGTGGCTACCAGACTCTGAATAAACAGGTAAGGGGAACAACTTGTAATCGTAAACACATTTTGTCCATTGGTTTATGTATCTATCTATAGCCGTGTCTCCATTCAACTGCTATACCTCAAAATGTACATAAAAATACGTTTGACAGAAACACAGTTTATGACTCCTAACACAGTACGGATGCATCACACAATGAGGGTTAACATGTGCTACCCACTGGGATAATCTCTGTTGTCACAACACAAGTGAAGTCATCATATTAGAGCTACAACAATTAGTTGGCTAATTGAGAAAATAATGGGTGTATTAATGGATCATGAAAATAATCATTAATTGCAGCCCTACATTATGTCATTATTATTTTTATATTATTATTATTATTATTATTATTATTATTATTATTTATCATCACATTGACTATTGTTGTAGTTATCGTATGGGCAATATGGATTATCTTAAATTATCACATGACAAATATCCTAGACTTTTGATTCACAAACACTTTATTGATCAAATAACCAGATGGAAATGCATGTTTTTGGCTAATCCAATGAATTTAAAACGTGACAAATCAAAGCACTTTCAACACATTGATGCAAAATCCTGTAAAAAGTGTCTTTTAATTACTGAGGTGGTGAAAACTGAATAAGTAAAATTTATGAAGCTAAACCAAAATGTATATTGGTCAACTCAAAATGAACTTAATGTATTTGTGTGGTAGTCACATAAAATAAAGGAAGTCAAATGGGCTACAATATTCCTGTTTAACACAAAAAAAAGGAATAAGATGACCTTAATTATAAGATGACCATACCTGTTTATGAAGACACAAAACATTTTGGTGTACACTTTTAGTTTTTGGTGGAAAGCTTTTCTGTCCGAGGAGAAGAGAGTCCTCGTCTCTACAGCCTTTCTCTCGTAAAGCTAAAACATGAAATACTTCCTTTTAAAGCGTGTTAGTGTTAGTCCTAATTTTGTGCAGCTCGTCTATCAGTGGCATACCTACACACTCTGCCATCAGCCTCTCTAAGTAGTCATAATGATTTTCTCTGGCAGTTTTCAGACTGTCTGAGCTCCTTGTCCTGATGCTCTGTGACACCATTCATTCTTTGCAGCTTGGCAGTTGATTGTGTGTTGGTCTGTTTTTGCAGTAGAGACGACTTATTCATCAGAAGTGACAATATTAACTGATCGGAAAAAATTAAGAATGCCAGTAACTGCCCATTAAAACCAAACAAAACTACATTAGTGAAGGCATATGACAACTGTGTTCATGTTGTGTCTCCAGTCACTGTTCAGAGGTTACAACATCACAGCCCAAAGAATACGTTCTTGGTTTGTCACACGGCAGCTCTATCCATTTTAAATTGTTATCTAGTGTCTCACAGCTGTAAAACTTTTGCTAGCTTGTTGTCATCTAATTGCATTAGTCTCTATTGGGTACTATAATGTACTCTCAGATCCTTCAAGGACGTTTTTTATGATATCACTGAAAGAGTATTATCTTTATTTACAAATCTAATGTCTAATTGGCAGACTTGTCATTTACAAACATTTAGGCATGGCGTGTTGTCGCTAGAACACATGAAGTGGCACTCAGATTCTGTGATGCTAATTGACTAATTTTTAAGTTTAATTTTTTCCAGCCTCCAGCTTCTATTTTTTACAGAGACTGCAAATAACAGAGCAACTGAAATTGAAATACTTTCTGCTGCGTGTGACAACCTTGGAGCATTAAAACTTCACTGGTTCAACTCGCTAGTTTTCCTCTCTTTTATTTATTTATTTAGCGGCAGTGGCTGTTGAGTTTGAGTTTAAAATTGAGTCTTTCCTCTCGTTGTCTTCCCCTGGTCTGTGTATCAGCGTGAAACCCTGCATGAGGAGATCCATGTGCGCGGCTGCATCCATGCAGTCAACCTCTGGATGAGTGACAACATTGGAATAACCATTGCGCTCTGCTGCGCCATCGGGCTGCCCCAGGTAATTTAAAACTCATAACACAGGCTCGCTGAAACTGAACCGGGTCTGAAGCGCTCTTTTCCAACCAAATGCACTTCTCTGGCTTAGCCTTGATATGTGAACTGTAAACTCCCCACTTCCTGTGAAAGTTTCTGAAAGCTCATTCACATGTAAATTTTTCCTCCCAACATCACTGACTGCCAAACAATTCAAGGTTTCTATCTGCATAAAAATAACCTGATTTAGCACTGCCAGAATACTAAACATTGTTAGCAAAAACTGTTTGTTGTGTAACTTTAAGTTCTTGAAGGCTCACTTTTTCACTTTCATTACTTTATACCTTTTGGTAAATCGGAATTTGTCTCCTACACATTGTCCACAAATCTTACCATGCATAAATATAGACATGTCGCGGCCCCCTCAGAGAGGAGTAGTTACAATAATTACTTTCCTAAAACAGCTGCACAAATAACATTTGTTCTTTACAGCACCACTGCTCCAGAATAAATTGTAGCTCATTCAAGGTGCAAGAAATTTAGTCCAAATGAAAGTTAACACCTACACTTTGGTGTACACCTAACTTTGGTTGACAGACATGACTTTCCATTCCTTTGAATTGCTGTGATTGTGCCTCCTGGGTCTCATTTCTTTCTGTGTTGATCCTGTTAAGTGTTTCTGTACAAACAGCGGTGTGACTATGGACTACATTGGGTTACTGTGGACCATGTAAAAGCTTGAATGAAAATATAACCTTGATCAAGTTATTATATTATATTATATTATAAATTGTATTAACTAGGTCCCATGTCTCTCTGCAGCTGCTGGGCATCATCCTGAGCTGCGTCTTCTGGAACCTGCTGGTGGACATGAGCGAGTCGGCCGACATGGTGGACTTCAAGCTGAAGAAGAGCGAGGTGGAGTACAGCGAGCTGGACCTGGCCGGAGCCGGCTGGTGTATGTGCCTCCCGAGGGACGGCGGTTACCTGCCGGTTCCCGTCGCCGAGCCCGAACTGGACCCCATTGACGTTCACCTGGAGAAGCTCAAGAAGCAGCCGCCCCGCACACACGCCCAGCTCCGAGAAATGCAGCAGTCCAGATCGACCACGGGGCTGGACGAGGTAGACGTGGGCCGGAAGCAGAAAAGGGAACACTGAGTGGTCTTTTTGCCCTTTCTTGCCTTTTGGGTTTTTGCCTTTTTTTCTTCTTTCTATTTTCTGTCATTGTAATCATTGCATTTGTTGGAGTTGTGTTGCACTACTTAATGGTTGAACGTGTCAGTCATTGGATGAAGGGGAAATGTGGTCAGCTTAAGGGACATGAAGTACTTTGGCACTTTGATGATGCATTTGTTTACAACAAAAATTAAAGGAACAACATGCCACATTGGCTTTAAAAAAATAATTGTTTGTGACAGTTGATTTTATGGCATTATATCACATTTTCTCTCATTTTTTTAGCCTTTGAAATTGAGCTATGTCTCATGTGCTAAAGCTTACCTCAGGCTGTTTTGAAAATAGCCCAGTAGTCAGAGGACAGTACTATGTGGTGTATAAATTAATGGTAGCTTGAAAACACGTTTTTCGGTGTCGAAGAAATAGGAATAGCCAAGTATGTCTTGCGTGTAGCGTCTGTGACGGATGTATACAGTTGGTGTATTCTTTCTTTTTATTTATGATTTTAATTTGATTTTGTGCAATCGGTGTACATTGTAAGACTGGTGGTTGTGGAATAACATGGGATGCATGTTTTGTACTGTATATGAACGAAGTTAAAAAGACAAAAAAAACTCAGTTTACATGTTAGGCTGAGTGTCCATATAGCGTTTCTTTTCTCTGGCGGAAAAGTGCTGGCATAGAGCGCTGGGTTGAAGCGCCTGTGCGGTGCCAGAGGACATTCGCTGGGTAGCTAACTCAACACTACTTTAACAGAGGGTTGACAACACAGCTGAAAACACCCCAACACTCACCAGCAACATTCGGTGTCCGGCCGAGCTGCTTCCACAAATGGGCCTTTCTGTCTCTGTTGTGATGGCTTCTGTCTGACACATCATACAGCTCCGGATACACAGACACGACCAGAACAAGCTTCTCCTCCATTTTTCTTGCCTGAAAAGGAGCGACAGCAACGACACCGGCGCCCTTCTGAAAAGTTCAGAGATTTTCAACTCCAAGTGCGCGGAGCGGCCGCACAAAAAAGCCGGACTGCTCTCTAGGTGGCCGCATGCACGCATACTCTCTTTCCTCATTGGGAACAATTTAAAAAAAGAAAATAACGCTATATGGACACAAGCCTTTAGGCTCTCATCGGGGGGGGGGGGGGCTTCAGTCTATTCCATTTTTAAGGTAAACTTTTTATTCCATCTTTTAAAAGAACAACTAAAGGGATAATCCAGACTACAAATCCAGTGAGAAGATACTCTAGGAAGGTTTTTTGTATCTGAGTTATGCACTGTTTTGAGCTTCCCCCTAGCTCCTGCCTTGTATCAACACTACTGTTCTTGTCAATAAAGCTGAATTTGTCTACTGATTTTTGTGCTGCTTTGCATGTAAACATAATGGAGGATGCCACACATTTCAGTTGCACTGAAATATTTGCCAGTTTCTAGCTCCCACTTAACTTTAAGGTGCCTTTTGTAGAGGTTTCTTGTAAGCCTGTGTGTTACTCGCCAAAACTTACTGTGTGTATCCTTGAGCTGTAAAAACATGCTGGATTAATTTCCAAATACCAGTTTACATCCTTCTTCCCTGCATTTTGTTGGCTCAGTGCAGCATATCTTGGCGCAATCAGTGGAATAGTGTTTCAGTCAGCTCATTATCCTTATGTGAGTGATGGTCAGTCGCATATCATCCAATTAGTTCACAATCAGTGTAAAGGCACTTGTGATGGGACAAAAAAAAAAAAAAAAAAGTGGTTCAACATCACAACTACAAAGTGTTTGTTGCGGGGTGCTAGGGGACACCGGAGCACAACCTCCTTGATGAGCAATTTGCTGCAATAATTGGAGAATGCCTCCTGGGTGGGGTTGTGATGGCCGCCCCTGCTGCCAACCCTCCAGCACTCAACATGCACATTGCATTCACATTGTAAATACATCAACAAACAGATAAATGATGACACATAGCTTTTGATTCATAGTTTATTTAGTATTGTTGGCAGTACATTTGTTTCTATTTGTAGCGTGCACATTTAGTTAAGTTCTGTTGCTTGCCTGAATAGTTTTAATTTGTGTTTCTTGTGTTACCAGTGTGGTGCTGCTGGAGCCATAGAAGAGAAAGGATATGATGAAAAGAAGGGCACATGGGAGATGAGACACAAAGAGAAGAAAAGTGAAGAGGAGAGAATAAGAGATGATAAAGGAGAAGAGTAAAAAAGAAACAAGCAAAGAAGAGGTGAGACATAAGAGACATCATGATGATAAAATAAGAGTAGAGAAGAAAAAGAGTTAATAATGTTTATTAATGTTATTATATCAGAATGATACAGATGAATCTGCTCACCTTTATTCCATTAAGAGTGTAATTGGTATTTCTCAGTTGTCTGCATTTGATTTAGAAGAGATGTGAAGAGACCAGAAAAGAAAATACGTTTAAAAGAAAAGAGGAGAAAATGAAAAGACAAGAAACAATTAAAGAAGATTACAGAGGAGAGGAGAATAAGTGGAGGGGTGGGGGTGGGGTGGGTACGGGATATAAAGGTTAAACTCCCTCATGCAAAATGTAAATATCAATTTATTTAATGTTTTGATCAGAATTAATGTAGGCTAATGAATAATTCATCAATTTACCTTTGTTCTCGGTTAACTGTTATTCCTGCTTGTCTGCCATTTTTTCTGTACAGAGAGTAAAGGAGAGGACAAGAAATTATTGAAGAGATGAGAATAGGAGAGAAAAGACGTTAAAGAGAAGGGAGGAGAAAATGAAACAAGAAACAACAAAAGAGGAGCAGAGGGGCAATATGAAGAGTAAAGCTTTTAATGTAAAAGGTAAATAACAACTAATTTAATGTAATTGACAGAACGTACTGAGTGAAGTGAAGTAACCATAGTTTGCATTGTTATACTAATATATGTTGTGTGTATATATATACATGTGTGTAGGTATGTATACAACCCATACACACACATATATATATACAATATATAATATAACAATATACAATATATACAATTTCCATTTATACTCTTCCAGAGCATCTAACTTATTATATATAACTTATATATAGTAACTTTACAACCAAAAGCTTGTGAAACAGTGGTATCAATCAATCACTGCAATGTGCTATGTGTCCTGGTCAACGAGAAGCAGCTTTTAAACCCACAACAGAGTATAGAAAGTTAAACCTGCAGTGTGGAACTTTTGTCTCCTCCCTCTGGCAGTGAGAGTAATTACATAAACACTTAGACAGGCGTTTATGACGTATGCCAATGATTATCTGTGTTTGTAGGTTTTTCCAGCATACTCATAGTTGCTTCCCCCTTCAGTGCAAACCGTTGAATGCTGGTTGACGTAAAACGCATCATTACTGGTGCACTGGCACGGGTAATGTCACCAAAGAGCCCAGATTTAAAAACTCCGGTTTACTGCAGAATACAGAGAGACTTACCTGGCAGTGACAAACTTAGTCAGCATTGTGTGAGCTCGTTTGGCATGGGCTTGAATGTAACGACGTTCATTTATATGTAAAAGTCCTGCACTCCAGCTTTAAGTCGACCAGATACTTCCACTGAGTAAATATCTCATTATAAAGTACACACAAATGAGATCAAACCTTGCAGTGTAATGTAAATAAACTTTTAAGGGTTTTCTTTAAAAATGGTTAAGTAAGGTTTAGAGTTTAAAGAGCTAGATGAGAAGAATGATACTATTTCTTTGCCAGCAACTATAGAAGTGGCGACTATAGAAGTTGCCGGTCCGGACCAAGAAATAGTCCTGCACATAACCCCCATATAATGTTGGTTTGCCTTTTTTTACACTTAGGGTTTTGTATGCACTGGACAAACATGCAACACTCTAATTAGTGAGTTTTAGAGGTGAAGGTAGGCGTTTTTTGTGTCCTTTGGACAGACTGAGGCTAGCTGTTTCCCCCCGTTTCCAGTCTTTGTGCTAAGCTAAGCTAACCAGCTGCTGGCTGTAGCTTCTTATTGAGTGTACAGACGTTGTGACCTGCCATGTCGAACTTTCCCTTTAAGTCTGTGTCTCTACCTAAACTATTCTCAGTGAATCATTCTGCAGCGGATTCATGCGTGATGAAGTGCCTTTTAGTTTCAGTGTCCTCCCAAGACTGAAAAAGGCAAAAATAAATAAATATGTTGGTGGAGAGACAAAAATGCATACATCTTTTTTTTTTTTAGGGCTGAATTTTCAAGTGCATCTGCAAATTAGTTTCTTGTGTCACAAAAGCTGATCTCTCCCTACTCTTGGATCCGGCTCCCCCCGCCACCCCCCGTTTCACACACTGCCTCCTTAGAGCCCCTCTCCCTGGATGAGATACACCAGCCATATTAATTCAGTTTGCCTGCAGCGCCTAAATGCACACAGCTCTGTCTCTCTCCTCCTGCAGGTCATCTCTCCTCATTCACTTCTCACCTCTCTTCCTCCCTCATCACGATGATCAAGAGACAGCGGGTGGAATAATTACGGCAAGGAGATGAATCGCGTCAGCTGGGAGAAAAAAACAAAACAAAAAAAAAACACTCAACAACCCGAGTGCAGGATGTGCGCACATCCAAACAAGCTGTGATTATGATAATATGGACATGAATGTTGTTGTTTCGATCCGGAGGGGTGACACTCACACACAGTTTCCACCCTTATCTGCCAGGGAACAGGCTTGGGTATCTGGAGGCTCAGTATTAATGTCACTTGTTGCAAAGAGAACATATGTCGAGCTCAGATAATAATACACAAATTCCAGGATTCTTGAAAAGATTGCTGAAATTACGGTGAACAGTCATTGCAGCACCCAGCAGCTCATGTTGTCAACAACATACAGCCACATGGTGGAGAGAGCAGCAGGACGGCAGATAGATTATATCATTTTGTTTTTGATCATTATGAAATTTCCATCGTCATCATTCCCATCATCATCATCATTCCCAGTATTAGTGCCATTAAGGCAAGAATGTGTTTCTTTTAATAGACAGGAGCATAGTTCACTGGACGCTGAGGTATGTCTGAATTTTGTGCAACCACTGACCAACACATCCAAAATAAATCTAAGATAACCAAAAATGTATTATGATAAACTATTAGTGCTTAAGGAACATAATTCCTGCTCCCTATTATAAAGTTCACGGCGATGCACAGCCATGGTGAAAGATGCATTCAGATGCTTAAAGCAGCTATAATCACTAAATAAAAGAGTTTATCATTCATCCCTTGTAACGTGTACCATTACATTAATATTCATAAAATATTAATCTTAATCTTAAAGGACCAGTTCACATTTTAAGACGATAGTCAGGTGGCTCTATATGAACATTGGAACAGTCTTGGCTTGCTGTTCATAACATGCTTCATGGCTCGATGGTGGGAGACAAAATCCACAGTTCAAATTGAGTGCTCATCTCCAAAAGTAGCAGCACAGTGTAGTCCAGTGTCTGCTCGCTGAGCTGTGGTGGGGGATAACACAAAGAGGGAGTTTTGGACTAAGATGACTATAATTTAGAAAGATTATAACTGCATTTTATTCACTCAGACCACTGATTAGCTTCAGATACATTTTGGAGGAAATGTTTACACACCACCTCTTTAATGCCAGTGTTGGAACGTGATATGTGAGATACTGCTAAATGAACATGAATTCCGTGAGAGATAGACGTTTCTGCAGCTGTTTCCCTACTGTAACTGCTTGTAACACTCTCTCTGACATTACTCTGTGAGGTGACTTTAACTCTCTCTCTCTTCACATTGGCAGTGCCCACGCCTGTCTGCAACCTTGATTGAATTACCTACATATCTGGCATCAGTTACAGGGAAAGCTTGACCAAGGAATCTGCAGTCAATTTCACACTAAGCGCTCCGTGTGCTGTGAGGGAAAAAAAGACAGATTTGAGACTTTTACCAGATGCTTCTCCCTCGGGGTATCAAGGCTACACATTTCTTGCACTGCATGGTTGCACAAGGGCTTCTCATCATATGTATCCACTGTGTCTCATCCTCCTACTTAACCTTTTTATAGTTTCACCGCTCTTTATAGCTACACCTCTTCAGCTCTGTGGTCCCACGTCATTAGGTTTTAACAGACTACCTTTGATAGCTTCTCTCTATTCTTTCCACTCTATGAGTTTGTACAATGTGAGGCGAGGTGGAGGGATTGTCATCGACACCATCAGCTGAGCAAGCTTCAATTGATTTATTCGTAAGAGTCTGGAGTTGTTTGTTTTTTTTTTGGAGCAAAACGTTGCTGCCATTTGTCATTTTGAAAAGTTAAAGGGGTCCCCCCTCTCACGTATTAACTCTGATAGAGTGTTCGGTAGATTTCACAGTTTATTTTGTGATGTAGTGCAGTAATTTACTTTCTGGGTGCCTCTGTATGCCCTCTCTGCCTCCATTACACTTACTGATTTTCTCCCAGAGGCCCCTTTGACAACACAGAGAGAAGGATATGAATTGGTGCTGCCAGTTAAAAATAAGTGCATGACCAGGTAATATATATTATAAGCTATTCGCAGGTTTGTACTGTAATTGTGGAACCACCCATTGGTCAAAACAGATTACCATCATCTGTTGTCCTACTATGATGGATTTCATGGGTGGATTGCTATAATGAAGGCGTCATCCACCTTGACTGTGAATTACTAGGCCACTAGATGGAGTGGCTTGTATTTTCCCTATTAAATGAACCTAGACTGCTTTAGTACCCATGAGCGAGCTAATACAGTCCAGCCGGCTGTATGGAATATGCAGAAACACTACTTATACTACTTTATATGCTTAATATTAATTAGAAAATAAAGTGATCTTTTCTCATATGCTTTGTGACCATACAACTTCAGGGTTGATGAATGGCTGTCCATTTAAGAGTCATTAAGGACACAGTGTGGATGAGTTAGGACTGACAGTTTAATCCTCCCTAAAGAAATCATTTAAGAATGAAACTGGAAAGCTCATTTCCACAGCGCCATACATCTTCTAAATAACTTTACCAGTTCTTCCAATTTGTTAAAAAAAAAAAAAAACATGCCAGCCAAGGGCCTGGTATTTATAATAATTTCAGGAACACCAGCATTAGTTTTAACTGCAAGCTGACATTTATATTTGTCAGTGGCCTTTGTCTCACTTTGCAGCCAGACTCTTCGGTTCAGTTGCGATGAGATTGTTGCCTAAGTGCAGGATGTCACCATGTGGCCTGTCTCAGTGGTGACGAAGATCAATGATGATGATGCTCTTCCAGAGGCGGAGGCCTAAGAGCTCAAAAGAAAAAGCATAATTTTCCCCACTTACCCTCGTTGGGATATAGCCATGTTTGGCTTCCTTTGCTGGAATCTTGAGACCTGTGAACATGTAAACAACAATGAGTAAGTCTACTGGTTGCACACAGATTTTTTTGAATATTCTGGGAAATATTGTTATTCATGTGTATTGCTTAATGGACCCCCCTTTAGGTGAGAAGTCCTTGCCTTGAGTTCACTGTGGGCTGAATGGTAATAGAAGAGGCAGTGAAGGACTTCTCTAAAATGTTCATATTCCATGATCATTAAGACTCATCAGACTTTGTGGCTCCCATGAGAAGGCAACAGTGCCATTATTGATCCACCTCCACTTACATGCCTTATTACGGCAGTCCTGAGGAGTTTACCCCATCCGGGAAATAAGAATAATATGGGATACCTGGCTGAACATGTAGTGATATGTTGTAAGCCTAGATATAAAAGGAAAGATGTGCAAAAAGCGAGGTTAATAGCTTGCATCAAACATGGGACCTGGCTAGGAAGGTCATCATGTGCCTTTTGACCATGCAATATCTCAATAACTACTGAATAGATCACCGTGGAATTTTATACAGACATTCATGTCTGTACTTCTGGAGGATGAATTGAAATGACTTTCCCCTCAGTTTTAGTGCCACCATAAGGTTGATACTTTTGGTATATAGTGAAATTGCTACACACATTCAGGGTCCCCAGAGGATGAAGCACCTAGCGCCAAGTTAACATTTTTACTTGTCCCGTGCAATATTAACATCTGCCAGATGAATAAGCACAACATTTGGTACAGACATTCATGGTTCCTAGATGATGAATTCCAATGACTTTGGTGATCCCCCGACTATTATCTGGTGCCACCATGAGGTTGACATTTGTAGTTTTAAGTGAAATGTCAATGTCTTTTACGGTCTCTTTACTTTTCAATTTAGTCAATACTTGGTTTTTGGCCAAATACCGTGAGAAACGACATTCCCATCAGAAATACTTTTAGCGCCTTGAGCAAGCTTTAGAATGCTAACATATGAAACTGAGGTGTAACATTGTTCCTGCTAATCATCAGCCTGTGTTAACAAGTCGACATTTACATTCAGCTTAAAGATACACTAAAGTTTCACTGAGGCGAGGCTGTAGACTTTTTTTTAAACAAGCAAACAAAAAAAAACTATATCCTAGAACATAAAGTATATAATATCACCCACGTGCCCAATGATGAGGAGCCTAACCTGTCCTGAAAATAAGAATATATGGCAGGCCTTATTGTTGTAGAGACTATGTCATAACCCTAGAAATGAAGCGAGTGAAAGGCACAAGAGGTTAATAGCTGACAACAAACATGGTGGACTGAAAGCTTTTTGGCTTTCTTTATACTGTAGGTAACCTGTAAATACCTACAGTCCCCAGCCAGGGATGTCATCATGGGCTTTTTGTAAATGCTTTGTTAGCTCCCAACTATGGAGCTGTAAAACATATGAAAAAGCCTGTTGTGAAAACTGGACAGGATATCAGAAATTATCGGCAACTTCCTCTCCTTTGTCACTTTTTCCACAATGCTATATGTATTGAGGAGCTGATACAGTATACTGAGAGATTTTCTATCGGTGGTTGGTGTCAACCATATTCTGCAACAAACTTCCTGCCTGGAGCTCTCTGCTGAGTCCTAGTTTGCCCATTATTGAACCAGTCATGAGAGAGAGAGAGAGAGGGACAAAGCGAGAGCCAGTCAGACAGACAGACAGAGACAAATAGAAAGGAGCTTTCCTCTTTGCTGAGTTTGTACCATTCAATAGTTTGCTGGAGCTCCACTGGCATGTTTTCATTGATGCGACCCTACGAGCAGCAAAGGCCTTTTCTGCTTTGACTCAGTCCAGCTGACAACTAATCCAGGTAGGTTGTCTCATCTCTTTGTCTTACTGTCTTATCCTGTTTTAGTTTTCCTCTCTGCACAATTGATTCCTCTCTCCCTCTGTCTTTCTGAGCTCTCCTGTCTGAACTCTCAACGGTATCATTTCATTTTCTCAGCCTGTTGAGTCAGAGATGGCGTTTAGTTCCTCAGTTTTTCCTTCCTGAGCCCCAGGCATAGCAAACGTAAATGACAGCAACACATTCAGTGATGTGTAGGGAAAACACTAATAGACGTGTAGGCACTTTGGAGAATTGTGGGCTCTCGAATATTCACAGTAGACTGCAATTCACTGATGTACAATATATAGGTCTATGACAGCCAATACTGATATATTTTGACTGTGAAAGTGTAAATCTTCGAATGTAAATGCCTGGAAATTTTAAGTAGTAGTATGGAGGTGTACACACCTATTTAGTCCTTAAATTACAGAGGGTGTAAGGCAGTAAGTTTGTCAGGTTCTTAAAAAAATCATACAGTATCATTAGATCATTTTCTTTTAAAAAAAATTCTTGCTTTATTTCTGCAAAATCCAGCAGTGAACAGTTTCATATGATGCCATCCTCCTTTGGCAGAAAATAAAGTTTATTAAATAGGCTTTTAAAAACTTTTGGAGAAGTTTATGAGATGTACAGTAATTCCTTTAAACTTACTGAAGCACTAATGAGCCCCACTTATCCTAATAACTGTAATCTCACTCTCAGTCTCTCCACACACATTATTTCCTATCTGCACATATAACATAAATAGCACTGAAAGTTTTAACTAGTCAGACACACTAATAACTCAAACTTTTGAGTTATTTGTGTGTGTGTGTGTGTGTGTGCGTGCGTACATGTGTCTATATACAGTACAATATACAGCTATATGTGTGGCATCATGTGTGGGAAGTTTGTATATATTAATGCTTGAATGATGTGCACCCTGCAGAAAAAAAAAAAATATATATATATATATAAATCTGGAAATCATTGGTGCTCAGAATTCATTTCCTTAAAATTAGTCAAATATTTGTCACCGTAGTGAAATAATATCAGTGTCTTATGTAGTTTAACTTTTCCTCGATTGTCCTCAAATGAGGCTGAAATCTTTACTAACAAGTTAATTGATCTCACCACAGATGTTTTCAGGGTTCAAGACTAACTTACTAGACAGAATGACCTGTTTTTTTTCCCCCAGTTTACCATATACACATTTTTGTCTGTCAGTGTTTGCCAAAGAGTTGTGTACATTTGCATTTGTACTGGCAATGCACTCGAACACATTACCCTGTGTGCACGTGTGCATGTTTATGAGTGAGTGTGTGTGCACGTCTCTCTCAAGCGGTGTTGGGGTTTTTGAGGCTGGGCGAGCCCATCGATCGGGCCGGGAGGGGGGCAGCCTGCAGCTCTCGCTCCAGCTGTCCACTGGGTGTGAAGGACACTGATGTGACAGCACTAATTACAGAGGCAGGAAGCCAGTGCTACAAACATTCACAGCAGCAGCTCAAGCGGGCTCTGCTGGACTAAACCCATCCTCCACCAGCCACTTTACACCTCTCATCCCTCTGGGAAAGGATTGTATTTCAAGAGTGTCATGCCAAAATGAGATATTATCCACAGAGAGTCAAGCAAAAAGAAACACTACTTTGACTAACAGGATGTGGAAACCAGACATGCTTGGAAACAGCAGGGCAACATCTGTAGTGAAATAGAAATCGAAACACCCCACAGCAACTTTTAAATACTAAAACAGTATTTTAATAATTTAGTACAAATGAGTTGCCTTGGCATTTCAAAACAGATGAAACAGCAGTGGAAACAAATACACAATCAATTTGATTTAATTTTGTGGTGTTACTTTACTTACTCATTAGGATTTAGCCTTGAATCCAAAATCCATTTGAATCCAAATCCAAAGTTTTGCAGGACTAAGGGCTCAATTTACCTTAATTGTGGGAGAAGGGTTGGAGGTCTTTAGGTATAAAAGTAAATTGCACATTTGTTCTGTGCTGGCAGGCGTTTGTGTGCTCTGAGTAACTTCTAGTTTAGTAACAGACTAAGAATGACAACTTTACTTTGCTTTTCATTGCTTAATGTAGATTTGTGTAAAAGCAACCTAACATCTACAGCTTGCTTAACAGTTTTGTTGTTGTTGACGATTTATTTACAATTATTTTAACCCTCACTTTCATTTAAACCTGCATTCATATTTTTTCTGTCCACTTGGGAGTAGTGCAATAAGTTGTAAACAAATCTCACCAGCTCTTTAGCTGCTAAATGCTCCATTATGGTCTGTAGTCTGCTGCTAACTTTATCTGTCTGCTGTTTGGTGCTGAGCTGGTGGGGTACAGTGGGTTCATTGGAGCTTTTTTTGACAAAGAATATCTCCCTGCTGTGGCTGGAAACGGGTTGATGCGATGAGACTGAGTCAAATCAGTAAAGTAGCTGGTTCGTAAAACCAAAACAATGATCTGAAACAGGCTTGAAATCTCTGTAGAGCTGAAGGGAACTGCAGAGTTGGCTGATTCATCAATTTGATGAAACCTGTCACATTGGGCGGCCGTGGCTCAGTGGTAGAGCGGGGTTGTCCAATAACCCAAGGTTGGAGGTTCGATCCCCGCTCTCCCTCCCGAAGATTGGTGGACTGACAGCTGGTGGGGTGGAAGCCCACCTACTTGCCATGGCCGAGGTGCCCTTGAGCAAGGCACCGCACCCCCAATTGCTCCCCGGGCGCTGTGAACTGCTGCCCAGTGCTCCAGTGTGAATATGGCACCTGTCTCTTTGTGTGACCCTGTGCATGTGTGTGTTCGTACAGGTGCCACTGGATGGGTTAAATGCGGAGAAATAATTTCACGTTTGTGATTAATAAATTATTTTACTGTGATTAGTAAAATAATAATAAAAAAAAAAAATTAAAAAAAATTACAATTTGGTAATTTGATCCATTGTTAAGATGCTAATATTGATTAGTGCAGCTTTGAGTTTGTATCTTAAACATACTTATGGAAATAATACTGGTATTGTTCACTGGTGTGGTTCACTTGGACACTTAATGGAACAGACCATCATTAACATTATATTATAGTATACTATATATTATAGTATACCTAATCAGACAGTCAGTCAGATATTCTCAACAAAAAAATGTATGCTAAACCCCAATTTACACAGTTGCCCAGCATCAAACAGCTAGCTGGTGAAGAAAATTAAAAGGAAACTAAACAAATCAACAACACTTAAAGGAGACTGAATAATGGACTCATCAGGTAGCCAGAAACACAAAAAGCTCCAAACAAAGGTTCCTTGGGGTCTGTAAGCAACTGAATACTAGCAGGTTAGAAGTAACAGTTTTCTAAGGTCGTAGTATGTCAGGGCGGTGTGTCTAGTAGCTTGTTTTGAAGTTCTCACCCCTGGCAGGCCAACATTGATTAATGCAGCTTTAAATATTTTAGGCCACCCCTGCTAACATAAGGCCAGCCAGCCAGACATGTTTCTGTAAACCTGTGTGCTGATGCTAAACCTGAATACTGTTATCCATGTGTCCATGCGTCTCACAACATTTTTTTTTTATTTTATTTTTTTTGCCAGTCTTTATCCACTTCTGATCTCTACTTCTGTGGGCACTCGTGGGTCTTTGAAGTGTGGAAATAACAGTTTTTATGTTGCAATAACTGGTTCACTTCACTGCCTGTCTTGTAATAATTTGACCACTTCATCATAGACATAATGTATAGGCACATTTAAAAGTTCTCCAAGTTTCCAAGTTGCATCTGGCCTGCAAATTCCAGTATATATGCTCTCTCCCTAACCTCTCCCCAGCAAGAACAGGGTGGCCCTAAACCTTGCTGGTGGCATTCAATGTGTGGGTTTTTGGCATGTGTGACGAGTTAACCTCTCATTTGTTTGCTTTAATTATTCACGTTTCCATCGGCTTGGCCTCCCTTTTAATTATTTTCCCATTGATCTGCACTGTAACCCAACATGCAGGTCACTGAGCAAGAGCTGCTGCTGGAGGCTCGCATCCCACAAATAGACAAATGACACACACACACACACACGCATAAATCACTGAAACACACATGCCCATGTGTGTACAGAAATGACACTAATATACATACCATTAATGAAAAAGGACACACAGATGCATAGGTACACACACACACACATTCACATACATCTATATTGTCCATCAGACAGCATACACACATACAATTAACCACAACAGCCTAATGTTACACATACCTGAAGCGTGTCTCTCTTCTTCTATAGCAGGATGGAGCATGGAGACCGAGGGATGGGTGTCTCTCACCTTCGCTATGAGGAGGAGGAGGGTGAGTGTGTGTGTGCATTATGTGTGCAGCCCATATCTATGGTAGCTCTATCAATGACGGTCCCTCTGCTAATAGAAAACAGGAAGTAAAGTAATTACACCCACTTTGTCTGTTAATATTATCATGAGATAGTTGATTCATAGCACCAACTTATAGTTTCTAATTTGTTCTGAGAGTTTGCGTGGGTGACTGCTGTTAATGGGCTGCAAATGAGGAGTGAAAATTGTTTGTGTGTTTTTATGTGTACCTACGAGTGTGTATTTTGAGGGCTGGGGGAGTTGTGTATGCATGTTTGTGTGTGTCCGTGTGTGTTCTGTCTTCACACTGAGCAGCAGGTTAGCAGGTTCTGTTCTTCTTTCAAACATCCAATATTGGTCTCCCTGTTGTTTAGTTATTCCACCAGGGGTTTTGTGTGCAATTAGTTTTAAAGCGACACCTTAATTGCCGGCAGATGATCAAACTCACATCATCCAGGTTCTGAATAGACTTGATTTGCTTTAATTTGTGACTGTGCCAACAGAGAATGCTACTGCTGCTTATAAGCGGACATGATGTGAAACATAATTTATTCAGTTTGTTCAACTGCTTTAACATTCATGAAAACACTCCTCTGAGTATGAGGGGATGAATGAAAGATCTCATTAGACAATCTGCCAGTGTTACTGGCTGTCAGTCAACTATTTTGGGGCCTTTCATGAAACACTCATTTAAATCACAAAAGTGGGGGTCTTATTAAAGCTTGTTCTTAAAGTAAATTTCCATGGTGTTCTACAGGAAACAAAATTGGAGTTTCCATTTTGCAATTTAGACTGAGTGCAACCATTTGTACTGTGTAGTGCACATTCATGTAACCATCCAGAAACCGTCCGTATTTGTCCCCAGACCACCAGTCCATCTACATTGGCGTCCCGGTGCCTCGAGGATATCGACGCAAACGCAGGCGAAGGCGCTCCAGTCGTGAGGCCACTGACGTGGACAGGGACAGGCGCTACAGCCAACACAGACACCAAGAGCATGACCGCTACAGAGACATAGACATAGAGGAAGGACTCATGGATTCGAACGAGCAGAGTCTCCAAGACATCAACCGCACAAGTAAGTCAGTGACCAGAGAACCATGAAATATGGGACATTTGGAGAGGCAAGAACCTCCTTACACAACTACAAAGTCTGGTCACTTGTCACATGCATCTCTCTTCCTGTTTCTGTTGTGCTGGATTATTGGACACACTAACATTTTGAATGCACTATCTGTCAATCACCAACCTCGATCAAGGTCAGGGTGCAAGACTAAACATGACTGTAGTGTTTGAATCTCAACCAGCAATTTGACATGTCAAGCGTGGTTTAATTATCCAGGTTAGTACTACTCACTCTATGAAAACAGTTGTATAATGTTTTCTGTGGCTCAGGAGGAGCTTTATCTAATCTGAGATGATGTTTAATTATGATGTCGTCAGGGTCATCTCAGGTTGGGCTTTAGGCTGCACATGTTCAACACAAAACCTGTGGCATGAGTTTGAAGACATGGTTGTTTAGAAGTCAGTGGAAGTCTAACGGAAGACACTATCATGACCGACCAAACTTTGCATCTTTAAAGAAGATTGTGCTGTCTTTCAATTATACATTACATAACACACAAAATGTAGAGAAAAGGAAAAGGTAACAAAAAAATAGGTCACTGTTGTGGTTAGAAATTTAAAATGAATAAAAAATAATAACAGTCGAGATAATAAGGATTGTTTGTTTGTCAGTTCTTAAGAAACCCGCTTCTCTTGACCCGCTTCCCTGCAGTCATTATTAAAAGAAAACTATGAATAGCCTCTAGTACAACTTCTGCCTCTCATTGTGATTGGTATGTTGTGAATGTGGGAAGTAAGGCTGCACCTTTTTTAGAAATGGTCTGGTGTACATAAAAACATTTTTCTGCACACAGCTGCCAGGGTGGCTTTTTCTTTAAGTAGTTAACAAAAGCTGTCCAGATGACTGGCAAAGGCATGAACCAGACTGTGTTATGTATCACAATTTTGTTGCAATCTCCTACCTCATTATTTTGCTCCCTTGCAGCAGTTTTAACAGTAAACAGCAGTGTGTAGCTTCTGTTTCAGGTCAGAGTAATGAGTATTGTGGCAGAACACTGCAAGGCAGCAGAGGTGTTTACTTTGTCTGGACTCTATGCACTCATAAATCAAGTCTTTTGGAGTGTTTGAGCTTCTAAACATGGATATCAATAATGCATATGGTGCCATTACCGATAGGACAATTATAGCAGGCATGTAAAGATGTTCGAAACAACAATGAGAGAAAATGATGCCAAGTGAGGGGAAAGTAAACAACTTAGAGGGCATAGGAAGGAATATAAACTCTGATTCTCATACTGAGAATGAGAATGAAGTAAGTTGAGATCTGGAGGAGTTGGAGGACTAAATGGCCAACTCTACATCAAACATGTTATTTTTGTTAAGGTGTAAATGGTCGTGAAGGTTGTATTTCGCTGATGACCTTTGTCTCTGGTTTTGCTTGGTTGAGTTCACCCTCACTTGCCATTCAGAAAAAACAACATATGAGTGGAATTCAGCGTTAGTTGCTGTCAATAAAGCGCTTCAATATAATTGACTCACCCCCGTGTACAGTAATTACCATACAGCTCGGCCCATAGGTTAGCAGCACTATGGCCGGCTGACAGCTCATTACCCTGCAGCACCATTCACGAACATGGGGTCCAGTTCAACCTCCATATAACAATGAAATGGATCTTAAGTACAGTAGGCTCATGATTGAATACCTATAATCAGGTAGTAATATGTGATCTGGATGTAGGCTTCAATACCGCAATCATTACTGCCGGTGCAGCAGAGGAAATACATGCAATGACATCCCACAGCCTACAGCTGGTTGTAAACAAGGTGTAAGTGAAAATAGACACGAGTTAGACATTGATTCACTTGACTAAGATAACTTTTGACATTCATAAGTGACAGGGTCAGTTTGATTTGACCTCTCAGCAAAGCAACATGGATCATCCTGTCTGTCTGGTAAGGAAGCTGTCGATTTACAAGGCTACAGGTCACATAAAAGCCATGTAATTAATTACTTTGTCTTTTAAATGTTACGTTTTAGGCAAGTTTGATCATCCTTAGGCCCTTTAAGGCCTGTTAAAACTGATATTACTCACTGTAAAAATGTCTAAAACCTTCTTCCATCCCATCAAGTGTCTCCGGCGGCAGAGCGGCTACGTTACATCCTGAACGAAGACGATGACATGCCCACGCCGACGCTCTTCACTGAGATGGACACTCTACAGCGAGAGGGCGACGAGCTGGAGTGGAAGGAGTCTGCCAGGTGGATGGCCGCACTCGCACTCCAAAATACTTCCAGTAATACAGTATCAAACTGTCCAGCATAATATGTTCAGATTGTGATGTGACTCAACACTGCCTCTTGAAACTTGTTAACAAGTGTTAAAATGAGGCCTCTGGACTTGTCAGACACATGTAACTGAGAGTCCTAGTATTGTTTACGCAGTGGCATGGACGACTGAGGCGATTAAATGCAAGGGATCCATCATTTTTTTACTTAATGTCTGCTGCAAAAAAGGTCGACTGCAGATATAAAAGATGTGAAATTAAGCAAATTAATGCAAAACCAACCCTCAGACCACACAAACCAGCTGGACAAAGTCATAAAAGTGGTTTTCTTTTAACTTCTACTGACATCCACTGAGCAGCGGGCACCCCCGGCAGAGCTCGGGGGCCCAAGCTCAGTCCCCTCGGTTGTGTGCTCACCTCACCTGTCTTGCTGCCTTCAGGTGGGTGAAGTTCGAAGAGAAGGTGGAGGAGGGAGGAGAAAGGTGGAGTAAACCACACGTGTCCACGCTGTCCCTGCACAGTCTTTTTGAGCTCAGGACGTGTCTCCAGACGGGAACGGTGCTGCTGGACCTGGAGGGCTACTCGCTGCCTCAGATAGTTGGTGAGATGTTTATTAATTCATTTAGCTCATTTTACTGACTATTGCATCTCTCCTTGTGTGTCCGAGTTCAGCAGTCAGTTAATATCTGCTCTGTTTTAAACTCAGCCACTTTGCATCAGCTTGGCCTGATGTATTTTTCTGTAGACATAATGTCAGCTTGTAACACCCGTTAGCTGGTATCTTTAGTAGGGAACTGCACAGGAAGTCGGCTGTTTTCTCCGTTGTCCCAAAGCTCAATTATTTTAGCGCACTAGAAGTCCAGCTCTCTACCAAAAAAAAAAGTGCAATATTGTAAAATGTTGTGAAGATCCTACAGCCCGTCTCTGGGCTCAGACTGAAGGGACGTCAACAAACGCCATGCTGTTCTTAGTGAGTGGTTGCACACCCATACCTCGTACAATGAAAATGGCAGAACAAACTTTATTAACCAGTTTAAATATTGTCACAGCTTCGGATGTTAAACAATTTGAGCAGTTCTTTATTTCTCATGAAATTATAATTTATAACCCAATTTAGTGAAGATAATGCTGGTAATGTGTAGTGTCAATATGGCCGCATTGGAATCATGTTTTTGACTTATCACCAGGGTTTGTGAACAAATAACCTTATCTCCGCTGACTGTAGTCTGTATTATACAGTGTGTATTCACTACCTACTAAACTAGGGATCAGTTTGAGCCATAACCTCATAGCACACTGCTGATATGTGAATCTAAATAGTAAGGCAGTGTTAGGGTTGTATCAGGTAAAGGTTTGCTGCTGTGTGGAGATCCCTTTCACCTTTCCCTGTTGTTAAACATTGAAACTTTTGTAACACAGCTGTCTACTCATGCTTTTACCACTTTCCATACTACTCAACAACGCCAAAGCGGAAACTGCAGATGCATTAGTATGGAGTGGTCAATAAATCAATTAGACAATCAATAGAAAAAAAATCAATGACAACAGTTACAGTGTTTGCAGCAAAATGGAACAACCACCAATAATTTAAATTTAAATGAAAGCTCCATATAGTACATTATAGTTTTTAAATACATGTACTGTACATATTTTACCTCAATGTTGTTGGTTATACCTATATACTGTACATAATTGAAGAGTTTTTGACCTTGAGCTGTTTTTAGTGTCAGTGACTGGGAGCTCTCTCATGAAGATGATAATACACAGTCGCACAATACAGTCTGAGTCTATTCATATGAGATGCACAAACACTGTCGGTTGCTCGATGGAGCCTGAGGGGATCTGCATTACCAACTCTCAGGACGGAAATCAGCCGGCACAGTTCTTCAGTTCCTTGTTCTTTACACTGAACACCAAACAGTCCTTTAGTGCTACTATAACTCACAAGTTTTAAATTGTAGTCTGACACTATGTCATTTAGTGGCTATTTTAATAGTTTTCCGATATGTACTCAGTTTTATGAACTGCTCTATACTATATTTAGCCGAGGGAAATAACCATGTGCTCTCCACAAGACTGTATGAATGTTTATACATTCTACATAGAATGTAATGTATAATATGGTAACAAACTACTGTGTCAAATTTCTTCATGTGAAATATAAATGTGCCCTTTTTTCAGATGACATCATCGAGAGGCAGATAGAGGAAGGCATGATATCTCCTGAGCTAAGAGAGAAGATCAGTTTTGTCCTGCTGAGGAAACATCGACACCAGACCAAGAAGCCAATCCACCGCTCGCTAGCCGACATTGGCAAATCCTCTTCTACTAGTGAGTGTCCAGTTGTGTAGCTATCGGAAATGATCATCTAACTCTATCCAAGAAAGAGAAAATCAGAATTGTGGGACCACTGTTCTCTCTGGGAGGATAGTTTACTGACCTGCAGTGCTGACAAAACAATAATTATCAGGTCAGGTATCAGGCACTGCTGTGTTTCTCTCTTACTCTGAGTTATTTCCATGATTAATGATATTACATACAATATCGGACAGCATGTATTATGACATGCCATCGCATGAAATAACACTCTGTGTCCCTGAGAGCAGTTTTTTTCTATATCAATGATTGGTCCATTCAGGATCCACATATAATTTTGACAGCCTCGGAGAGATTCATTATACATAAATTTGACTCACTTGGTAAATGAATGCAATCCTGCAGTCAACAAGGCTCATATCCTCCACAGGGGATGTATTAATGTTTGATGAGTTAATTATCGCTGTAGCATTTCCTCATCTCATCCGGGCAGGCCACATACTGCTAGATAAATCATAAAGCATCACCTCCGACCGCTCTGTTACTGTTTGTGTCTATTTCTGTTTCCCCTACCTTGCCAGACCGGAATGTAGGGTCCCGAGGTGGACCGGGTCCGGGGCCAGGTCCCGGGCCAGTGCCCAACTTTAACCGATCCACAGAGGACCTCCGAATGAAACAGCAGTCCGCCAACTATGGTCGCCTGCGTGAGTGTCTGTCTGTGGGTTCACAGATTGTGGTTTCAACTCACTTTCTTTAAGGTTTAACAATGTTTGGTTAGGTTTTGATTCATGAAAAGCAGCTTCGGCACAGAGACTCCTGTCACTATGTAATGATTGTTTGGTTGGATATATATTGACTGACTGTAGTCAGGAACCAACCTCCGTCTTAACAGAGGTGGATGGCATTTACTTCCCCAAAATCAAATCTACATACTTTAGTTTACTGAAAGGCTAGTGTCAGCCAGATTGATATGTTAAGGTGAGCCATTCCCACTGAGAATGCAAGGATGATCGAAGCCCTTCACCCATCCATCCCAACACAGGCAAGACATTTATGTTATTAAAGTCCTTAAAATCCAAATAGTTCTCACTCCCATTTAGGGTAAAATAACTTATTAGAAGTAACGGCTCATAAATATGTAGTAAAGTGGCATTCGGCGAGACAAGATCTCCATCTCAACAAATTAGTTTAACAAACTGTTGGATTTTCCCGGAGCTTTCTCATCTTCATCTAGCATTTTAAAACTAAGTTGGTGATTTTCGCATCAACTTGGGTTTTGCATTGGAGAGACCAACTCTTTTTGCAAGTTTCTATCTGGAAGCCTTACTCCCTGACTGTTAAGTCGTGTTTTGCTCTTGTTTTTGTTTCATATCATGCCCAATGTGGTTAAGATGAAAAAGGGGAAAAGTAATACAAGAAAGGACTTTTTGTCTTATTGCTTTACCTTGCTCTCTCTTTGTCATTAATGGTAACTCTAAGTGTATTTATTGTTACTGTATATCCTTGTTTGAATGGATTTACAAATATGAGCAAATCTTACTGTTAGAATTTCAGATCATAAATGATCTACTACCATAGCATGCAATTAAGATGTTATAACTGTTGTTGTTGTTGTTGTTTTGTACTCCAGGTCATGCCCAAAGTAGGAGTATGAATGATATTGCAGATACTCCCAGCACAGACCAGGTGACTCTTCTCAATCTTCTGCACATTTTTCAATATTAGAGTGTGATATTGAATGATTTAATAAAAAATCGCTTGGCTTTGACTTTGTTACTCAGAGTGTTAATAATAGCTGGATTCATGTTCGTGTCTTTTATACTAGCAAAATGTCTATTTATCTGCATGGACTCTGGAGTGGGTTCTCATTTTCCACTGTGTTGCTTTCCATTATTTGCGAGATTGCCTATCGGATGTCTCACTAAGGCGTTGCATTGTATTGAACTGATGTTTCACTAGAGTGGTGAGAGCCAGCTCGGTTTCAAGTGCCATCAATCTTTCATTGCAATTGCCACTGAAGGTGACAGCTAGTGATAGAGGAAGCGTGCAAACACATAACTCACCCAGTTGTGGGGCCGATGCCATAATGTGGCTTAAACCCAATGACACATGCCTGGACCGCAGCAAGGCTGTGCTGTTGTTGCTTGGATTAGGCTACTGCGCTTTGAAACAGACAGGTCAGGATTAAGTGTCATTCACAGCGATGGCGTATAAAAACAAAGAATGAGAATTTGTTTAGTGAGGCTGTGATGTGGGCTATGAACTTTATTTATTAGTACAACTATGAGGATGAGTACTGGTTGTCCTGTTCCAAGTACCCCAGTTATGAGTGGTTGGCTGGATGTTCAAATCGGCCTACAGTAGGTCACATGTGGCAAAGTGATAGCTTGTTACTGTGTGTGTGTGTGTGTGTGTTTGTGTGTGTGTGTGTGTGTGTGCCGCATCTGTGTCAATATTGAGCTGGCACCGGGAAAAGCATGGATCTCACTGTCCAGTCCGCGTGCTTGGCCCTCACATGTAGCCGCAGATTCAGGCTGTGGGTTATTATTGGCAAGGCTCTCCATTATTGAGTGTTATTGTGTTGCCGTCCAATTTCCTGCCACACCTTTACATGCAATCAGACAGGTCAGGTTAGCTTGCCATCCCTCTTTCAGTCACAGCTACGTTTGTTTTGCCTCTCTGATTGCTGTTTCTTGGGGTTTAATGCTCAACGCAGGGTCATTATCTTGGAAATGTGTGCTGATTCAACAACGCCCTCCCAGACTAATCTGCCAGGTCTAGAGAGACTATTTGTAACAAATGATGAGAGGATGAAACCCGATTTATCCCTGTAGGGAGATCCGGTCTATGCATCCACAAATACTAAAAGAATAAATACATGTCGGGCTGCAACTAACAAATATTCTCATGATGGATTAATTGGCCAATTATGTTCTAGATTTGTGTTTTTTCTCTTAAATATTAGAAAAACAGTGCAAAATCCCCATTATAACTTCCCAGCACCTAAGGTAACAAGTGCTTGTTTTATTAATGCAGTATGTTCACTTTACTATTACATATGACACAGAAAAGCAGCAATATTATTATTACTATCCCCATATTTGAGAAACTGGAGCCAGAGAATCTTTGCTATTGTTGCTTAAAAAATGAGTGAAACGATTCATTGATAATCTAAAAAGTTTGATTCATTTCTGTGTAATTTTTTAATTTCTAAAAACATGTAAATTAGAACACATATGACTCGAAATATGAAAAAATTATAAATGTAAGAGAAAAAATAATGCAGCGAAAGACAAGAGCAAAAGAAACAAATTAAAATATGAATGTACGATATCCCATGGGAATAGCACAAACTACTTACTAAAAAAAGACGATGTCTCACCATGTTCTCTATTTGTGCTTCCACCTTCTGTAGCTAAAAAATAAATTCATGAAGAAGATTCCCCGAGATGCAGAGGCATCCAACGTCTTAGTGGGCGAAGTGGATTTCCTCAACAAGCCCTTTGTAGCCTTCGTCCGCCTGGCCCAAGCTACGACACTGGGAGGTCTGACTGAGGTTCCTGTTCCCACCAGGTGAAATGATCTGCAGTGTCTTTGGCTTCTTCACCCTCTCACAACAAAGCCTTATTCACCTGCCGTCCCAGCACATACCTCACATGTGTCTCATCACCATACAGATTCCTGTTTATTCTATTGGGACCCCAAGGAAAGGCCAAGTCGTATAATGAGATCGGCCGAGCCATAGCAACCCTAATGGTGGATGATGTAAGTGTCTGCGTTTATGTTTTAAAAATGTTTCCATGACTCGCATTCATTATTAGCACACACTGACACTGTCTCAGTAAACATGTGGGAACAGAAAGTGTCATTTCCTGTAAAGACTGTGAGCTGGAGTTGAAGCTGCAACGTATGTGGCATGTGCTTTAGCCTGCCGATCCACTGGGATACCCTGCTATTGTGTTTTAATTACATCTGGAAGTGCTGCTGATTGTTAAGCATCGGTTAGGAGTAGGGTTTCTACTGGGATAATGAGCCACCCATGGCTTGCTAATGCGTGTGTTATTCTCACTCGTGAATTCATTTTTTTTTTGTTGTTTTAATTGCTTCCTATATCACTAAGAATAAAGCCAAATGTGCTATTTTATAGCAGATGCGAGTACTAAAGAAATAATAGGCTGTTTTTTTTAATGGAACTTGTTTAAATCCAGGCAAGAGCCACAGTTGTGTGCAAAAATAATATGTTCACCAGCCACAATCAAACACTGGCTGTAAAGGTGGTGGTTAGTGATCTTAGGTTGACCTCCATTATAATCTAACATCTATGTAGGAGTTAAAGTTTCCCTCTTACCCAGCACCACCCTACTTCAGGTAGGTCAGATTCAAGAGCAGAACATTTTCATAATATGATTTTGTTTTTGTTTTTTTTTTACAGTTTTATGCTGTTGTTTATTCAGTTTTAAAATAACATCACAAAGATTTGGACTAACATACTCAACAATGCAGGTAGCACATATGGACAACTACAGATCTGATTTTACAGTGACATTGTAGCTACATTAGCTGCAGGGCTCAAAACATGGCAATGTCATTCTGTCAGTTGACCACTTTGGTCCAGACTGAAACATCTCAACAGCTCTTTTGTTCAGATATTCATGGTGCCTAGAGGGTGAATCCCAATGACTTTAGTGATCTCTTGACTTTTCATCTTGTGCCACCATGAGGCTGACAGTTGTGGTTTTGAATGAAATATCTCACAATTAAAAATAACTAGTTTTAGCAGGGCTTTATGCTAATGTATCCTCATCTATTCAATTACAAAATGCTCACTGAGTTTATTATTGTGCTCACTTCATCTGTACGTCCACAGAGTAGCTGGCTGACAAAGAAGCAGACAACTAAAGATTGTAACACTCATTTTGATTGTTAAACATTTAAGTGTTCACTACATTATTTAACATACAGTAAGATCAGGCAGCCTTCTTCCTTATGCATTTATAAACTGGATTGAAGGCAATCTGGAAACATGGAGCATAGAGCATAAGGCTCCAACACTCAGTGATTGTTCTACAGACAAAATCAAGTTAGATGTTTGTGTGGGAGGGAGAAAATCAATGAAGATACCACATACCACTCTTGGGAAAAAATATTTCTGTCTTCTCCAGGCTGCAGATACCCGCTGCTTTTAATATTAAAACGCTTCACTCCGATATTTAGTTTGTGTTCTTTTGGTTTATAGTCCTTATGACCTGCGGCCTGTGCAGCGTGCAGTGACCATTTACAAAACTAAAACTGGACCAATGCCCAAATCATTGCCAAATAGAATCAACCCTTTCATTTTTTTTCTCAATATTATGCTACTGTGCACTTAATTCACAGTGTTTCTAGGGCATGATTAGCTACTGACTGACAGTTGTTTTTGAATGTAATCCAACTGGGGTCAAAAGGTCGATATAGCTTCCACAATTTATGTTTAACAAGTCTCCAGAGGCCATCAGAGAGGATGGGAAAGCCTCAAATCCCAATATCAGCATGCTGATCACTATCACCAAGATATAAGCCAAGTGAAATTGTGAAATCCTCTCCCTTTATCTCTCTCTCCCCTTCCCAGCTCTTCAGTGATGTAGCCTACAAGGCCAGAGATCGGGAGGACCTCATCGCAGGCATAGATGAGTTTTTGGATGAGGTGATTGTGCTTCCACCTGGAGAATGGGATCCCAAAATCCGCATTGAGCCGCCCAAGAAAGTCCCCTCGGCTGACAAAAGGTTGGCGTTTTTACCGTCCAACTCAGTAATGCACATTAAGCTCTGTGCTTCTTTGTCTGTGGCACAATGAGCAAAATGCCTACAACAATTGTGTGAAGTTAAACCTTCACCAAAATCAACTTTTTTTTAATCAAAGATTTAGGCTAGACAGCAACATACATTGTTTCCTGAATGAAAGCCTGAGGTTAGAGCTTTATGCAGGGTGCAATAATGCCTCCATGTCAGAAAGCACCAGCCAAAGCCTCTGAAACAGCACTTACAACATAATAGAGTAGCACAAACATACATAAATAAATTGATACCCCCCCCCCCCCCCCCCCCACATACAGTATGTACTCCCATCTGTGCCGTATATCTTTTCTGCAGGAAGTCAGTGTTTTCCTTAAACGAGCTGGGGCAGATGAACGGTACAGCTGGGGGAGGAGGAGGCCTGGCTGAGGACGAGGAGATGCCAGTGCAACATGAGCTCGGAGAGGAGCTGGCATTCACCGGACGGTAGGCAGTCCAGGCCACATGGCAGGCAGCTGAGAGGGTTGGATCAGACTTAACCTGACTCTGGCATATGGAAAGGAAATTTGAATATGAATTAATCAAAATTTGGCAAAGCGGGAAAATTTGATTTGGGTACAAATTCAACTCCCCAAAAGATGCAGTAATGAGCACTTTAGCTGAGAAAACAAAGATTAATCTATGGTCAAATTAGCAGTGTTGGGCCACCAATTTCAGCTGTGCCTAAAATAACAGAACTAATAAAAGCAAACCATTTTATCTTGATCTAATGCAGTGATTTGTTTTTTTGAAAGGTTTGGTTAGTACAAGTTGAATTGTGAAAAAAATAAAAATAATATCAATTTTGATAGTATAGCTTTCAACAGTGAGCGAAGTCTATTTAATTTTAACAGAGTCAACACACGGTGCAGAGGTAGCTTTTTACAGTTGTAGAAATGAGACTTGAAAGTGTCAGACACTGACCTCTCCTGCCTACACGTGTGTCTAGATATCAGTTTAAATCCTTGTGAAAGTATCCCATCTACTCAAGGGAATTGGCAGCTTAAAAAAACCCTCCACCTCCCTGCTGTGGAGAAAGTAATATGTGCTAAACTGAGAAGTGGAACGTGTGAGGCATCCTAACCGCTGTGTGTGTGTGTGTGTGTGTGTGTGTGTGTGTGTGCACAATAGCTTCTGTGGTGGTCTGTACCTGGACATAAAGCGAAAATTGCCATGGCTTCCTAGTGATATCTATGAGGGTTTCCACATTCAGTCCATCTCCGCTGTGCTCTTCATCTACTTGGGCTGCATCACCAACGCCATCACCTTCGGTGGCCTGCTGGGAGACGCTACAGACAACTACCAGGTAAAACAGAGTACCAAACTCAGGAAGTCCTATTATTTTAGTTCATTTAAACTACTTTGTTTATCAACAACATATGCACTTTCAACAGAGAGGGTTCCATGCATGCTGCCAGGCTGTGTGTTTCTAGCTTTACACCATCACACAACACTGTATGGCCTTTTTTTTTTTTTAGGAATCCTTTAAAGGAGTACCTGGCATGATAATAAAGTAGTTTAATGAAACTTTTTTTTCTCCCCGTTTCCAGTCTTTGTGGTAAGCTAAGCTAATCGGCTAATTGACTTAAGACTCATATTTGAAGAATTAATTTACAAAAACAGATAAATGTCATTCTTGAGATGAATAAACACCAGTTTTTCAATACTTATTAGTTATGCATGCATGATCCTTAAAACTATGTCTGGGTGTCCATGACCCACAGATGTGTCCAGTGCCAAAGCATGCCTAGATTATTATTGCAGCCAAGTCACATTCACATTTAACATGGCTTGTCAGTCGATAATAAACCCATTATAAACACAGGCAAGTAGCAGCAGTAGATTAAAATCAGCTAGTGTCAGCACAGGAAGCTCAAGTGCAATTTGTGTCATATTCATCCGGTTAGATAAGATATATTTACAGCCTCTACCTATGCACAGCTAGTTTGTCATACAAGTGACACTGTTTTCCTGTTTTTAATTGTGTTTGTCCTGAATTGAATAATATCTATTCCAGCATGTCAATCATCCGAATGTGTTTGCATATTGGAACAACTGAGAAAAACTACAAGACATCATCATTCATTTATTTTTTACGGTTCAGTCATAAAACAGTGACGCCATTGACTCTCCAATATAGTACTTCTGTGCCTGGCTTCATTAATAAGTCTCAAGGTCCGCTGCCCTCTGGGGTCGGAGTATTTTTAGTTCATTGTGGTTTGACCCCTTTTCTATTTGCACATCAATACCTTTGCACCAACCCACCAAACACACACACTCATACATACAAACACACAGGTGCCCGCAGGAGTCATTTCAGATAAGTCATTCACTCCCCTCCCTGTCGGGTTGAAATACAACATCTTGACCCTTTGTTTAATGTTTAATGCACTCACTCACACACACACACACACACACACACACACACACACACACACACACACACACACACACTTCTCCTTAGTTTTATCGTTATTTCTCTCTTTCTCTCCTCTCATCTGAAGCTTGATTTGCTGACTCCATCGACAGCCCATTTTCATTCCCCACCAACCTGGTCTGGGAGTCTCATTCCACACTCAATCCAGGCTCCTGTCTTTCTCTGTCTGTTTCTGTGCGTATAATGACCTTCTCTTTCTGCTGACCCCCCCCCCCCCCCCCCCTCCAACAGGGTGTAATGGAGAGTTTCCTTGGTACAGCTCTGGCTGGCACTGTCTTCTGTCTCTTCAGCGGTCAGCCGCTCATCATCCTCAGCTCCACTGGACCCATCCTCATCTTTGAAAAGCTCCTGTTTGAATTCAGCAAGTGAGTTTCTTTAGAGCCAAATGATCTTGCAGTAGACAGACATACAGGGAATTCTGTGGAGTATGGTAGACACCCTATTTAATGTCAATTAGAGGATTATTTGATAATCCCATTATAGAGACAAACCCAACTGAATCTCCTGTCCTACAGTGCATGAACCCTCTTCATGATTCTGTGCAGGATTTGCGTTCATCTCTAGTGAGAGTACAGAGATTTGTTTTAAAATGCGTATCATGTAGCGGCTATCAAGTCCATACACGTCAGTTCTTCTATCTTTTATTCCCTTCAGGCTTAACTTCAAAACACATGCACTGATGGGCTGTATTTCTAGGTGAACAAAAAGATGACCTCTTTGATGACCCTTATTTGCTGGCTCCTCTATCAAGATGAAAGTGGGGATACATTTAATTGGGTTCTGATCTCAAGACAATTCAAATAAGAAATGTTGAAGTTAAACAGATAACAACTAAAGACATTTCTACCAGCAATGATTGAGTCAAGGAACCACCAAATGGTTGTGTAGTGAAACCTAGCACATATACATTGGTATCTAGGTGACCGCATGCTGCCGTATCTCACCATGCTTGTCCGACTTCTCGCTCCCGAAAGGAACAACAGCATAGACTACATGGAGCTGCGTCTGTGGATCGGCATGCACTCCTGCCTGCAGTGTTTCATCCTGGTGGCTACAGACGCCAGTTACATCATCAAGTACATGACGCGCTTCACAGAGGAGGGCTTCTCGAGCCTCATCTCCTTCATCTTCATCTCCGATGCCATCAAGAAGATGGTGGGCTCCTTCAAATACTACCCCATCAACACCGACTTCAAGCCTGACTACGTCACCGCCTACAAGTGCGAATGCCTGGCCCCAGACCCGAGTGAGTTCACCCCTTGGCTCAGGGAGATACAGGGGGCTTATCCAGGAGGAGGCAGGTTGTAGAGGAGAGTAAAACCACCTGCATTCAGTTCACCAAACCCTTTACTGTGGAGAAAACGTCTCCGACTCTTCATCACATAAAAGCATAGTCATCAGAGTGACTGCTAGATTGAGGAAATTATATAGAAGGGTTAGGTTTTTTTCAAAGCTGCGCCAAATGGCAATTTTCTCTTAAAGAACATTTATCTTATCAGTCTAAGTGACAATGTAATGCTGGAACTGAAAAGAGAATCTAGTTCTCCTTAGTGAAGGGTGGTCATTTTTCCTAATCAAATTCTGCCGCCAATTAGGTGCTAATTGTATATACATTACTGCCGACCATTTTCCAAAGCACACCATACGTTTATGGATTCATTTCCTGCCAGTGGTTTCAGCTCAGTTCACTATGCTATAAAATCAACTTGCAGAGACACTGAAACTTGGTTATGGAAGTACAGTTGCAGTAGGTATTCCATCACAGTGAGCATTTAACTGCATATATGTTTTATTTTAAAACTGCTGTAACACAGTTGCAAGCTAAAGCTGCTTCGAAAAACTGTCCCTTTTGGTGCATTTGAGGACGCTTCAACGTGTGAGATTTAACAGTCGGCAGCAGAGCAGCAAACTTTTTAACTCAATTTTATTTATATAGCTCCTTTCATACAAAAATGTAGCCCAAAGTGCTTCACACTTGCTTTTAATGCATGAAATTACAAAATTCCAAATACCTTTGAATGATTTTCCATGTTTGCTCATTGCTTGTCCTCTGGATATGACTCCGTCATGACGTAAGCCTGTCAATTAAATCTGTCTTGTCGTTCATGAAGTCATACATCTCAAACTGGTGTTCTGTGTTTATGTAGAAAAGATCGTTTAGGCCAATATATGGCTATTAGGTTTTTTTAAACGTTCTAATGTCTCAAGTATATCAAATATCTGTAGGCTGTATCAGTTGGGCTGTGTTTGCTGTCTACGATGATTATCAGGTTGACGATGGCCAACTTTAAACTGTTCGTGGGGTTATATGGCTTAATGAAAATCTAATTCAAATTCGATTCCTTCATTTTACAAATTCCTAGATGTCCACTAATATGAATTTGTATTTGAAAACAGCAGTGATTTGCAGTCATTTCTGTAGACATTGATTTCTGTAACTGATTTGTCTCTTGTTTGTTTTCGCCATGCACAAACAATTTGGCTGCTGTCTCTTGCAAGTGAGTACCTCTTTGTTTGTCTGCATGGGTCTTGGAGTGCCCTCTGTGATGTCCAGCAGCTGGATTCTCATTATGTTTTGCATTTCTTTTTTCTTCCCCTTCTGTTTTCCTCCCCCCCCCCCCGCCCTCTTCATTTTCTGTCTCATCACCTCCCTGTCTCTGTCTGTCTGTCTGTCTCCCATTCATAAACAGTGGCTGCAATGATCTTCAATGGTTTAGTTCCAATGCCAGATAACAGCTCTAGTGTCTCTGGGGTAAGTGCTTGTTTTCATTCAATTTTCCTTTTTTTGTCTCTATTTCAGTGCCTTGTATTTTAAGCTGAATGTTTAAAGGGCTGTTTCAGCTTTTCCCAGAATTAATTACAGGGGGTGTTTTGAAGCCCAAATGACAACATTGTTAGAAAAGAGCAAAATGGTTTGTTCACAGTCAACCCAGGTATCAGCTCTGTCGCTTTTCTCTCCTTTGTTTGTTTCTCACCATCTATCCCATCATCCTCTCTCACTCTTCCTCCGTGGATCATAACTCACATCTGTGCCGACAATTTTCACTCTGTTTGTGTTTACATTATCCTCTACGTCTCTGTCAAAACACTTCACTCTTCTTCATCCTCTCCTGTCTCCCCACCACTGCCACCCGCCATCCCAGTTGAATGTGACAGCTCTGGACTGGAGCCAGCTGAGCAAGAAGGAGTGCTTGACATACGGAGGGTCTCTGGTGGGCAAATCCTGCAAGTACGTCCCCGATCTGGCCCTCATGTCCTTCATCCTCTTCTTCGGCACCTACTCCATGACCGTCTCCCTCAAGAAGTTCAAGTTTAGCCGCTACTTCCCCACCAAGGTGAAAAAACTATCTGTCGATCTATCTTTTTAAATGAACAAAACGTTAAAATCCAGTTCAAATTAAAGGTACCCCGAAGAAAACGTTAACGTTACGTTTACATTCAGTGTGTCTCACCAAAACAAATTGGACCTCATGCAAGAACTTTTTCGTTTTGCTCATTTCAAGCCATTTATTTATGAAGATTTGATCATTAGCACAATTAGTGCCCTAAATTGCTTTGTAAGGCTACACGTTCTGCTCCATTTGTTTTATTCACAAATGTCACCAAATAGTAAAAAGAAACTGCAGAGGCTCAAGTCCTGCTGTCAAAAATCAGCAGACGATAACATAACAAATTTGGCAGTGTCAGCTGTGAAATTACGGGACCCAAAACAATACAGCTGCCAACAACGTGCCATTAGAGCTGTGCTGTACTGTGACATGAGTGAATGGTTTGACATGGAGTTGCTACGTGATGCAATAGATGGAAGCAATAGATGGAAGTCAAGGTGACGATCACAGAAATAAACAGGAGAATATTTGGCAGCAGGTGATGTTACACTGTCAGGTGTTAGACCGCAGGATGTAAAGACACCTGCATGAAGACCCGGAGCAGCTGTCGCAGTGAGAGAACGTTTCTTCACTACTGAACTCTAACCTGCCGTGCCAGTAAAACCCCAAAAATTAACGTTGGATGAAGTTTATTATAATTATTTTTTGTAATTAATTATAACAATTATTTTCATTTTAGTTGACTGTAGTTACAATTGTTGTACAGGTGGTTCTTGCGTGAGTCTCACTCTGTGCATCCTTCAGGTTAAACAAACACTTCCTTCCCTAATGAAACATTTGCAAATGCATTTTTTTAATTGTGCAGTGTTCGCATTCATGTTTGCTAGCTTGCTGTCTTCTCCGTCACCGCTTTTGTTGGCACATTGCTGGGCTCCTTCGCTCCACATCGCTACTACTGGTCAAAAACTCCACAGGGCACCAGGCAGATGAATTTAAATGCAAACAGTGTACACATAGTGATGACTGGTGTGCCATGTACACCACAATTATAACAACAATCTATCATGTCGTACCAAGAAATGAAAGTAAGTCTCTAGAAGTGTTTTTAAGTGTTTCACAGGAATGCAACACTTCTCAGGCAGATGGCCCATTTATTGTCTCTTTCAGTAAGTGATATACTTTTCAGCTGCAGTGACAGGTTGTTGATTGTTTAGTCCTGCTGCTCACGTCTGTCCTGTGTCTGATCTCTAACAGGAAGTGGATCGTCAAACAGACAAAAAAAAATAAAAATAGCCGACCCCTTCTTTTTCCAGACACAAGGATGACTCTTTGACTCAAGCGAAACCAGGCAAAGCTCCTCTTCAACATTTATGAATTGCCTCCTCAGACCGTGTCTCTGCTTTCAGTTCTGCAAAGAAATGTTTATTCTTCTCATTCCAACTGTTTTGTTCCTCTCTGTCCGTGGCACCAGCTGAGGAAACTCATCAGCGACTTCTCTATCTTCATGTCCATCATGACGTTCGTGGGGCTTGATATGTTGATGGGACTCAAAACTCCCAAGCTGATCGTCCCCACAGAGTTTAAGGTACAGCAAGATATAGTCAAACTCAAGTTTGACTATATCTTCCCAGACTAGGTAACTAGGATATGTTTCAAATTTTGGGAAATACACTTATTCACTTTCTTGCCGAGAATTAGATGCGAAGATTGATACTGCTGTCATGTCGGCTATTAAATATGAAGACAATTAGCTTATCTTATCATAACACAACCACTGGAAAGAGGTGAACACAGCCTACCAGCACCTCTAAAGCTCAAGCTTGTGGTTTTAAGCCCCCTTCCCAAAATGTTGAACGATTCTTTCATTGATACTTATGGAACTTTGATGAATGGTCTCATTCTGTCTAAAACGTTCACTGGTGGAAATGAACCGCTCAGTAGTTGTGGAGATAAAGTGGCCTGTCATCTCCCACCAGCCAACTCGGCCCGACCGCGGCTGGCTGGTGATGCCCTTTGGCAAGAACCCGTGGTGGGTTTATGTGGCCAGCTTCGTCCCGGCACTCCTTGTCACCATCCTCATCTTCATGGACCAGCAGATCAGCGCCGTCATTGTTAACCGCAAGGAGAACAAACTTAAGGTAGGTGTGCTACTGTGTTCCAACGCTCACCACTGTATAAATCAAAAAATCTTCTTGAGTCTTAAAACTCATCTTAAGTCACAAGTAGACATTACATTTGCATTTGGGTTCTCTTTTATCCTATTTATGGATGATACAGATATTTCATAATTATTTAAAAATGGTGTCATTCCATGTTGCCACCACTGATATTTGTTTGATTTAATCCATTTATCAATCAGTTGTATTTTTTAAAGGAAAAAACATTACAGCCATAGTGACATTCGAAAGATAACAAAACTAATTCCGATAGAAACCCTCCTGAGGTCTGACTGTTTTTATATGTATGGTTTCTCTGGCAGAAAGGCTGTGGCTACCACCTGGATCTGTTCTGGGTGGGCGTCCTGATGGCCGCCTGCTCCTTCATGGGCCTGCCCTGGTACGTCGCTGCCACCGTCATCTCCATCGCTCACATTGATTCTCTGAAGATGGAGAGTGAGTCGAGCGCCCCCGGAGAGCAGCCCCAATTCCTCGGGGTCAGGTAAGTAGTAAAATAAAAACAAAAAAAAAAATAAAAATAAAACTTTATCCTAATCCCATCAGGCTGCCACCAGCAATATCACAGTATTACAGACATACCTTTGAAGAGAATCCTTGTGAAATTGACCTGACATTCTCTATATTTCATCAATTTCCAATACACAGAGAACAAAGAATGACAGGCATTTTGGTGTTTGCACTCACTGGAGTCTCCATCTTCCTCGCTCCTGTACTTAAGGTATAAAGTAAACAGTGGATGAATCACATGTGTTCTTTGTTTTTTCTCCAGCATGAACAATAAATGGCTTTGTTCTGTGCGATGTTCCCTTGTGATCAGGGCTGTAATGGATTCAGGTTAGCCTGAACAGATGCTTTCCTGACAATAGAACAATTTTTTTTGTTACACTATTTACTCAGTGGATTATTTATTCCATTATTTTTCCTTTTTTTTAATATTTAAATATTAATGATTATATTATTTTTGACACTTTGGGGGCTCCTTACATGGCTGCCTATAGCGTTGGCAATCTAGAAACTTCAATGTTGCTACCTGTCTAAACTGTGACTAACATGTTTTCTGGCCTTCCTGCTGCTTGTAGTACATCCCCATGCCTGTGCTGTACGGCGTCTTCCTCTACATGGGCGTCGCTTCCCTCAGTGGAATCCAGGTACACTGTGTGCCAGCTGTTGTTTATCATAATAAATTGACTCATTGTGGCAGGACATCTTACTTATTGCATTTTTGACAGCAGGCAGGAAGCGGCTTATTTAAAGCTGCCAAGCAAACAAACAAGCAGGCAAGCAGACATGATCCACAGGGTCCTTACAGACTGCACAGACAACACGATCACGTCAAGAAGAAAAAAACTTTGTCATAAGCTCCCACATTTTGTAAAATTGAAAATTATGTGGAACGGACAAGATATCAAGCCCTGGGCTGAATATATACACTGCACCTGGATGTGCTGTATGTGTCAGTGTATGTTACTGATGTGCAGGTGTCTCATTATAATAAAACCAGTATCTAGAGTAACAATTGCAGAGATGCATTTAGATGAGTTGAAAAATCTATAGCATGGGGTTCGGAGAGTTGGTGCCAGAGCAGGTGCTCCTCTGTAACTTTCCTCCAATCACTGCGCAGGCAAGCTCAGCTGTGACGCATGCAAATCCCCCCAAATAATTAGGGATTAATCATTCATACAGGTCTGCCTGTGATTAACCTGCGCCGCTCAGACCTTTTTGCTCTTCTCTTCCATTTGCCCCCTCGTCTCATCGTCGCTCACAGTTCTGGGACAGGATTAAGTTGTACATGATGCCGTCCAAACACCAGCCCGACTTCTCCTACCTCCGCCACGTTCCTCTGAGGAGGGTACACCTGTTCACACTGGTCCAGATCATATGTCTGGCTGTGCTCTGGGTCCTCAAATCCACCTTCTTGGCCATCATCTTCCCCGTTATGGTATGTGATGGAACACGTTTGCGACACAGCTTTCGATGAATCCCATGTTGTTGTATCTTGGGTGTATGAGGAGAGGCAGCTGTTCCGACGCACATCCTGTGTGATCAGATAATTTGATCTAATTTGGTAACAAAAACACATGAAATCAAGGCTTTTACCCAAGGTTGCTTTGAAGAGGCTCAAGAGGTGCATCTGCAGTCCACACATAGAAACTGTAGGGACAGGAGTTTTCTTTTTTTTAGAGTTTAATGTCAATTTAAAGAGTGTAAACGTTCAAATATTGCGATGTTTCTGTGTATACCAGTGATTCATGTTAATGTAATTTACAAATGCCATCCAGCTGAATAACATTCAGGCCGTAGCTCGGATATGAGCTGAATGTTAATGGGAGTTAAAACCAGACCCGCGTGCCAGTTTATCTCTGCGTCCAACCCTTCAGATCCTGGGTCTGATGGTCGTCCGAAAGATCCTGGACATGATCTTCTCCCAGCACGACCTGGCCTGGCTGGACGACCTCCTGCCCGAGAAAGAGAAGAAGAAGAAGGATGAAAACAAGAAGAAGGGGAAGGAGAAGGAAAAGAAGAGGCCCAAGCCAGACGACAGCGAGGAAGAGGTGAGAAACCCCAGCCTCTGCTGCCCCCTGCAGGAATGATGGATCATGACACAAGTTTCTGATGATCTGTGTCTGTATCGTGTGTGTGTGTGTGTGTGTGTGTGTGTGTGTGTTTGCTCGCAGGACAAGTCCCACGCCTACTCCAACCACTCACCCAGCTCTGAGTCCGACTTGGATCGCAGGTACTGTGTCCTCAAACTGCACATCCCCTACAAAGACCTCGTCTATCCTGATGTTGTTCAGTCTCAGTGGGGAGCGTACTGCCAGCCTGTCGCCACACACAGTGCTCTCTAACACCCACACACACACACACCCACACACACATCCTCTGGTACACAGATATGGACAGATAGCTCTTGTGGTCCTGTGTGCACAGGAACATTAACATGTGCACAGATAAAAGGGTCAGTTCACAAAAATGACTAAAGAAAATGTATTTATATTTATTTATTTATTATGCAAATGTAAAATTTGTATAGACATTTACCGTCTAGGCTCTGACTTCATCACTCCCCACAAGGAAACACCAAGCAGGGAATAGAGAGCGGTGTTAATAACTACACCCCACAGCAAGCAAGCGACTGCATTGTAGTACAAGTACACCGCCATGATTAATAGGATGCTTTAGACATATGTTGCAGAGGGTCCCATGTGAGTGTAGCCTGAAGTAGCTCGCAGGCTTCACTTTATCCGCTCAGGTTTCTGAGATTACTGCCTACACCCCAATACACTGGAGGGATTTTGTTCATGTTGCTCTCAGCAATGAAAAAAAAATGCATAGAAAAAATTAAAGCAGCAACTCCCTCCAGAAACAGTGTCCCTCCCTGTTATACTATATAAACCACAGAACAAACACAACAATCCTCAGTGGGACGGTTCCTGAATAGAAAGTAGTTCCATTGATTGCTCACAGTGTGGTCTGTGGATTCCCCACAGTTTCGGGACATTGTTTCTGGAAAGATGTCATTTTTCTGTGATGTAATCACCACAAACTCCACCTCCATTGTAATAAGGTGGCAGCAGAAATCTATGAGACAGATATTAAAAACCTGTGCCACTAAAACTCAAACTTTTTGCATGACTAGTTACCACAACAAGTAAATTGTAATATGTTTTTTGGTAATTTGGGAGAACTGACCCTTTAAAAAATACAAACTTTTACCTCTGAAGTGAAATGCTTATCAAAAGCCTCAAATTGTTTGCTCGTTTCATCGATCCAATTACAGCAAACACTAACTTTAACCTGTTATTTCAGTCTGACACCTGTCAAACACCAGGGTAGACACAGTAGCATGAAAGTAGTCCATACAAGCCCTCATTTTGTCAGGCGTTGGTGTTGCATTGCATTATATCATGGTGCTCCTAATATTTCCCCCATGAAAAACAAACTATTAGCTCTGTACTTTGTTATTTACTTCCAAATTAATGTATTGTTTTATTACACGCCAACTAACAAGACAATGCTGGTCATTACTTCTCTTATATTCCTTCCATTTTCAGAATAAATGTAAATCATACACATGGTCACTTTTTTGGGTGGACGTGCAGATTATTCACACGCAGCATTGTCCTCTTAGTCCAGTTTGCCCTCAGTGTCATGTTTGGGCTCAGTCTCCTCTCCATGCACTTTAAGGCAATGCAGAACATTGTAATGTTATGAACTGTATAATCCTGCTGCTACTCTTCCTGTGTCATGTGCTAAATGTCTCACAGTACACGCACTGCGCTGCCCTTTGTACACAAAACTCAGTACACTGTAACTCTTCATTGATGTGTGTTGTTAGTTTGAGCTGAAATGCATGCTGTATAGTTTGCTCTGTGACTGAAAGCCGTTGGTCAGGGTTCTTTGTTTAGATGAACATATGTGGAATTAAATAGATGAATAAAAATGATGTGTGTGGTATATTAAGTCTGTTGTACATCTAGTATATGTAGAGGATTTCTTATAGGCCAGTCCGTATAAAACTGTACAATCGTCCACATGCAACAAGCATCATTGTTTTGGTTGTTTCTTTTTCCTCCATGTGCTGAATCTCTTTAGCCAATCCGTGTGCGATGCTCTCACCTGCATGTGAAATGTAGCCTGACCCTAGCTTTTTGCTCTCTGAATCACCCCCGCCTGGAGCCGCAGCACTTCCAATGGAAATGTTTGCATTTAAAGTGCACCTGATGAGGTGCTAAATGTGCTAAACATTATACACAAATACTTTGTGTGAGTTTGAGGATTTCAAAATTGCTCATCATGTCTGCATTGCTTTGAAAGAGGCATGGTTTGGAATTGACAGTGTAATAGATTATTGATTAATATGAATTTGTTTTGCAAGATGTTGTATTATGTGATTTTCTGTTACTGAAGCTTTATGCCTGCCTGGGAAGGCATTTCTAACAACAAACCCTCCAAACCAACTTGTTTGGCAAAAAAAAAAAAAAAAATGCATAAAAAAAAAATCATCTTAATAGGGTTTTGTGTTCAGTCATTTGTTGAACAAATAATGTGACAATACATACTGACTTAAACAGTGCAAAATGTGTATGGTTCTCACTGATTTGCATAAGTATACATAAGAACTGGTTGGATGTCAAATCTAAAGTCAGAACAAAACTGTAGTTTAACTTGTGAAATATTGAAAATGAATATTTGTACATGCAAAGTCAAGATATAATGTAGGTTGCATTTTCCTATTATCACTCATTACATTACATTTTCTTGATAATATAAAAGTCCTCTATTCACTTTTGGCATCAGAACTACAGGGGCCGCTTCCTTTATAGTTTTAAAATTCATTTGGCACAAGGTAGAAATGACAGGGCTCCCTGCTCCACCACTGAAACACTATCAGCCCAGGTTAGGAAACGTGGCTCGGTCTTTGCTCTCCATTGGAGTGTAGATAAAAGGACCAAAGCACCACAACAAACTGATTCCCATGTTCACGGTATAAAAGCTTTCCCAGCCTCACAGTCACCAGTCCCAGTCTTACCCATGAGGCATTGTGTCCACAGACAACCACAGCAGCAGCTCCCCTCACTCATCAGCCGCTGCAGTGTTTAGCTGGTGTCACGATGCTGGACCTCCACCCCCCCCCACCCCCCTCACCCCTCCCGGCCCCTCGGTGTTTTTGGCTGTGGGTTGTGTGTGGTAACTGGCGCTTGCCCTTCCTCAGCATCACCCTCCACCTGAAGATCTCCTGCCCGTCGTCTCCGGCCGCTCCTCTGGGCCGAGGGATGGCCTGCCCCGTGCCCCAGGTCAAGATCGAGATGGAGTCGGACTACGACTCGGACATCGACCACCACCGCCCTCGGGACATGAGCAGCGAGACCACGTTGTGAAGCTGAGACTCGACGTCTTGTTGACAGAACAACGCACGACTAGGTGGGGGCGGGCTGCTCGCTGCGGCCAGTGCTGACCCACGGACAGTGCAAGGTGGCACGGACTGACGGCTGGGATCAAACTGACGCCAGCTGCGACTAACAGACTGCTGAAATGGGACTGATCCAATCAGAGATGGTGGAGAAGTTTAAGTTTTAGCTCCATCTGCTTTTAAATTGGTGCATTTTTGAATTAAATACAAAATTTATTTATTTACTTATATGATGTAAATAGCCATATTAAGAGAGGAAAGATTTATCTGTACTGTATGTGCTGTATAGGATAATATATTTAATGTGAAAATATTTATCTACATACATACTAGCTGTATATTGATACTGTACTGTTAATGCAATTACTCCAAATCCAAACTAATCTTGACTTCAGCACAATGTCAAAACTTATTGTACAATAATTTCACATCAGCCTGTGTGTAGTTTGGAAAACAAGCACAATTTTAGTAACGGAGCTATTTGCCATGAGGTTGTAAAGTCTACAGTCCAAAGCCATGCCTTCTACTGTACGTTAGCCTTTGCATATTTGTGTTTAGGTGTCTGTTTGATGCTGTAGTGTGCCTCTGATCCCACGGAACCAGCTCTCCTTTCCCTGTTTCCCTCCAGTTCAACACTCCATATTGGCACATGAACCTGGAACAAAAAGAAACAACCAAAAAGTCCTGATGTTCTGATGTTGCTGAAAAGGATCGATTTATTATGCCAGATGTAGCGTACAGGTTTATATTTGTGTTTTTACTCTCAAAGAATCTGTACGAGAACATAAGTAACTTCCACCACAACACTACATGCAAAAGAGAAAGGCACACACGACATTCATTATTCATGAATTGACAGATATAATTGATGTAATTAAAATTCCATTATTCCAAATTATGTGGTGGTGTGTTTTGTTGAACATGGTGATGTTTTCCCCTCAAATCTGTAGCATAACTTAGAAATCTGTGGCTTGGCTATGTCAAAAGTTAAATACACATCATCACAAATGTGTGTTCACTTCCGTTCGTCCTGATCCAGACCACTGATCAAGCACATTATGCAAAAACAGTCAACACAGTTGGTCAGCAGGAAAACACCAGACAGCCAACCAGTCAAAAATATGACAAAAACAAGCAGTTTATACTCGCAGAAGAACGGTTTAATATTAGCAGTGTTGACTTCTGGATTTATGAACAAAGACAGATACCAACAGTTCGACAGATAAAGCTACTGTGGGAACAGATGGTGTACTGATGTGACACACCAGATGGGCACTGGCACCGAAACTAACCTTATTAAGTGGATGAGTATCGGCTAAATGTGACCGATCCACAATGTCTTTATAAAATTAAAGTGCCCCGTGGAGTCTGTAAACACACAAAGGCTGTTTACATTCAGTGTTTCTCATCAAAGCACATTGTGTGTCCTTGAAGTTTGAGAAACATGTTAACGTATTTCTTAACGCGTAAGACATTTGCATAGCAGGGTTTTTGAATATTCTAAATCCTGCATTTTTTACATCCATGTTCACTAGCTTGCTGTCTTCTTCTTCTCTGCCTTTTTTGGCCCGCTGCTACGTTTTGTTGTGCGTTACAGCCACCAACCGTTGAGCGGAATAGCATGAAACCAGCGGCAGGAACACGTTGCCTTTTTATGTCCACTTGTAACAACAGTGTTCTATGGCGCAATTAGCTGTCAAAAACTCCACAGGGCAACTTTAACTAGTCCCGCTTTCTTCATTGTGACTGAATGCCACAGCAATCCAAGGCCTTATATAAAAATGATGCAAATTAGTTTCACAAACAGAGCTTCACTGACTTATATATCAGACTGGTACTCAGTACTATAGGATACCCTGACTTAGGGTATTAGTAATGAAAGAGTAATAATTAAATATATAAATCATTTTAAACACATATTATCTCCAATTCATCTTTCGCAAAAAATACTGTATATAAATACGGGGGCTGGATCAGTATGGGTTGTTTGATATTATCAGATAAACACTGGAGACCATAAGGTCATAAATATGCCTCGAATGTCTGAAACACAGAATTATAGCACCATTACTATCATTAATAATACAAATAATAGATATCCATCATTCCAATTTGGAATACAGTAAAAAAAAAAAGTTAGAATGAATTCCTTTCTACAGTCACCCAGTGTAGTCTTGATTAACTCTACAGCAATCAAACTGCAGCTTATATTTAGACAAACCTAAATCATTTTCAGAATAATTTATTCCTACAGTTAGCAGTAGCAGCATGCACTAATGTCTACCACAGTGTCTCTTTTGATACTACCACCTGGGGGCGCAAAAGCTGCAAACTAACGTTATCAAAGGCTGACAGGAGCGGGACACGTCACGTCAGCACACACGCAGCATTGAGCGGTGCGTCGGAGTATTTGGTGAACCCGTCGGCAAAGCCCTGCCCTTCCACCAGCGTGGGCCTCCTGTTGCACATGGGGCACAGCTTGTTGCGTTCCTGTGAGGCTCTCATCCAGATGATGAGGTTCCAGCGCTGGCCGGAGGAGATGGGCAGGGCCCCGTGCATGTGTTGGCCCCGGTGGAGGAGGCCCTCGGTCACCTTGTGTTCAACCTCTGAACACTCCGTCTCACCTAAAGGCACCTGCAGGGGGAGACAAAACCACTAACTTTAGACATGATTTAGCATTTTCCAATGGAAATGATATCAAACTTTTCTCACCATAACAACTATTATTTATTTGTATTTAGAAGATGAGCTGGTTTAAACGGGATGTAACTATAAGAATATATAAAGAAAAATTGGATTTAATGGGTATACTTTTTGTTTCTGAGATGAAAATGTTTTTACTTAAAGTTAAGTCCTCAAAAAATAAAATAAAATATACAGTTATAACATAATGCTACAAGTAGTAGAAGTGGTGGTTGCAGGTGTGGTAATAGTATTAACAGTAGCAGTAGTAATAGTATTACAGTATTCTAACCATATGTTCACCTGTCTCATGTCACCAAAATAAAGGTTGCCCTCAGTGAAGTCCTTGCCCAGGGAAACATTAAGGGTGACCTCTGCGTTGTCGTAGTGGTAGCTCAGGTCCAGGTCTTCATTCATGTCGTATTTAACAACAAAGGCCTTGTGGCTGTCCAGACAGCACCCCCCACAGTCCGGGTACAGCAGAGAGGTGAGCGGACACAGGTAGTGTTCCCGGAGGGGCGTGATAAAGCCATCGTCAAAGCCCAGTTCATTCAAGAGGATCTGGAAGAGAGAGAAAATGAGAAGAACATCATGAATAAAAAGGACTTCTGGATGGAACCCTCATGATTAATTCCCCCGACCTTCTTCCCACTGTACATACTTCAGTAAGAGTTTTTTCATGACTTCTACATTTTATATCTTCCTAATTTAAGGTTTCGACTGAAGAGCATACCATGAAAAACCTATAATGCAATGAATATTTAAAGACATGCATGTCAGTGGGAAATGGCCTTTGAAAATCCATCAAAGGCCCTGTATTTACCTGCCCAGAACACAGGGCCCACATGCCGTGGCACAATATGGTTGAAATACGGATGACTGAGCAGTGATTAAAAGGCGCTTTTAGGGGTTTCAGCCAGTCAGAGCGGATACATTACCCCATAATGGTTCATGGTGTTGGGTCGTCCTTTAGGGGCGGAGGACTGCTCAAAGTGCTCCAGCTCCTCCATCAGCTCCTCACAGAAGCGTTTCTCAAACACAGGGAAGCGATACACCCTCGCAGCTTCAACAGAGAGACGGAAAATAATGAAAGTCGCTCCCTGCGAGTGTTTTCATACACCGATATGAGCGATGTGTACCTGTGATACCAGGATCCCACAAAAGGTATCAAATATATTCCTGACAAAGAGAGATACAGCATATCAAGAAAATCTTTATAGTTCTGATATTATGTGTCTGTCTACATGTATGTATGTGTTTTTCATTTTGTATAAGCAGAGCATTTTGTGATAACTGAGCCAAAGCAATCATACTACACTGTGATATGTCTGATTTATGTCCTGAGGATTATGGGTACCCTTTGACGTCAACAAAAACCTTAGCCACCGAGATGGAATGAAAGCCCTTTCCCGCTCACCCGCCTCTTCCTCCAACAGGTCTGAGAGACCGTCTTGGCTGGCGCCCCTGCTTCGACAGCGCTCCACAATCTGCTTGAACCTCGGCGCGAGGTAGGACTCCTGAGGAAGCGGCGAGTGCAGGCGTGTCTCAGCGAGGTGTTAGCGACACATTATTACTGGGACTATAGGAGTGGTTGATGCACTGAATACCTGCAGACAGTAGACGTGAGGATGGAGAGGCTGGTACACGTCTTTTATAGCAGCGACTCTCTCAGCAGACGTCACACCGAGGCGCCGTCGCCTGTCCACTTCCTGTGAAATCTGAACAGAGGAGATGCACAGTTCAGTTCTTACGGCTGGTATAAGAATGAGACTGCAACTAACCGTTATCTTTATTATAGATTAATCTGACTGATGAATCTGAATGTTTTTCGATAAATCCATTAATAATTGGTCTGTAAAATGTGAAAATAGTAAGAAGGGGTCCAAGATGAAGTCTTCAAATTATAGCCTGGCCTATACTGAAGTTTTGAGCCTGATACTGACAGAGATATTTGGTAGTTTAAAAGTCCAATGAGGACAAACCATCCAGTAGTAATTTATTTTTAACATAAACAATTTTTATTTTTTTAATTTTTAACATAAACAAACAAACAAACATGCAAATGCCTAAGATTGTGACCAAAATATACACTGAGGAAGACATTTAAGAATCAACTTGTCCTTGCTCTCTGGAGGACACACTATGTAAAGGTGACACTGCTTCTAAATGACCTCAGACCTCGTTTGATAATCCTCGTTTGTCTGAATACACGATGCCCAAGTATCAGCGATAAGATAATATCAGCTGTCTGATCACCAACCAGAGGAGGATCAGTCCACTGACAGAAGGATGAAGTCCCACAAGTGTCCACTGTTTCTGAACTGCTTTCAGTCGAATATCACTTTAGAAAATTAAACGATTAATTCTGATCTATTTTTTGCTGCTCAACATCAGTGAGATGTTTTTTTTTTTTTTGTTTGTTTGTTTTATTTTCTCCACTGAAGTGAATATAAAGACAGCCCAAACACACACACACACACACACTCTCTCTCTCTCTCACCTTGTTAAGCACATCCTCAAACTGTCGGTCCGTCGTGCAGCCGAGCCTCCGGAGCAGCTGCGCAGTAATGAACGTACAACACACAGCAGAGTTTACCCGGCGGCCATGTCACCCACAACACTGTTTCTGTTTTCAAGATGTAACTAATTTCCACTCACTGCGTGATAGTCCAGTCTGAACTGCTGCTCGGACTCAAAGCGGACATGGAGCTTGTAGTCCTCTAGGAAAATGTTATCAGTTGTGAAACAGTCACACATACAAAACTGAGGAATTCCGCCTTCCTCGTTTGTCATCACTACCCGTTTAGAGGAACTACTTTATTAAAACACGCAGAAACACAGACGCCGTAAGACTGTTTACTGACGAGCCCCACAGCTGCTTCTGCGTTAGCAACGACACACACACAACACTTCCGCTTTCAACTCATCAAAAATAAAAGTCATCTCCACAAATCCAAAATTGACCAACTGTATAGACTATTGTTTCAGTGAGAGTAAAAAACACAGCAGCCGCTAGCATCCAACTACACATTACTCATCATACATCTAGAGACAATGACTGTATAGACTTAAAACAAATTCAATCTGGACCAAATCGTGGTCAAAACTAGAACTTAAAATGTTTTTGCCTACAATCAAAATGACCCTTTCGTAGCCACAGTCCTCTAGTTAGGAAATCTTATTCTGAAACTATGTACCGGAAGTGTCAGTATGCCATCGCGTCTGCCTGGACGCTCGGTGGTCGGTCCTCAGCGCCCCCGGGCGGTCAGCCAGTGTAACTGCGCCTCTGTCTGTCCCACTTTAAAGGGGCTAACGGGAAGTACCGGTCGCTGTCAGGGAGGGGGCGCTACTGCGGAGAAACGGACACAAAACCGTCTAAATGCTCAAGCAGAAGAAGAGAAGAGGAGACGCGCTCGCCGCTCCGGTGTCTTCATCCTCCGGTGTGTTTGTTGTGGATTATCGGTCTTGGTTAGCAGTAGCTGGCGCTGCTGTCGGATATGCCGATTGTCAGCCCGCATGTGTGTGTTCGCTGAGGCGTGCAGCCGCTGCCCGTTGTACTAATCCGTCGAAGTCGGGGCGGAAATGTTGAGCGTGGAGTCGCTGCAAGTGGCCGAGGAGGAGGTGGTGGAGTCCAGCTCCAACAAACTCGGTGACATTTACACTTTTGTGGCCAAGGGCAGCTTTCCTCAGACGATGAATCCTTTACGGAAGAAGAATCTCAAAAGATACGCGCAGAAATTTATCATTGATGGTAAGGGTTGTTTTTGAAACCTTCATTTACCCGTGAGCCCGCTGGCATCACGAATTCCCATTCAAAAAAACCCTGTTTATTTAAAGTCACCTTGCTTGTCGGCAAGTGTATACCGTGTAGGACATAACAGAATATATTATACGAAGCTGTAGGTGCCTGTAGAAAATTCGGCTCACTTACTGAGTGATTTACCATAACCAGCACTGTATATCAGGTGTATCTCAACTCCTAAAACTGGCTCTACCTGCAGATAAGTGGCATTTTGTAAATAGTGTGTGTGTGCCAAACTGAGGGGTCTGTTTTATCTGTGAGCCTACCTTTCAAATTAAGTAAGACAGCATTAAAGACTCACTTTTTTGAATGAGGTATGGTTTGACGTTCTTTCCGTACAGTATTCAGGAACCCCTTAATGTCAGAAAGTCCAAAAGTGTGTCTCAGCGTGTCCTGCTCTCCATTCCTGTCTTCCCTCAAGAGGGCAAGCTGTACTACGTGGGACCCAAGAAGGATGAGAAGAGGGAGGTGGTGATAGAGGCTGAAAGGAAGAGGCAGATTTTCCTCGACTGCCACTTCAACGACATCGGCCATCACCTGGGCCAAAAGAAGACCGTCCACAGGATCCAGAGCAAGTACTACTGGCTGGGGATCATCAAGGACGTGGTGGACTGGGTACACACACCTTCATGCCTTTAGTGTTCTGTTACCATCACTGGGACGTCCTGATAAAGGTGGTCTAACCTTTACAGCAACTGTTTGCTGTTTCAGATAAAAGTATGTGAGACCTGTCAGCACACAGAGAGGAATAAAAACCTGGCAAGGACTGTCCGGCCCATAAAAGTGGACGCGCCTTGGGATATCGTTGGGATTGACATTATAGGTTTTTGCCTCTATTAATTTCATCTCTAGACATTTTTTTTTCTATGCTGTGTAATTTCTGTCCGCGCGTTGAGACCCACTGTGTGTTTCTCCCTCTCCTCCTCATCACCAGGGCCTTTCCCAGAGACGGAGCAAGGCAACACCAATGTTACGGTCCTCATTGATTACTTCAGTAAATGGCCAGAAGCTTTTCCAGTGCAAAAGACGGATGCTCTCTCTGTCGCACGATGTATTTCCAAATGCATATACAGGTAAAAACATTTAGCAAAATATAGAATTTATTCCATGCCATTATTGCTTCCAAACCCCTTAATAAACAGCCACCATCAGGCTTACTACTGCTTACTGCTTACTACTTACTACTACTTACTGAGATTTTATTTATGTCCACAGAATGACGCAAATTTAACCTGAAATTGAACTCACTCCGTTCTCTGTCCAATCAGGTTCGGCGCCCCTAAAACAATAGTGTGCACGCAGAATGCCGACTTCTGTGATGAGGTGAGATGTGAGCCACAAAGTTATTTAAAACAAGCGGATCAATAAATCAGAGTTGGGATCAGAGATTGCAGCAGCAACAGCTGGTCAGTTTTACCAACTCAACTTTATTTATATAGCACCTTTTCATACAAAAATGTGCAAGTGCTTCACACCGTGGGAAAAAAAACCCAATCATAAAAAAAATAAAAAATGAGTGTGAAATGAAAAACAATGAAGAAAAGAGAATAATAACGATAAAACATTAATAAATACATTTTGCAAGACATAATATTACAACAATAATCAGCGCCCATGCTGCTGTTTCCTAGGTGACAAAGCTGCTGTGCGACAGGTGGAGCATCGTGCAGAGGGTGTCTCCCCTGGACCAGCCTCAGCTCAACCCGCTCCACGACTGCACGGGCCCTCTGCTGAGGGAAGCCATCGCACAGATGGCGACGGAGAAGCAGGCCGAGTGGGACGACTTCCTGGACCCGGTGCTGTTTCTGTTCAGGACGTCCGCCAACCCGACCACCAAGTTCACCCCCCACTCCCTCATGTTCAACAGGAAGGCTAATTTACCAAACGAGGTGAGGCTCCATCGTGAGGAGAGAGAGAAAAAATATTCCAACTGCGTGGTTTGTTTCCGCTCACTAATTTCATTTCCCTCACTCTAGACTCCACTGAGCCTGCTGAGTTATGACGACCAAGAGCAGGACACATATTCAACCAAGGAGAAGGCCTCGACGTATATGACCATAATGCAGGAGCAGCAGAACTCCGTGAAACAGCTGGTAATTCACCTTGTCCTATCTTGCACTCTGACAAAGGGACGCTGGTGGTGCACATGCACGTCAGACACTTTGCTTTGTGGGTTTTGACAGAAGTTCAGAAACAACCAATGTAAACGTCCCATGAGGGCTGAAATGTTCTCCGATTTGCCCAAAGGGTGCCTGCCTCGTTCATGAGCGACTGTGAGTTTCATGTTGTATCGTGTGTGTTCTTTATGCCCCCAGACGTGGTGTCATGTCGGACACTGTGTCGTCACGGTCACCCTTCTTGTGAGCACAGTGTATTACATGACAGAAACTCGATCCTCACACCACAGGCTCCTGCCACAGAAACCCATCAGTTGTTTAAGATACAAAGTGAACACTAGTGTTACTCGTGTTATGCAACAACAAACTTGTCAAAAGTGTAATATAAAATAAAAATACAATGCACTTTTTTTGTGTGTGTGCCACTCCCAGGTGATAGCCAATATGAACGCGGCCTACAAACAAGAGAAGAAGAAGAACGGCAAACGCAGGACACACAGCACGCCCTCTGTGACCTTTAAGATCACAGATCCTCTGTTCGACGCGGGAGACTCGCCCTCCTCGAAAAAAATGAAAGAGAGCTTATATTTGTCCTTCCCCGTGGAGACGGTGCTGGCCACCGAGCAGAGCGGCTCCGAGGACATAAAGACGGAGTTGGCGTATCACTTAGCCGAGTCCGGCGCCCACTGAGGAGGACGGCGGGAAGAAGAGACTGCCTGAAGCCTCGGACGGAAGGCTGAAATCCAGACGTTGGTGCGATGAGCAGAGATGCTGAGGCTCGTCAGCCGAACACGCTGCTGGTTGATGTTTCATTTGTAGATGAATGTCCCACAACAGAGTCTACTGGCCAAAGAAATAGCACTAACCCACATCCATGACCCCCTGCCCCACCCCCACCCCAAAACGTTGTTTCCCATGAAAATGATGTTAACTTATTTGTTTTCACTTTGTCATACAATAGATTTTTAAGCTGCAATACTTCAAAATAAAGGTATTGTTTTGTGTTTCTGTACCGTTGGTGTAGAGTCATTACATCTTTGCAATCAGAAATTGCTCATGAGCGTTTGTTAGTGTTACTAATTGAAGTGACTAAGAGTCTGTTTTTTTAAAATAACTGGATAAATACCAGTACACACTTTAATATTCTTTAGTAATTTAGTCTATTGTAGGCTAGTGATTTATAAACAAACCTTGGGCCTGCTGTCACCATTGCAGAATATAGAAACTAATCACACAAACCACATGAATCTGAACGGGCTAATAAATAGAGAATATGCAAATAATTTGTTCAATTGGTAATAATTGAAAAAAAGCTGGAGAGATGAAAGCTAACCCTAAATGCTGAAGAAAAAGCTCCTGAGTTCAGGCCGTCCTCTGGCCTCAGCCTCCTGGGGACTTGAATTACAGGCGCACACTGCCACACCTGGTGGTAAACGCGTGAGCTCACCGGACTGTTGACTTGGACTGACGCGACGTCAGCACGGTGAAGGCTGATCCTGGATCAGTTCTCACAGCTAAATATCTGATTTGATCCGATGATGAATGTGCTGATCTGTTTCTCTTTGTGCTGATCAGTGAGGTGGGACTGGACAAACAGGACTCACTTCTTCATACTGGGTTTTATAGCTTCTTCTATTCTTTATCAATATTTTTTATGGAAAATTCCTGATTATTTTCAATAGCTTCCATGTTATTTCATTTCTATTGACCACAGAGCCTAGTTTCTTTCTGTAAAGATCAAAGACTGTAAAAACAAAAACACTGACTCTGGTGAGCTGGACCATAGTTCAACTGTACTGACTGTAGGTTTTAAACTACAATTTCAAATATAATATTTCAATACAAGTTGAATGTAAAAGCTGTGGGTATTGTTAATATTCTGCAAAACATGAAATGTGTTTTGTTTATTGTTGTACAGGTGTTTCTCAAAATCACGTCTACTAGACTCAAAATTTCAACATTTTGAAGGACTAATCAGACAACTACTGGTTTCCATTCATCACCCAAAAGAAAAGAAAAAGGTAGTAAAATCAACAAATCTGATCAATAAATGGTTGCACAGCTTCACATGCTACATGAACTATATTTAGAACATAACCCGGATTTCTATTCTGAACATCCATCTGAGAGGCAAACTGCAATCATCGTCCTTTAACAGTCAACTTCAACATTTCATGAATTGAATTTTGAAAGGAACCAGTCTGCTTATTTTACAGCCAAACACTGAAATACATTTAAACAATAAAGTGCACATAGATATATTTGTATATTTATGTACTTATGTAATAATATATGATATATTTATATTAAGAACTATAGAATAGTTATTGTAATGATAAATAATTAGAAGTATTGCAATAATTAGGAATTATAAATATTATTTATCATATATTATATATATATAATATATAACAATAATAATACAATATTTTGAGAATTGAACTCTGGCACAAACTCACGAGAATTAAGAGTTTAACACAAGATGGAAACCATCCAGCTGTTACACTTTGTTCTGCTTTTTATTTGGGCTCAATGTTACAAGCCTCAACCATGGATTTCCTGTGGACAGACGATGTGTCCTGCTTTACACAGGGAAAACAAAGACAGCAGACTTTAGTGTTCATTCAGTTGGCAGCTGTCTACAGGTAGCCCTCACTTTGGTGTGTACGCCCCATAGACTGTGTCTAAAAAGTCTATGGTACTCCCTCTTGTGGCATAGCTGAGTTCTTTCAAATATGCAGTTCAAAACAATGAGAAAAATAAATTTACACTTGACCATTTCACAGGAAAATGCATTAAATAACAAACATTCTGACTCAAAAATGTGACAACACATTTGTAAATGTCAAATCCACAATCATGCTTATTCATGTTATTTTAAATCTGAATAGTTAAGAAAGAACATCTGAACGCAGGTTCAAATACTAGCTCTAACAAAAGCCATATTCAAAGGTAAACAGTTATTTATTTATGAATCAAGATGTGCATCCCACTTTATCATCACATTTTGTTACAATTATCATGGAATTGTAGTGGCAGCGAGGTGAGTGCTAATGTTTTACAAAATGAAGTAATCATTTTATGCAATATAAAGTTTTGTTGTTGAAAGGACATGCTGTGTTGGTGTAGACAACAGTTTTAAACTTCAGAGATCTCATGGCGAGCACGGCTCAGGAGGTAAAGCCGTAAATCAGCTCCACCGAAAGCTCTCTCTGAACCCTGCAGTGGCACCAGCCTGAGTGCTGACGTTTTACACCTTATCACCACACGTCATCAAGACTGCAACTGCAACACAGCCGTGCACAGAGGTGTAGCTTTAATTTATAAATAGAATTCATCTTAATAATTCATTCATTCGTTACATTTGTGTCAGTCCAACACTCATCCACTGAGAACCATGGAGGTTGACAGTTCTGGTTCAGGTCCCATAAATTCAGATTCAGACGTCCCGTAAAACATAAAACCTGGTTAACTGTTAACTGACCTCCACCAGCGTAGACCTTTCTTTATGATACCTAGCTGAACTTAGTGTTAACATCAAAGCTAAAATTCTGACAGTCTAACTAACGTCAGCGTTAACCATTCATATCTAACACTAATGTGGGATAAGTTACCACATACTGAGAAGAGTTTTAAGCCCGTTTACATCAAAGAGACAGCTCACCATGTTTCAGTAATAAACCTTTTTTTTTTTTTGCTTGCCAGAAGTCAATTCATAAATGAATGTTTACAAAAACAAAGCCTGTACTTATTGTATTTAATAATTATATTATACACATCCAGTTCTAGAGCAACTAAAACTTTTATTGTCCTCTTTCCTTTCCTCTTGAACTTATTCTACCTTTAGGGAGAGTTTGAAGTTGTTTCTGTGTTATTTGCCTGTGTGAGAGGTACCATTGCTCTATATTGCTTTGTTAGTCAAGTTAGACTGATTCGACTACACTCGTGTAGGTCCCTGCAGCCTCTGTGTGACTGGGGGACATTGAGATCTCGTTGTTGAAAACTTGATAGTTTCACCAGATTCTCCATATTCACAGCTCAAGTGTTTTTTTAAAGTTACAGCAGCAGGATGGTACTGCCTCATGATGATATTATTACAGAACAAGAGAAACTTTAACTGTCACCCTGTGGTTCTTACAAATTTTTCAGGAGTTTATTTGCATTATTTTGCTAATGCAGTAGATTGTTTTCTTGGTTATTCTAGTCTCAATGGAGAATGCAATAGACAGTGACTGCATCTGTATTCCTGTTAATAGGCGCCTTCTACACAGCTGGAAACTGATCATATTTATTTACAATTCTCATAGACACATTAACTTATTTTTGTCCTAGATTTGTTGTGTTCTTGATAAAGTTTCAGGACCAGTAAGTGTCACTTCCGGAGCAGCCGAGGTCAGAGCATGGATGTGCTATGAAGAGGTATCACTCTGCCACCTTTTCCGTGCATGTAAACCGCGTCTCTGGATTTACGGGGACATGGGCTCGTTTGACGGGAAGTGTCCGGGGGCCTCAGAGAGAGACACGGCAGCTTGCTGGCTTTTAATCCACTCCCTCGACCCCTTACTTGAACAGACTCAATAACACTTTACACGGACGGTGTCCGGCCTGCTCGTGTAGTCGATTCACATCCCAACAGAGTCCAGACGCACGGAGCCGCTGGCACCGCTCGTTGTTCGCGGTCGCGTGAATGCTCTGTCGCTTAGACGATCTTCGACACCGGTGTGGAGTTGCGTGTGATGTCGGCTCCGCAGACAGGGCGCCCCGGTCTGTGAGCCCGCTGGACCCGGTCTGTGAGCCCGCTGGACCCGGTCTGTGAGCTCGCTGGGCTCGGTGACAGGACTGAGGCTGCGTGTGTCGGCATGACCAGAGGCAGCCCGCAGGGAACCGTGGAGTGTGACACCTGGCCGGACATTATTGGATTTGATAACATGGAAGCGTTTGAAACCTGACGCAGCGCAGCTCGCCGCCTGCTAATCGCTAACTGAGGCCGCCAGCAGGTAGAGTCGGTGATGTAGACGGTGTGAGAGCTCACCGGACGGTCGGTGGCGGTCGGTGGCGGTCGGTGTCCCGCACTGACAGCAACACGTCAGGTCTGTTTCCATACAGCCCCGAGCCGCACAGGACCGGAAGTATAATCCTTCAAAATAAAAGAAAACTCTACTATTATGTATGTATCATTGTGACTCTGAATGTAAGGCCATTAAGTTTTGGCCAGATCTCCTACGTGTTAATTTAGCTGCTGATTGAATATTTGTTATTACCTGGGCCAGTTCGACACTGGCGGTACTGATCATAACTCTGTAACTCTGTGTAACTCTGTCCTGATCATCAGCATGGGCATCAAAGTAGCTGTGAGCTGCACTGTGTTGTACATCCTGCTGGACGTGGTGGTCACCACTGTCCTGTACACACACGGATCACACTTGAGCCTGTTCAGAAAGGATGCCCTGAACTTTGACATCCTCCAGTCAGTGTTGGACCTCTGGGGGACTGTGCTGCTCCGAGCCTCCCTCCTGCTGGGAGCCGCCATTGGGGTGTCATGGAATAGAGTGGACGGCCCGCCGAGGGTCGCTAAGATCACCACCCTCATTCTGTTAATCTGCATGATCATCATCACCTACACCCTGACCAAGCTGCTGATGCTGACCGAGCTGGGGCCTCTGACCCAGCAGCCCTGGTTCCTGAGCCTGATATGTTGGACGTGTGCCTCCTCTCTGGGTGTCGTGCTGCTCTGGAGGCTGCTGGGGAAGGAGTCCAACTTGGCGAGCAGTCACAACAACCGCAGCAGTGGAGGAGAAGGGGGCTCTGAGGACACCGAAAAGCTGGTGGACGCAGCTGGTGAGGATGAGCGGGAGGTGGAGTGTGAGAGGAGGAAGACGAAGGAGGAGGGAAGCCAGGAGGAGGACAAGACCAGCTCTGGGGCAACGCTGGGACGTCTGCTGACCTACTGCAGAAAGGATGGTGGGCTGCTGTCTGTAGCCATCCTCTTCCTCATCATCTCTGCTGTGTGTGAGTGTCCTTGACAAATGAATATAAACCAGTCCAGTCACCGTTTAATCTTGGTTGTTACAAACGATTGCAACACTCATGTGCAATAGGTCAACAGTCTCCCAATGACAAGTGTGCTTAAGTACTGTGTCTGTAGGTTATGACTCATTCCAGATTACACAACACTCTTAGCTGTTGCTCTCATCAAGAGCAACTAATTGCAGAAGTAGTTAAACTTCAGTGTCAGAATTACTTTGCCTTATTTTATACTACAGACATAAAAACAAACAGAATTAGAGATAGGAACAGAGGTGGAAGGATATTATAGCACCTTATGGAAGCTGCAGTGTTTTTCAGGACATATTACATATTCTACTCATATAATAAGCTTCAAAACAGCGCTCAATAAAGGGTGCCAAAAACACCTCTCACTCTTAACAAGGGCTGCAACATTTTTATTACTGTTTACTTTGCTGATTATTGTCTCAATTAATCATTTGGTCTTTGAAATATCAGAAAATAGAGAAAAATGTTCATCAAAATATTCTTTCAGACTTGCTTGTTTTTGTTGTTGTTGTTGTTGTTGTTGTTTTTTCTCGACAAACAGCCCCAAACCCAAACATATTTAGTTTATTATCACATAAGACAAAGAAAAGCAACAACTCAACTGAGAAGCTAGAACCAGAGAATCTCAAAATGACTTAAATGATTAATTGAATATCGAAATAGTTGACAAAGATTTTTTTTTGTCAATCAAGTAATTGATTCATTGACTTATTATTTCAGCTCTACTCTACTCATTTTTTTTACTCAATTTCTCAAAGTTATTTTGAAAACAGATGTCTCATTATTGTTGTTTTCACTAAGCAACTTGATTTTATTGATGACAAATGTGTAGCTGCTTTACATTATATTCCAGTCTCTCTCTTTAACCTGCAGGTGAGGCCTTCATACCATACTACTACGGGCAAGCAATAGACAGCATCGTGGTTCACCAGAGCATGGAGTACTTCGCCAAGCCTGTGATCATGCTGTCAGCACTGGCCTTTGCCAGGTAAGTGGTGGAGTCAGCGGTGAGGGTGGGTAAAGGGGTCGGATGCAATGTATGTTATCACTGTGATCCAGTGTGCATTTCCAAAATAAAATAACTGGCCTTGGAGAGACTTACATGACACCTTTACCCTCTCCTCAGTTCACTCGCTATGGGAGTACGTGGAGGAGTCTTCACCCTGACGTTCGCGAGATTAAACCTTCGGCTCAGGAACCACCTCTTCAGAACTCTGATGAGGCAGGAAATTGCCTTTTTTGATGAAAACCACACAGGTGATATAGGAATGCCTCATCCAGCTGTCCCTCCATCTGTATTATTGATTTCTCCATCTGTATGTGGGTCCTCTTTAACAGAAGTCCCTCTAATGTTGTTACATGCCTATATCACCCTCTAGGTGACATCATTTCGCGTCTGTCAGCTGACACCACCCAGGTGAGTGACCTCATCTCCCAGAATGTCAACATCTTCCTGCGGAGCATCATCAAGGGCACAGGCTTCTTCATCTTTATGTTCGGGATGTCCTGGAAGCTCTCACTGGTGACCATCATGGGGTTCCCTTTCATCGCCCTCGTCTCTCAACTTTACGGCAATTACTACAAGGTGAAGTAGTTTTGTGTCTATGTTGATCATTTCATTTGCAGATAAAATTCAGTTAACTTCTTTGTTGTTTTGTTTTTTGAAGAAATTGACCAAAGAGGTGCAAACAACCCTGGCAGAGGCCAACAAAGTTGCAGAAGAAACCATTTCGGCCATGAGGACAGTACGTAGCTTTGCCAACGAGTGCAGGGAGGCCGACTCCTACTACGCCAAACTTTTGGCCATGTTCCAGCTCAACAAAAAACAAGCGCTGGCCTATGCTTGCTACATGTGGTCCAGTTGTGTAGGTATCGGCCGTTACTCAATCAAATGAAGATGTAAAGTATTTATTTATTGATACCTGTATGTTACAGTGTGGGCATCAGTAGGGTTTGTGTGTGTTTTTCAGATCTCAGAGCTTGCTTTAGAAGTTGCTATCCTCTACTATGGCGGCCACCTTGTAGTAACCGGTCAGATGAGTAGTGGAGCCTTGATATCTTTCTTCATATACATGCTCGAGCTGGGAGAATGCCTGGAGGTACCCCATCTGTTTTATTGTTTTCTTTCATCATGTGTGTAAGAAAATACTTACAAGATGCTGATCCACTTACCTTACCTGTGGTTTATCTTACAGAGTGTTGCATCTGTGTACACGGGCCTCATGCAGGGAGTCGGAGCTGCTGAGAAGGTTTTCGAGTACCTGGATAGGGAACCTAAACACCCAGCTGATGGCACAGAGGCTCCAGACACATGCACTGGTCTGGTTGAGTTTAAAGACATCACGTTTGCCTACCCAACACGCCCTGAGATTGACATTCTCAAGGTTTGTCCTGAAGGATCTTGCCCCCACAGTGTGTTGATAAACTGCGTGAAACTCTTCACAATCCCAAACTGATCAGTTTGGCTCCAGGTAGCAGAGTCTGGGATCACATCACTGTCTACTTTATGAATTCTGAAAAAAACAAATCCCTTCCCTAATTGGCGTGTTTTGCAGGGCGTGTCGTTCACTCTGCGGCCTGGGGAGGTGACCGCCCTTGTGGGACCGTCAGGCAGTGGAAAGAGCTCTTGCGTGAGCCTGCTGGAAAACTTCTACCTTCCTCAGCAAGGCCATGTGCTGCTGGATGGAAAGCCCGTTCACACCTTCCAACACGACTACCTCCACTCCAAGGTCAGTCTACATCAGTGTAACTGATAGAGTTTAGGGCAGGCGAGAACATGTCCCTTTATTCTTTATTTTTCTTATTGTCAACCAATCTCATGGAAAGACCAAAAGACCTACCCTATTAGTGGCACCCAAACCCAAGCCTTACTGTACTACACACTGTACTTGTCACTAAGATCAGGTCATTGTTGGTTAAGGTCTTTCACATAAAGAGTCATCCATCTGTTATTTTGTTTCTGCAGGTAGCTCTTGTGGGCCAAGAGCCCGTGCTATTTGCCCGGACGGTCGAGGAGAACATCACCTATGGCCTGACTGACATCCCCATGGAGGCCGTGGCGGAGGCAGCCTCTAAGGCTAATGCTCACGATTTTATCGGCGATTTACCTAAAGGCTATGAGACAAGTAATTTTTATACGTGTTCATTTATACGTCAGCCATTAATGTATTAATAATGAAATGGTAGATAAACTAGGACAACCGGGCAGTGATCATCATAATGGTAACTAGGTTTGAGCAATATATTACAATTTTCCATCCGGCCGTCGTCACCCCAGCATTTGCCGATATATTCACGCAGGCGTGTGTGTGCACCAGTCAAGGACCACGCACCTGTCCCTCAGCGGAGACGATTGCCGCTGTAAACTTCGCTTATCCCACCAGGCTGTAACAGACACCTGTAATCTCCTGGCAGATGATCTGGAGACCAAGGCCAGGTGTCCCTGTGCACTCCCCACTGCTGTCAAAGTCACTTCTTTGCAAGTGGGTTATTCCAGTATCCCCTGAGTTCAGCATCCCCTGGCTTTTTAAAGGGAATGGGAGCTGTCGCTCTGATTGGTTTAGTTTATGTTACGCCCCAAAACACACCTATGATGAGTTAAGAGATGCACAACCCCTTCTTGCCTTGCATCTTACTTTGCGCCCAGATTATGTGCCGTTTAACTAGCAAAAGGGGATTTGGACACGACCCAAATGTACTTAGTAGAAGTATAAAATGGCATAAAATGGAAATAGTCAAGTGAAGTAAAAGTTCCTCAAAATTCTCAATGGGATCTTATTCCAAGTTACATCTCAATATTACTTTATTTTGAAGTACAATGTAAGTTAAGTTGGTATAGATATGTATTATTGACATGAACCAGCTGTTTTCTTCTAAAAATAACAGAGATTCAGATTTCAAAGACCTCATCAGCTACATCCTACGTATTATATACTGTATTTAAGTACAATTCCAGATCAGCAAGGGGAGAAAAAATGCCCTGAAAATATAAATCGACCTAATGTGCAACTACATGTTATTGTTTTATAAAAAGGAAATGGTGCTAACTGTCATCTGTGCTTCATGGAGATGAAGTCATGCAGCTGAATTATTGCTCCTTATTGTTCCCCAGGTGTCGGAGAGAAAGGCACCCAGCTGTCAGGGGGGCAGAAACAAAGGGTGGCCATTGCAAGAGCCCTCATCCGCAACCCTCGTGTTCTTATCCTGGACGAGGCGACCAGCGCCCTGGATGCAGAGAGTGAACACATTGTAAGTGAAAAGCTACATTTCCCTAATGCCAAATGGAATCTGATGTACAGGAAATGCAGTAACATAGCCCTGAGATACACAGTACATTAACGTGTGTGTTGATTCATCTCAGTGATTGTTCTGTTCATCTCTGCATGTGTGCTGCAGGTTCAGCAGGCTCTGAACAACATCATGCATGAGCACACGGTGCTGGTGATTGCCCATCGGCTCAGCACAGTGGAGAGGGCAGACAACATCATTGTGATAGACAGGGGCCGAGTGGCTGAGCAGGGGTCTCACAGTCAGCTGATGGACAGCAGGGGGCTGTACTACAAGCTGGTGCAAAGGCAGGTCCTGGGCATCGAGACGGGGGAGGAGGTTGTCAACCCATCCGAGAAACTTGGCTGGAAGTCCGACGGTGGAAGGCAGCGGAATAAACGTAGCAACAGCAGCAGCGGCAGTGAGTCTGAGTGCAATTTGCGCTACTGAGAGTGAACCGCAGTGTGTGGAAATGGTACTGGGTTGATAGCATTTTTGGGATTCAAACATATGTACTGTAGAAGATATTTTATGCAGATATTCAGTTGCTCCAACCATTTTCATGCAAAGAGTAGAAAAGTTCCTCAAACAGAATGTATACCACAAAACACTCAAATCCAGGATCTTCATATATTTAAACGTGGAATTAGATCCAGTTGTCTTGTCAGAATCAGTTCAGGTTAAGATCCACCAATATGGTAGACAAACTTAGTAGCCTTATTAAGTTAAAAATATAGAGCTGAATGTGTCAAAACATATCAAAGAGGGTGGGCATTGCTACTGGAAATAAAACTTGAATGAACTGATAGCTTTAAGAAAAGGCAGTATGTTGCCGTTGATACACTTATATAGAACATTTATTTAATACCTCATAATCACACTCCAGATAAATAAATTATTGTTTTACTGAAGTCTTCCTCAGGATTTGTCTTTGCTTTTATATTGATTTTACAGGAGTAGGTGCTTTGTGTTTCTTTTCTAGGCTGCTCAATTGTATCATTTGTAATTCCACAAGTGAGCGCTGTAATGACTACAAAGAAAAGACAGGTGCCTTTGTCTGTTGAACTGAATGCACTATGGAGATCAATAATTGTCTGTGATGAGGATCAATGAATTACACTACAGATACATATTGTAATTGTATAAATCACTGTTAATAACTGTAGTTGTAAACATGTAATGACCAATGTAAAGATATACTTCATGTTGATCTTTGTGAAAACAAACATGTTGGATTAAGTCCAAATGCTGCATTTAATGTCTCCTTGTAAACCTCACTTTCACATTTCAGTAGATGTAAACATGGATTGTGAAGCACTGGTAGTATTCAGAAGGGTGCAGCATAGAATATAATGACCTTCCTATTAACATTTATTGTGTTGTTCAAATATCATTCAGCAGCAACCATGTTTACTCTACTGCCAGGCACAAAACTAAAGCTAGTCCCATTAGTCTCAAGCTCTGTTTGCTGTCTCACTAATTGCCATCTGTTGTTTTGTCATTGCACAATGCAAATAAAGTAAATATTATTTTAAACCAGTCGCTAGATTCGAAATGTAATCCTTCAATTGATGCTATGCCTTTTCTTGTTACTTTTAAGCTAACCATGACTTTGTAACAGTATATGTATGCAAACGTGTGTGTATATATTTATATACAGTATAAATACATAATGTGTTACATTTTAATATAATATCATAATACTAAAATTATAAATTATATATAATGTTATATATAATAATATATTTATTATATCTGAATTTAATATACACCTAAATGGAAAGGAGCCCTCATATACTATATAATACTATATCTTATTACAATATACAGCCCTAGTTTTCCGAGGAAGTAAATTACGTACGTTTCTCTATTTTGTTATAGTGTTAAGAATTAGAGAATTAGAGTAAGAATTTAGAGAAGGATTCAGCCCTCCTCGGTTATTGCTACATTGTGTGGAGTTCGCCGGTAATTCCAACATTTGTGCGGGGCCGTGAAGGCAGCAGCGGGCCTGTGTCGGCTGTGACCGCTTCCTGTAAGGGAAGCTCAGTCAGCTGTCACAACCTGAAAGGCGAGAAGAGGCATCACAGGCGAGGAGAAACACACGACGGGAGCCAAAATGTCTAGTTTTTCCAACAAGTTCAGCGCGTACACGATGACTCAACTCAACGAAATCCTGGAGGACGACGAAAAACTCACAAAAATGGTGCAGGAGATGGACGAGGTACGTCGAGCCGCTCGCTTTTTGTAGTCCAACGTTAGCCGCTGACTCCTTTTCCTCGGTCACTGTGTGTTTTTTCTCCCCCACCTCAACCCTTTGTTATGTTTTCCCAACACACGCTCGGTGTAGTTACGGAAACGGTTTCCTCGAATCACGTTGAAGATTTGACCGTAAATAAGTGTTGTCAACCGAACCGGAAAAACCTGAAACAGGGTGCAAATCGTTAACCTTGGGACGGGGACGGGGCAAGCATTGTCTCAAGTTTTAACACTCGAGGTGTCCCAGTTTGCGACATTGTTGCGCTAAAAAAAAAAAAATCTGTAACTTCCCCCAGCCAAAAGAAGCTCGTCTGTATTCAGTACCAAGGAGGAACAAAAATACGTTTTAATGTCCACGCTGATGCTGAGTCATTTTCAGAAAACATTCAACCATAAGCAGTGGCCTAGCTTCGACACTCTTTTTAGAAAAGGTTGCCGTGCCAAACTCCACTCACAAATCTGCCAATTTACGCCTGCCATTTCTCCTGGCACTGGTCGAGCGATACCGAGTAAAACAGAACTTAACCCCCTTATCTAAAAAATGAATTATTAACCAGCTCAATGTACAACCAGTTGTTGTATTGTTGAATAAAGCTGCGTGCCGAATTCACCAGATTATGTTATACATCCAGACTAAGTCTAAAATGATGCTACATGGAGCAGGTTCTGTATGTGAGGCAGTTGGCAAAGTAACATTGAAGCTTTCAGAGTTGCTCATGCCATTACTGCTCTCTGTGGCCTTGCTCCAACAGCACTGGGTCTCAGCAATTTCCAATTAATGTGTACCTGCTTTACACTTTTATAACAAGTCTGCCCTTGACATGATAAGCAGCTGATAAGGCTCAGTTTTTCCATACACAGGAGCGATTAAAAGACATAGTCCCTAGAAAGGTTTTACCGCAGAGAGAGACTTGCCATATCGAGTGGGAGTGCTGACAGATTTTTATTCAGGATTTGTGCTTCCGATTATTTCCCTGCTCCTTCCAAAATAGTAATTTCCAGTGTGGGCTTTAATCTACCCTAATGTCCTCCTGCTGAATCAGCCCTGCCAGATCCCCGGTGTTAGAAGAATTTTCCCACAGTACTCATTCCCCAGAGCAAACCTCATACAGGAAACGTCCTTCCTTTCATCACCTACAGCTCGGACCTGATCAGTAACTACAAACATTAAACACTCATCGTCAGGACACAGGAATCTTTCTTGTCTGTTGTCATGGTGCTGTGGCTTTCACCCTGGCAGTTTCACTAAAGTCATTTTGAGTGAGGACCCGCTGTCTAAAATGTGCTAAAAGCCCCACTTCTAAGACAGAAGCTTCTTCTATATATCAATGCACCAGATCTATTTCACTTCACAAAAACAACAAGGATACAGTGTGGTATTATTGGCTATTTGGATGAGTTCGTGTGTGTCAGCCGGCCTTTTGTGTCATCAGTTCTGTTTTTTTTTGTTTTTTTTTTTGATCCACACCCTGTCTGATTGTCTCCATGGTTTCATTTTTCCTCTTCCCTTAGGTAAAGAGAGGGAGGGACTTGTTTACTGCAATGACACTGCAGTTGTTGACTGAAGTTAGTCATGAGATTATGGAGAGAGGTGGAAGACAGTCGGCTGAGTAAAGACATGCCCGAGCCAAAGGTGGGACTGTCTGGGGAAATTCTTTCTTTGTAATACACTGGTCGGGAACAAAGGCGCTGGGTGTCAGAAGGCGCTGAGTGAAACCCGAGAGTGCTGAGAAGTCCTGAGCATACAGCTGTAGTATATAGACACAAACCCTTGCCTGGGATGTAGACACATGCTTAGCTGCAGGCAATCATCTTCTCCTTTTGCAAAACGCACTCAGACAGCAGCGTCATGTGTTGCCTTTTGAATAATGCAAATAAGTGCATCATGGATTTGGGTATTTGGTTTGGCATCCTGTTTTTTCCCATGAATCGAGCTTAACTGTGTCATACCTGTAGATGCCGTGTATCGCTGAAGCTCTGCTATACACGAAAGGCGACTTATATGCAGTACAAGTGTAATAATAGGCCGTTGGTGGCTTGTTGTCGGATCTGTGCGGCAACATTTTGACCGGCTACCTGTTAGTGTGTCCACCTAGCCAAAGCTCTGATCTTGATTTGTAGGTGACCCACTTTTTGTAATGTTTCGGCTCATTTAAGCTTCGTGCTATACTTCACATTTTGATGTGCGTTAAGATCAAGCTGAGCGCCGCCTCTGGCCTCTTTTCTTTTCGATGCCTTCACTAATCCAGGAATGGGTTCTTACAGAGCGTGCATTGTGTAACTTACGTTCAGTTGTATCAAATTATTATAACAGGCAGAGATATTATAACGTTTTGATGCAGGATTGCTTTGTTCAAGGGCTGTTTAACTACGGTGGAGTTAAACATTTACACGCTTTCCTAATAATAGCAATCATAGCCCCACCAATACTGGATTTTTGAGGCCAATACTGATATCGATATTTGGGAATTTACGATGTATCATGACATGAACAAACAACCTTGATACGGATCCCATACAGAACTACTGACGTAATCAGACATAGATTGGCATTTCTGCACTGTGACTTATCTGTGATATATACACAGTTGCAGATCTATCTGCGATAAGCTAATATTGGCTGATATCGGTCTGGTTTAGATCTATTACTAATATTTAGATTTTCTATATAGTTTTATAATAGACATTTTGATGGTTTCGACCAAGAACTGGGGCTCGGGAGAACTTCACCTATTCACTTAAGTTTTGTAGCCATAACTGGGTTTCAGACTCATCCTGTTTCTTGTTTCTGTAGCAACTCTCAGGTCCTGTGAGGCGTTTTGTTTTTAATGAGGCTGGTTTTATGTTTTTGCGTGTGGCATATTACAGCGTCCTGTATCCGATTGTGGGTTATTACACTAGCTCTCAGAAATTCAGGTCTGTGGTCCATCTAGACAAGCTTAACCTACATTTCCTGCGATTATTTCGGCCTGCGCGGAGGGACCGGAGCACTGGAGAGAATTTCCCCCAGCAAACAATTATGTGTTTGGTTTGACAGAACAAGCCTGCAGTTACAGATGCTATTTAAAGGTCTGCTTCTTCAGCGGGGCCCACGATGAACAAGCATGTCGGCTGTTGCAAAAGGAAGGCCGGCAACTTCAGGATGTGATGGCGCAAAATGCAGTTGTAATGGACACATTTAGCTGCTTTTCCCCATTCAGTCCAACCGCGAAACAAGGCCTGCTTCAGTCCCTTTTAGAAACTCTTCCATAATCACGACCTACGCTGCAATGTATTTTTAGAGTTTTCCTACATGTCCTACATACAACATGTTGGTTGAATGTGTGAAATGAGTCATTGGATAAGACCTCCACTGTTCACACTGCAGCCTGCTGTTCTTCCAACCTGTCTTGGTTGAAAGTGTTCGGGGTTTGAAAGATGTTCGTTTAGGAGGCAGGGAGAGTCTAAAAGAAAGACACTAAAGACGGGTTGCATTGTGGGAAATGTAGGATCTGGCATTTCTGCAGCTTGACCCGATACTAGGGACAAAAAGTCAGGATGTCCCAACTTTATGGAAGCTGCCAACCCAGCCTGCCCAGTACCAAACATCAGCACACTGAAATAAAAAAAGAGCTTTTTCTCTGCAAACATTTTGACTTCACAGGAGGAGCACCGCAGAATGGGATGAACAGAAAAATCTCCCGTTATTCTGATTTGGGATTGTTCAGTTATTATTATTATTATTATTATTATTATTATTAAGATGTTTACCTCCACTGATAGCCTTGTAATCACATAATTTAAATAGATAAATAAATAGTTTCTTTTTTGTTAAGTATTTAGAGTTTGTTAACAAGTGAAACCAGATACAAACAAACTGTTTATACGTCATTTTTAAATTAGCTGACATGAAAATTTTTTCCGAATCGGCTACTTGTAATTACGTTCAGAACAACATATAGTGAACTAAACATTGATGGTCCTAGTAAGCTATGACAGTGGCTGTGTACGAAATACATCCTAGTTTACTATATAGGGCACTATATTTACTGTCGTCAAACATTTTCTGACTGCCTGATTTCTGTGTGTGAAATCTATGTAGTGCCCTTTAAGAATATCCCCATATACAAAACAGCTGTTACCTATGTTGCAAGATGATGGTGATGATGATGATGATGATAATAATCATAATAAACATAAGTGTGATTTTGGACACAGTGAGTGAGCATAACAGCATAACACAGTAGCAGGATCCAGGTACTGGCCAACCTGAATGGAATGCAGCCATGATCAACGTTATTCAATAACCCAGTGGCTTTCCTGCTGTGACATGTCAGAACTTGTGGGGTCTATTGTTTTGTTAACACAGAAGCAAGACAGCAGAATCTCAAGTGCTGCATGTTTGTTTGGTTTTTGTCCCCCCTGCTCCAACAGCTTAATGTTGTTTTAAAGTGAAATGATCATGTTACATTTTGTACTTCTTAATGTCATCAGATAGGTGAAAGACAATAATAGACTGCTACCTTCAGCCCTGGCCTCACAGGTTCTTTAAAGCCTGTATACTTTTTCAAACATATTCCAGTTGTAAAGGAAATTAAGTTTTCTTTTCTGGTTGTGAAGAAAAGCTGCAGATTTTGAACGGTTCCATGAAACATTTGTGGTCATGATTTGTCTTTCTAAATATATGAAGAGGCTTGTAGGAGTTGTGTGAAGTCTGGCAGGTTAAGTGTGATGATTCATTGGTAATATTCAAAACTTTTCTTTCATGGAATCAATATTAATTGTAGAGAACGGCTTCCCTCATACAGTTAAACCCGAGTCCAGTATATAAGAGAGAAGTCTTGTCTCTTAAAACTCTGTCATGAGTTCTGCCTTCAGGAAGTACAAAGGTAATGCTATAAAGACATTTCTGACTGGGTTTTTTGTTTGGTTTTGTTTATTTGTTCGTTTGTAGATGCAGGATGTCCAGCAGAGCAAGGAGAGGACACTGGTCAACAACCGAACCCTGGCAGAGCAAAACCTCGCCCTGCAGCCCAGACTGGAGCACAAGAAAGAGCAGCTCACCAAGCGCTACAACTGCCTCCAGGAGAGCTTTGAGTCCTATCAGCTTCGCAAGTCCACCCTAGGTACAGCAGCAGCGCAGCGACGATTGGTTCATCTCAGTGTCGTGAATTTGAAATGATATCCAAAAGATTTTCAAAAAAATGGGAAATGTAGTCCACATAACATATCTGTCAGAAAAGAAATCAGAGCAGTAGTAACAGATTTTCACATCGGAGTAACTGAATGTAACCAACTCCTTTCAACATCCAGTCTGAAAACGCTGATGATATCAAGGCTTTAGGGGAGTGCAGGTCTCTGCCCTCAGCTTAAGAGGAAACCTTTTCACACTCAGTCATCACCAGAAGAAGCTGAGGTGTTGTCATGTTTTACGTCCACATTGCTTGTTCATACTCCGCACCAGCTTAAGAGACCTGTTTCACCAGTTCTCGCGCTGGATTTCCTATCAGAAGCAGCGCCCTTTACAAGAAGCCCTGTTTGTCGTGTTGCTGCAGGAGTCGCTGTTATTGAACTCTATTGAGCGAGTTCCAGATCTGATTCCAATGCGGGATGCTCTATAGATTCAGAGGGCTGCGATATCCCTCGTTGTACACACCTTCAAAGTACTTCCTACTGTGTGAAGACAGGGGAGTGGCGGTACTTGTGACCTTGTTGACGCAGTGGTTGCCAAGCAGCCCTCTCAAAATAGCATAACAGCCATTCACTACTCTGCCAGGCTGATAAAAGTTTGCTTCCCTGCAAGGCATGCAGACTCTACGAGCCTGATGCTGTCATGTATACAGTACACACAAAGGCTGTCAGAGTCTTTGTAAGCTGTCAAATGTTTGTGTGTTTTTTTTTTTTTTCTAGCTTTAAGGCCTGACGTGAATTTGGCAGTCTTATCTAAACATAATTATTGCTATATTTATGGGATTTTCCTAAATATTAGTGGTAATGTGTGCAGATATATTTTTCATTTAAGGTTTCAAGGTAATAATGGCCATCTTTGTTTACCATTGTAACATTCCACACCCCTCTCTTGGTGGACAAAATTTCTCATACAGGAGTCAATGCACTGATGCGGTTCTGCTGGTCTGTGGTTGTGTTTGCTGTCAGCATGCGTCAGCTTTTGTCAAATGTAGGTTACCCAGGGTCCCCCCCCCCCGGGGACCCCAGCTGGGGAAGGACAGTGGTGCTCAGAGAACCATTTGACCCAGATGAAAGACCCAACATACACTAGCTTACCGCGTTGTCTTTTTGCATACAGCTACGCCACCAGCACCGCCCTTTCAAGCCTTTTTTCCAGGAAATGTGCGGCCTTTGCATTGCCCTTCATTGTCCATTAGAATCTGGAAGCCAAAATGGCACGGCAGCCCCATCACCACCATCATCCACTGCCTCCGAGGACAGCAGCCCACAGTGGGCCATTGTGCTGCCAGGAGAACTGGTGTAAAACAGCCACAGTGGGTGGGAGGGAGCGGTGGAGAACTGGACTGGCCGGCGGGGGAGAGAGAGGGAGAGAGAGGGAGAGAGAGGGAGAGGGAGAGAGAGGGAGAGAGACACTGAGGCAGGCCAGAACTCCCCCCTCAGATTCCCAGCAGAGGTCGATGTGGATTCATTCACTAAATGGCTGTCTCATGATCTCCAGGCCCAGACTGTGTGTTGGGCACTCGTCAGGCTCTCCGCTGCAGACAGAGAATCACAGCTTTGTGTGCAGGAGTGCTGCTGATATGCCTGAGAGTCCGCCTTGTTATGGGAGAGAGAGCGAGACAGAAGGAATGGGAGTTCACCCTGGGAAAAAAGACTGTGTCAAGAATGAAGTCTCTGTCTTTTAAAGTTTTTCTGTTCAATTTAAACTCTGCCAGCAAAATTTGGCAAACCCAAAATGAGGTTTTAGACTCGAGTGCCAACAATTCAGAGATAACACTTTTTATTACCACTGAATTGCCCAATTTGACAGAGATTTTGGTCTGGCGAGTTGTTGTTACTGGAATCTCTCAAAACCACTTTCTTGGCTTATTATTTGTCACAGCCAACCAGTGCAGAAGCTGCACAAGTTCTTTTAATGTTTGTCCCCAACAAGTCAGCAAGCACATTTAATGGGAAAAGTGGCTAAGCTGCTCTTTATGTAACGTTAATGATTACCGTCTCACCACTCATTGTTTGTACTGTGTGATTATAAGTATTTGCCATCAGTGATCTTGGTCTCATAGAGTTGGACAAGCGGAACATTAGCTTAGCCAGTTTGACGAGGTTGTTAACAAGTGGTTACAACATTCAGACACGCAGCTGGTGATTTGAACCTTGTGCAAGTGCAAAAGTGCCAATTATGTGTTGATGCATTCAAGTGTTAGCACGTAAAATTGCTTGAGGTTGGGTTATATTTTTACTTTCTGGCCTTTATACAGGAACTGTAGAGTAGTAGCCTGACATGCAGTTGTCAAAGCTATTTACAAGGTGTGTCACTGATAACTGCAGCCCTATCTTATGGATGTGCTGTATTGTGTGCTCAGTAGCCGACTAATGCCATACATAAAGAAAGTGTGGAGGAGAGGGTAGCTTAGCCAGGCCTTTTGTCAACACTTGGCTTTTTTAAAATTTTCTTTTGGCTTTCACAGACTTAATCCCCCCTAATTAACCTTGGAAAATGTTAGAAATGTTTAGAAACAGTGACGGAGAACTTGGCCACACTCTTGAGTTATGCAGTTAAGGGCATACCAATGACACCATTTATTTGTTTGTTTGTTTGTTTGTTTGTTTGTTACAGATGTATCTGTATGATTATTTTTGCTAAACCATACAAATCTTTTTTTGGTGATCACCTGACTTTTCCTCTAGTGCCACAATTGGGTTGACTTTTGGTTTTAAGTCAAAGGTTTCAGCAACCACAGTATGTTAAATAATGATGTAAAATTTGGAACAGACATGCATGTCCCCCTCAGGAAGAACTGTAACTGTAAAGGATGTTAAGAGCTAAAGATATTCAACATTATATAAAAACCTGACCTATATTGCACTCAATGTCAAGTGAAAAATAAATCAGTCTAGATCTTTGTTCACTTTGTTGCCATGCATAGAAGGAAGCCTACAGTAGAAAAGCATATCAGGTTAAACTCTCCTGTAATTAGAGATCCTCTATATTGTGTCTAGGGCTGGGCAATGAAGGTGAACTGACATTGTAGAGATCAGTAACTAGTGATGTGTCACAGGTCTTAGTTCTACCGTGCGTGTATGCAATCCCAGTTCCAGTTGGTGTTGACTTTCAGTCCTGCTTAGGAACATAGACAAACAGCCTCCCTCCTTAGAGACACCAAGTCAGTTTCAGTTGACTCAGTGGGGCTTTGCAAGTTCATAGCAACTAAAGAGGTGTTACGGCTGTTTGGACGTGCCAGTCACAAGAGCCATGACTGGCAGATTGCGCACATCCTGCCTCAGCTTTGTGTGACGGGCTCATTCAAATCTGTCAGTGCTAACACGTTCTGTTCATCTTTACAACCAAGGGGATATTTTGGGGTCTTGTTTTGGCGAATGAGTTCCTTGATTAATTTAGGCATGCATGGATCGCACTTTATCCACAACACATTTGTGTTACTTCGGGTGCTGAGTTTTGTGAGGCAAATGTGTTGAAAAGATTGTGTAAAGGTAGTGATGAATTGTAGCATTATAATATTACAAATCTTGTTGTAGCTCTGGTTCACAGACAAAAGGGCCTCTGTCAGAAAAGCGTTCAAAACAGTAAAATAACACTAGGTTTTGGTGTCAAAAATCAGGGCATGCAACATCTTTATTGCTTCAGTTCACTATATTTACATGTATAGCAGACAATAATGGCTGGCTTGCTTTGACTGCACATTACAAACTGAATACACAGTTGGCTCTGCCACTAGTCTTGTAACATAATGTTAAGTCTGATCGCTATAAGGACTGGACATGCTTTTGCTCAGTTCAGGTCCAGCAGAATATATAACATTTGTGCTGTTTCTCTGTCTTGTTATTTAACAGACCACAAGTCAGGAAACACCTCCCTGGACACTTTGCTGGCCCTACTACAGGCGGAGGGAGCCAAAATAGAGGAGGAGACAGAGGTAAGCATTATACTGCTCTCTCCATGGATGACTCTATATATCTCTGTCAGTAATTGATATACCCGCTTTTCTAGTTGTTGATGTCCTCTCCTAGCGAGGCTTCATCGTTCAAATCCAAGACTGTTACTAGAGAGCGTGTGGGCAGCAGAAAGGCTGACTAGCCAAGACGTCACACTCTTTATCCCTGCAATAGCTAACTGCCCTGTCAGTGTTTTGGAGCCATCAATCCAGTTATTAAGTTGCTCATTCCAAAATGTTTTAGGTAACGCCGCATTTATCTTATAAGAGAAATACTACTTGGGCTCTACCTGTTGGTTGATGGACCCCAGTGTCTCAATGTATCACCAACACATCAAAAGACTTGAGACACCATTCTGATAATCAATTTCTTTTAGTGCAGGAGAATATGTGTACATTTAGAAACACTCCTCAGCATGCTTACCAACAAACCCCCTGTGGAACTCAGGTGTAATCGTGGGTAAACCAACACCAATTCTATTACATTGTAAATTATTATTCCTTAAGCTATGTTCTTCTGTTTTTATTTTGAAAATGTAATGTAAAATGTAATCCGTCAGAGTGAAATGATGGCCCTAAAGCCTCCGTTTCGCCTCATTTCTCTAGTACTGCACCACTGAGCACCAGTGGCTTCATCTAAGAGATTTTTTTTCGGTAATCAGAAAATCAGAAACTGTGTTTTGGTAGCATCCATTTCAATTGATTTAACTACGGCAGGTGTATTTTCTCTTATGCTGAATCTGTTAGAAAGTGCAACAATCAAAAAGCAAATTAATAACTTCATTCATAATCTACAGATTCTGTACCCAATGTCTATTTTGTGTACTTCAGCTCTTTATTTCACACACACATAAAGTGACTAAATTTATTAATAATAATTTATTTATCTTCATATAGACCAGTTGTTGAAGCGTCAATTTAAACAGCTTGGTGTAAACAAATTTCACTTAATAACGTACAGAGTACTAAAGGTTGCCAGTTTACAGTATTTGTGGAGTAGCAGTGGCCCAGACAACATGTCACAATCAACTCTGTACACGGCAGGGATATGTTGAACTGTGCGCAGCACACCACATCACTTTGGGTTTTAGAACTCAACATGAAAAACTGTCAACACCAGCAACAATGCAGGAACCCATAAGATGAGACATATGTCCGTGAATCCTTTGCCCAAGTGTATGCTGGTAAGGTTTCCCACATGCCTGATTCCGGGACGATACAGTATCTTAACTTGTTTTTATCTTTATTTTTTCCGGCTGCTACTTTTGTCCACAACAATAACTACATTAAGGCTGCCAGGACTTTCAAAGGGATGTGTTGACCATATTTGGCATGTTTGTATGTGAATGGGCCTGTATGTGCACGAGCAGATGGATGCAGAACGGATGAGACTCACCACTGTTCTTTGCGTGATGGTGTATGTAAACGTTTCACATTTCCTACGCACGCATTTAGATCGTGTTCCACGCATTGATCTTTTTAAACCGTTAAATCACACAGCAGTTTGAGTGTCTGGCTCTGTTTCTTTGTGATTTTCCCTGAATGCTATTTCCATCCTCATGACTCACGTTGGCTCTCATCTTGGTGTTTAATATGATTCAGAAGGGACTTCTCTGTTCTTTCTCTAAAACTGTCCCGATTCTCTTTGCTTCTTGTCAACAGAATATGGCCGATTCGTTCCTGGATGGCGACATGACCCTGGATTCCTTCGTTGATTCCTACCAGAGCAACAGGAAGCTGGCCCACTTGAGACGGGTGAAGATCGAGAAGCTGCAGGAGATGGTGCTGCGGGGCCAACGGCTCCCCCAGGCGTCGGTCCCTAACTCCCGATCTCAGGACGTGTCGGCAGCCGCCAGGCCCCCATCCTCCTCCCTCTTCAACGAGGACAGCAGCAGCTCTTCCCCCGTCGCCCAGCCGAGGAGGAAACCCCCGGCTCCTCCATCCCAACCGGCCCCAATTCTAAATCCAGCTCTATCTCCGACCGCTGCCTCCCAGCCTCCTGTCTTCTACTCGGCATCGCCATACCCGCCGATTCCTCCCAGAACAGGCCAACCCTTCCCCAACGTCTCCTCTGGCTACCCCACCCACTTCCTATCTCAGTACCCCCCTGCTCTGCCTCAGAGGCCCCCACCACGCATTGCCCCACAGCCTGGCTTCATCATGCAGTAAATAAAAGCAGCTGCTGCTCAGAGGGCACAGTGTTTGTCGTGGACTTCTCACTCCTGGGACTCCTCTGAGAACATTTTTTTTTTCTCCTATGCCATCGGCCTTCTTGGAATACGACCAATTACTACGCAAGAAGGCGGACCTGCACAGGCTGGCCTGGTCTCGTCAGCTGAAGCAGATATCCATTAATCTGTGGATCCGCGCTCACCTCTCACTCCCATCGACACTCCCAACAAAAAGTTAAAAAAAGATGTGATGAGATCCGCCTCCACTCCCGCCGGCCCGAGCCCCGTCAGAAGAGGGGGCCCCCTGCAGCCTGTAGTCGATCTGTGGGATCACTGAGCTGGAACTTTTTTGTCTCCTGGCAGTGCCCTCAGCTCTGCTGGCCATTAGTTTTCAGTCTCTCGTCTCCCTTCAGACATATTCCCCAAGCTTTTATGGAACCTTAAAGTAATTCAAAAAAGGGTTTGATTTGTCATTTCCATCTGCAGCATACTCATTTACTGGTAATGTATATGCAAGCAAAGAGAGACCCTAATTACTGTGCAGTTTTGATGAAAATATAGTTTCTCAGAATACATTCAGGCGAAACTGCATCTATGCTGTGATTTCTTTTTTTTTTTTTAATGTAAAAATTCACAAGGTACATAGAAATATTTGAATTTCAGCATCTTTTTATGATCTAATACTAATGGAGTTATGTTAATAATAGCCAGGATAGACTGATTAACATGTAAAGGGGGGGTTCGGTTGGTGTATCTCTGTCTCTTTCTCTCTCAACGTGTTGGTGTGTCTCAAGAGAGTCCAACCCCCTGCCTGGTCCAAGATGGCTGACTGTCGTACTCGGTCCATCTCAGGGCAGAAGTCAAAAGAGTCGAAGGAGAGGATTAGTGGCCGAGCTATTGTAACAAATGACTAGGCTTGTAGAGCCTTGCCTGAAATGAAGGATTTATGTATAGCCATACAGTCCACCTCTGATGTGTGTCGTTTTCCGTGGGTTCCTGTTGTAACGCAACACTCCGATACGATGTCCATTGTCTTGAACACCCTCAGTTGGGATTGGAGATGATGCCAACAGTTCTTTGGATCTCATACATGGAGTCCTGTTCAGTTTTCTGCCACACTGAGCACCAAAGACTTCCCACATCACTCTGTGTTCAAACTTTTCTGCTGCAGTCTGTTTCTTTCTTCTTTTTTTGTTTTATGTAAGTGAAACATTTAGTGAGGTAATCTACCATTGTTCCCAACATATCTTGTGTGCGACGTTGAGCTGAAACACACTTTTGTAACCAAGCAAGCCCAGACCTCCGCAAGAGGAGCTTGCAAGATCAACCTGGCTTCGGGAGGAAACTTTCTGGTGCGATAGAAACTCACTTTTTATCTCTCTCTCCTCCCGACTGCTGTCGCTGTGCACTGTTGAAGAGCCACGAGTGCCTACACTTGAAGTGACGTTGATCACGTCCTGCTGACCACTCCATGTTTCTCTACGCTCAGCTTTAGATGTTAGAATCGCCCCGCCCCAACCCTTCAAATAAAAAACTGGCCAGGCATTTGGTCCTCTCCTCCTACTACTGGTTTCATGTTCCTCCAGAAGGTAGAGAAAGGCTGTCTTTGCTTCCTCACTAACAGCAGAAGGCCAGAACAGAATGATACTGAACACGTGCCAGAGAGGCAGGAGACATCCTCGGGCTGTGTGCCTAGTGGTGCTTGTACTTGTGCTTCTCTTCCACTCTTCCTCCATTGTACTGAGGTTTGCCTGGGGCGAATTCTAGAGGTTTTGCATGTGTTGTTGTTGCTGTTTATGTTTTTTTTTTTTTTTTTTATTGGTGAAATAACAGGGCTCTGAAATGTTTTGTCATGTCTTGGTGATAATACTTCACCTCAAGGCAAAGAAGTGGACCACAGAATGGACAAAGCGCACTTGTCAGCTGGCAAAACTACAGAAATAGTAAAAGCTAAAGCATCAATGTCTTGATGAACCAGCATTTCTAACAACTAACAATGGATAATTATTTTGTGCATGGCCTATGCTCTTTGTGTTCAGTGAAGATTCCTCTTTAATACTTTTTTATTTTCTAGCTGTTCAGCTGCTTTTTATGTTTGAACTGATCCTCTGTATCCATTCTTTTCTATGTGGTTGGTGATATTTTCAGTGTGATGTAGGTATTTACTCATAATGAATGTTTAAGTGGAATTTAATGCTATTTTCAAGTTCAATAAATCTCACATTTTTGTATCTGTTTTTATTCAGTTGCTTTATTATTACACATGGAACACATTCGACTTCTCACATAATGTCTCACAGGTCTCCTGTTGGCTCCTGCAGTTATGGGTCTCAGAAGAATGGTGCAGTTTTGCACTGAGCAACATGTTTTTGAAAATTAAACAAGACAGCCACCTAGTGGTCCTGGGCTGATATTGAACGAAGGTTTTCCACAGCACTGGTGAAAACCCTGAGAATCCAGTTTCATAGTGCGATGTTGTGAAATGTTGCTGGGTATCTGTCACAGCGCAGAGAGAAAGACATTGCCACATCACTAATGTTGGAAGAGTTTCTAGTATTACATGTATACTTTAGAAATGCAACAAAGGGCCAAGTACTTCAGTAACTGATTCATTAGGAGTTCTTCTGTGTGATTTTAAAATCAGTTACACCTCACACTCTCAGTTACATTTCAGGTATAATCTGCAATGTTTGTGTTGGGTCACTCACTGTATACTGCAGACTTGTACTGGAATGTGTCTTATTTTGATATACATCAGTGTGTTGTGTTAACAATGTGTGACGCGCCTTGTGGGGTTTTGAATGCACCCCTGCTCCAGGAATGTTGCATTCAGGTCCTGTTTAAAGGGCGGAAGATTGAGTTTTTGCCATTGGAAAAAAACAAAACAAAACCTTAGTAACCCCTGTGAATGCCGATGCCTTTGATATAGCCACTGAGTTATATATAAATTGAAAGTAAACAATAATGGGCATCTTTGAAACCAATTTTCCAAGTCATCATCCTCATCATTTGCAGTGCAGAGACTTTAAGGCAGCTCGGAGGCACGCCCACCCCGGCCGGGCCTCGCTGTAGGAAGGGTGTGCCTTGTAGGGAATAAACCAGCACAACATATTTAGTTTGTTCTCTGTTTCTCAGCTGTCGGTTGCAAACAGCATCGGTCAAATCGAATGTAACTGAGCTAAACATGACATTATTTTGTGTGTTTTAGGTATTAAAACTCACAATAAGTGACTTGGGTTGAATGAGGAAAACTCATGACACGTTCAAAAACAGTTAGGGAAATGACAAATTACATTTCAAACCCACAAACACTGTAGATATTAGTAAGGAGTACGAACAGGTTTGACTCAACACCTGCGTTAGAAGCTTTTTACTCCAGTATTTGGAGGTATCTACCACACTTTTATGTCCACTCGTGTGCAAGAAAGCCGCCGCTCGCCCCCGCAGAAAGGTTCTGTGTTTTTAACGCACCCCTAAACCACGTGTTACGTTTCCATAGTCACGTCACATCGGCCCCACCATGTTGTAGGAAATCCACCGCAGCTCCTCACTCACTCGCTGTCAGATTACAGTCTAATCCGGGGAGGAGGAGGACACACTGGCGAAGGCGCCGTCCGCTTCTTGGAGGGACTCTCGGGGGCTTGTCCACACTTCACGAACGCGACTTTTTCGCGCTGCCGTCCTTTTTCTCCCTCCACGACAACCGGGCCTGCGCCTGGAAGATGAGGCGCCAGTCTGCCGCCGCCGTCCCCGCCTGTCTCACCCCGAGCCGCGACGCGTTAGCCGGCTAACGAGCTGAGAAAGACTAACTAAATCCGATCAGCCTCCCTCTAGGTAACAGCCAGGTATTATTTGCTGTACTTGGCAGCTGTTACGCAGCGAACGGCCGCCTCTGTTACGTTTTTAAAAAAAGCATTTTTTTAGTGTTAATTACATTTCTGCACTTGTGCCAACATCACAACTCTGCGCTGTAATTATTGGCCAGATTTAATGTTGCCGCAGGCTAGCAGGGTTATTAGCCGGTCAGGGCACAACAACAGCCGGAGCTAATCTTCTCTGTTTGTAGGTGAAGAGCAAACACACACACACACACACACACACACACACACACACACACAGCTGAGAGTCACTCGGAGCTGACGGCCGGGCGGGCGTGCTAGCTGGTCCCCGGGCTAGCTGGCAGGAGAGCTGTACACAGAGATCTTCAGCACCCCCGCTCCCCCCCCCACCCCGTCCCGAAAATTAGCCTTCAGACGAAGCGAAGATGTCAGGAAAGGATAAAGACAAAGACAAACAGGAGAAACAGTCCACAACGGAGCGGCTGGTAAAAGGTGAGTGCTTTGAATTTCACCTGCGTACACTGCTCTCCTCTCGCACGCTTTGACTGGCGGCCAACGCGTGGATTGAAAACCACCTGTAGCTGCTGGAGTAACTGTGTCTGAGCCCCTCCTGTTAAAAAGGCTATAGTGTGTAGTGTTATTATAGCAGGCAGAGGCCAGTAGGCTCATAGTGAGGTGAGACGCAAGTTGTATGTACTATGAGTGTCTTTTACCAGGAGATGCTCACATGTCTGTGGATGAGGGGGAATCTGGGCATCCTTTTTTTTTTTTTTTTTTTTCCTGTGATGGCTTCACGAGAACTTCATAGAGGTATCATCTTCACATTTGTCCCCTAGTTCATGTAACACGCCACCACATAGTAGAAATCAAAGGCGAGAAGTCGCCCCTATATCGGTGCCCCATCTGCTTGACATTTGGGATGGATGAAATCTTAATGCATGGTATTCACTCACGGGAATACCCAAGGTCTGCTCGGGTTACCAGCAGAGCTCGACAAGATGGATTCCTTCACACTGAGGTTGTCGTAGCTCGCTGGGCAAGACAGGGCACCATTTGTTGTGTCTACCCGGGACAGGACAGGCAGAGCCAAGTCTGAGGTAGCTCCCACAAGAGAGGGAGAGAGCCCAACCCCTTCCCCCGAAACCACCGCTGCTACTACTTAATGCCAACGCAGCCCGCATCCCCGCCTGTCTGCAAGGGCACTGGGAGAGTGTCCTGCCAGGGAACTGGAATGCTGAAGTGTGAGCCAGTAGGGAGAGGGTGAGTTAATTGTGGAAAGAATCTCCCCAGTGATGTTCCCAACATGGCCAGCCACATGGCAGAGAGAGAGAATAGGAACGTGACAGGGAGGAAGAGAGAGAGAAAGAAGAAATATAGACTGGAGTAAAGACAGCCTTGCTTCAGGGTGGGACCCCGAACCAGTATTGCTCCTGCATTTAAAGACAGTTGTTGTTGTCATGCACATCATAGATGCTCAGTTTTTTTTTTTTTTTATGAGAACATATTTGTAAAATTGGTAAATAAAATGGAGTAAAAAGATATGAAAGTAATGCCAAGTATGAGTGTAAAATATCACTACAGGTTCAGGTTATAAAGTGGAATCCATATGTGTTGAGCTTTGGTGGATGCTGGCAGGTAGTCACAGTGGTGTTTCCAGTGTAACTGGTGGCTGTAAGAGGGCTTAACTGGTAGACTACATAAGACTAATGCTGCCCTGGTTGTGTAAGTCAACAGTTAAGCTCATTCATTGCTGAGTATTAGGGTTGACTCAGTAGCTCAACCATTTGATCAGATGTTTATTCCCTGTGTGTTACACACTCTAGACTAATAGGTGCACGGTGCCACTTGTACTTGCTGGAGACAACACTTTGCTCTTCGATTGCTTGATGTGACAAAGATTCGTGCCAACTTTGGTACAAATTGAACTGGATTTTTCGCTGCGTGTCAAAGCTGGCCCTTTGTGTCTGAGATTAAAATAAGACATATAGAGAGGGAATAAACCTGAGGAGTGGAGGGTAATGCATTCACCGATAATTAGTGCAATCTGAAGTGGACTTCATGATTCATCCAGCCACAGTCCGCTCCATTCATCTCTGCCCAGCCGCATCTTTGTAATTCAATCCTCCTCTATTGTGCTGATTTTGAAACAATAGCGAACACATTCTAGACGCTGGCTCATATCACTGTCCAAAACATTATCCTCGGTGGGCAGGATGGTCGATAGTAGTGTCTTTGTTTCTTGACTCGTTTGTTGTCATGCCAGACAGTGTGGGTGTTGATGCAGTGCAGCAGCGGCCCAATGTGTGTGTCTGCGGTTTTGAAGAGTTCATCAAACATTAATGCTAATAAGGCCAGGCAGCCTCTAATAAGAAGCCAGCATCAGGGCGGCGGCAGCTTATTATTTTTAACAAAACATTTTTCTTCATTGGGAAAAATGAGTGACTCACGTCACTTTTGTCTGAGCCGTTGTTTTCTGTCAGTGTAGTGTGTTTGGATTGAGTGATGCTGTTTACTGCAGGCAGAGATTTATTTGTATCTGTGTTTGAACAGGCAAACCGACTCAGAATTTATTATTACTGTTATCGTTGTTGTTGGGGGGGGGGGTCATTCCTCTTGAGTAGGGAGGAAGGTGTTCAGTTCTTGGTATTGAGACCAGCTATTATTGTCCAGCATGGTTAATTACTGTCAGCCTGCTGGCAACTGCCAGTAAATTTGGTCAGTGTGGCTGTTGCCTGAAAGGTTTCAAGGTCTGGTTATCTCATGCCCATTATGTATCCTATTCTGTGTCATCATGTTTTCACAGAGTCTGCTTTTGTTCGCACTGGAGCCTTCCTTCAGTTTGAGAAGGCTTTTAAGTAAACAGAGCCTGAATCTGGAAGCCCTTGCTAATAGAGGCTTTACCTAATCTGTTCTTAAGGCTCGTACCTCAGCTTACAGCTCTCTTCGCGGCCGTGCCTTGTATGCCTGGGAGCACTTACTGTTTATTTATACCACACTGGTCAACGCATGACAGCTTGTCCTCAGCACAGGCTAGCCGAGGTAGAACTGTGCTCTGGCTTTTACATTACAGACCAGGCTATAGTCTGTGGCCTAACCAATATCAGTTACCTGCATCTCCCACAGAGTCCCACACCACCTGCAGTCCCATGTTCACAGCCTTTGTTTGATTGTGTCAGCAATAAATCTGACAGTGTGTGTCAAATATTTCTTTAAAAGATCATAAAAATCATCAGTAGATCAGCTTCTTAACTCGAATATGCTCCTGAAGTCCAGACTGAGACATAGTCCTGAGTAAGAAATACATTAGGTTACCTCTGTTCTCAGGCACCGCGTTGCTGATCATAAATGCACCCACACTAAAAACTCATTAATGCTTTTTTTTTTCTTTTTTTCATATTGCACTTTGATTTGCAATGTGTGGGCGTGACAACATTCTCAGAATGCCTCTCTCCCTCCTCTCCTTGTTCGCTGCCACTGGCACAGCTTATCACACAAGCAGTGCTGATTTCTACAAGCTGATCTAGGTATTTTGATGGCACCGGGTATCCTGTGCACTGACCTGACCATGGATTTGATGATATCAGGAATCCCGGATGAAACCATCAGTGCAAGTGTGTACTGTGGCAAGGTTTTCTGTGGTTTTTATGCTCGCTTTTGTAGCTGCACAAAGGCAGCCGTTTATGATGCTCACATCATTTTTTTGCGCTTTTCTATGTGATGTCTCTGCATGCCTTACAGACTGGGCTGAAAAACCTACTGTACTAGCTGTACACCATGCTTAATTGGCGCCATAATGCATTTGGTTTGTGACTGGCCTGTTATTAGGCATACCAGCTGTAATCCCTTTTACCTCACAAGCCCTGGAAGTGAGAGGGCTTGGATCACACGCTACTATTGTTTTGAACAAGTGCAGCTTAGTCTGCAACTATCTGCCCCCGGAGTATTTAAACTGATGAAGCTGCTGCCCATGTTACAGCCCTAATCAGCACAGTGGACAGCTTGTAACAGAGTTGAATTTTAGCCTTTCTAGTAGTGGTAGTTGTGCAACTTTTCATACATTAACACTTGATATAATTCATTGCTCTAATGTTCCATTTCAGAGAATTGGATTGAATTATGCCTTCCTAATTACACATTACTGAGTTTGTATTAAAAGGCACTGTTTTCCTTTTCAGAGAACAGCTGTGTATGTCTAATGTCATAACTCCATTGCTGTCCTGTTGCTGGAACATCTGTTTGACAGCGATGCATTTTGCAGTTTTAGATGTTGCACACTCGGCTGTGTTTTGATCATGAAGCTCTCAGGTCTCAGCCTCGAAAAGCACTGACCTTTTGTGATGGCAGTAAAAGGATTGTGTAGGTGGTATGGAGCAGATTACTGAGGGAGGGTGGGTCAAGTGAAGTGTGGGGCTTCTTACTGTCCGTCTTGCGCATCTCTTGCATGGCATTATAATGTAGGTGTACGCATCCCTCCTCCTGTGCCAATACCTTTATCTTGGTTCCTTCAACGCAAATGTCACCTCTCATGATTACAACTTAAGCAAATACAGTCTGAAATGCAGAACATTTCTTCTGCTACATGTTTCTTTCAGGGGTCATATTTTCTTATATATTTACTGGTATGAAATTGCCTCCTTTTCCTTTCATATAGTAGATGCACTTCATCTAATCTGAACAAGCTATTTGCAAAATGAAATGGGCTAAATGCTAACAAAAAAACAATCCTTCAACAGCTGTGCCATACCCTCCACAACATAAGCTGACTGTGAAAGAGGTATTTGAAGACGGCAAGCCCAACCCTGAGCTGCTCCGCAACCACCTCGTCAAAGAGGGCAGGGTGGAAGAGGACGTGGCTCTAAAGATCATCAATGATGGGGCCAACATCCTCCGCCAAGAGAAGTGCATGCTGGAAGTGGATGCACCTATAACAGGTAGGAGTTCAGGAGGGACCCTGTTTTAGGCAGGTGTGGACATCTCTGGGTTTGCCGAGTGAAATAGAAGCAAAGAGTTTGAACTCCCTCTAATATTAGCCTTCCCACTGAGCTGTGGTATCTTTAAGCAAGACACTGAATCCCTATCAATACTAGCAGTGCTGTTTTGTAGCTGACCCTGACCTCTGACCCCTTCAGAAACAGGAATGTCTTAAAAGGTAAATACACATACAGTATTAGATCCCTGTGCAGAGTCTCCCAGTGCTACCCTGTTCAGTGGTTTGAAAGAGTAGCTATTTGATGCAGAATACATTAGTCATTTCAAAACAGCATAGTGTTGTGAACAAAGAGTAAACACAGCACCAACCTAGGCATTATTCCATTGCAACACTGTTTCTGTATGCTGGCAGCTGGTGTACACCGAGTTCTGCGCCAGATCCAAGGACCGTGCAGGCTGTCGGAGTCAACCCAGGCATCAGTCACTTCACGAAAAATATCTGCTCCCTCTTAGCTGACCTTTGCATGGCCTCTGTGCAGCGCACCAAATTCAGCACCCTCAGATCCGACCAGCTCTCAGAAAAAACTGTCCATAATTTCTAGGTTTTTCCTCACGCACAACTTTCTCAGCTCCCCCAGTTTTGTAACCCATCAAAAGTAGTTTAGAATAGAGTGTGAAACTTAAGGCACTTAAGGTACAGCCTTTATTTCTTATTATTCTGTGGGGCTAAACCTCGGGGAGAGCCAGTGGGATGATGCTTCTTTTCATGGTTATAATGTTGATTACAGTAGCCAGTACAAATGTTACAGCTCACAGTATAAGCCGTGATAATATGAAGATGTGGTTTGAATTAACTTTCTTAACATTGAAAAGTATTCATAGTTAAGATGTGCAATATTGTTTGCAAACCCTTCTCTTAAATGCTACCATCTGCATATATCTGACACTGATGCAAAAACTCATTTTTAAAATGTCACTATGCCTATTTGTTGTTACATGAGCAATTAACAGCAGTGTGTTTGTCTTTTGGCAGTATGCGGCGATGTCCATGGCCAATTCTTTGACCTTATGAAGTTGTTTGAAGTGGGGGGATCACCCAGTAACACGCGTTATCTCTTCCTCGGTGACTACGTAGATCGAGGATACTTCAGTATTGAGGTAAGTTGTTGTATCTTCGCATTTTATTTATTTGTAACAATTCATTTTGCAGTTGAATAAACCATTGTATCATGAAGATAGCAGTTAACATTTTGCATTGTGTTGTCAGTCAAGACACTTAAATACAAAAATACAAACTACAGTGGGTGTTTAGGTTTGGTTCGCAGATGCATCCATTAGTCAACTCTAAGTGCATAGCCTTTCCTTTACAAGTGTATGTTAACATAGTGGATGTCTGTCTTAAGAGTGACAGAAAACCATATTCATTTGCAGGACACGCTATATTGCGAGGGTGTAACTATGCACAGTCTTCACTGTTTAATCAAATTTGGTCAGCATTGTCTCATGAGTTGAGTACCTTTTTTATCAGAGCAGAAATGGGTTCTTTAGGTTTTTCCTTACATCCCTACATCTTTCTCACTCATTGCTACTGTACTGAAAATGTATTAAAATGTGACACAGTAATAACAACTCAAGTCAAATTGTGAACATGAACAATGTGATATATTTCAGTGTGTTGTTACAGTCCTTCAGTATTGGTGTAAGATGGGTTAATAAGATGTCTTTCTCCTAAGCTCTTTATTCTGATCTTAGCTCCTGGTTTAAACTGTACTTCTGTCATAGATTCAGGTTATAATGTAACCTGGTGTGTTGTTGGCTTCAGACACTCTTGTGACTGCTGCTTGTGTCTTAGTGTGATGCATGTGAATTAGGGCTAGTGATTGCAATTCAGATTAAAAAAGAGTTGATGTAATAAGATGCAAGTAAACTAAACTGGATGGTGGTGTGGCCCATTTTGATTCTCTGGGTGGTTAAGATGGTGACCTATGGTCAAAATAGCATCTAAAATGTAAGGCTTACTGCAGTGCTTCTTGATCAGGTGGGTTTTGCTGTCTCAAATTCTATTTCAATAACACCTTCAAAGGGCACAGTTCATACATGCTTATTAGCAGTTAAAAATAAGATGGAGGATTGGAACAGAGAGCTGCAGTCTGGCTGTAAAAAGTGAAACTGCAGTACCCTTATTGAGACTGCTGGCCGGAGGGTGGCGGCTGTAGTGAGCTCAGATTGATGGCAGTTACAAGGGTGACCCAGTTTCGTGGGTAAAAAAGGTATCAAAACAATATTGCTGTGTAATCCTCTACCTCTGCTGTCCACCTGTATTGGTATTTTCCTAACAATCACACTTTCACAATGGTTTGTATACGTTAAGGTCGAGTACAGCTTTAAGCATCAAACATTAGCTGTAATTAGCTAAAACAGGAGACAGGCCATTGAAATCAGCTAGTCAAAATGAAAAATCTTGTAATAAAAATGTCTGTTAAGTTGTTGAACTGTGTCAGCAATCGGTGCTGACAAACAATTGGCAGAAACTGTGCCAGATGATATGAAATAGTCTAAGATCTAGATTAGTAAAAGTGATAGAGTGCCATGTGGGAGTAGTGTGAACCTAATTTATTCAGTCACTTATTCTTGATCACAGTGAGGTACGGTATTTGTTAGTTATGACTCAAAGTCAGTATTCTTCACCACATATCAAAATTGTTCCTGTGAGTGCTTCAAATGACTTGACCTGATTTTAGCAATAATTGTGGGGCATAAGACCTTGTAGTATACACCACAGTGCAGTATGGAATTGGTATTTTAAAGGGGAACTCCACCGGTTGTACACATCAGTGTCTGTTTTCAGGTCTTGGGCCATACTACTAAGAGGATAGAAGTTGTATAAAGCCTTTGGTTGCTCCAGAGGGACCTGTGTGCAGTCTGATAGATTGCCTCAAGTGATGGCTTGAATCACTTGAGTCAGATTCAGATGGCTCTGAAGACTACAAGTCTGACAATGAAAGAAATCTTGGGGTGTGGAGTTGAGACGGAGCTTACCAGACCTTTGTAGCCTGTTCCTCATTCCTCTGTATCTCTGACGAAACTGTTGACAGTTGCGTTGCATTGTGGGTAATGTCAGTGCCAGGTTTTGACAAGAAAGAAGAATTAAAAAAAGAAGATACATCGATTTTGACTTTTGTTTTTAAACTGTCCATCGTGACTCTGAAAATGTTAGATGCCAAATCAGTGGAGTACTCTGTTGAGTGATAAAAGAAAGGAAAAAATACTTTTTTCCTTTGTTAGCCAGTCCAGATTAATTTGCTGTTGTTTAGTATTTGTTTCTAACATCCCAATGACATAATCCTAAAGTGTTGCAATGCCTTCAGGAATATTTGTAAAGGATATTTCAGAAGGATAGTGTGGAGTGGGCTGTATGTAAGAGTCAACAAGGCAGTGTGCTAACATTTTGACCACCCTGTGGGGCCTTTTGATGGGAATTTGGTAGTACATTGAGGTGGGTGAAATGTCACAGATGAGAGGAGCGGATTGAAACAGCATACAGAATGACAGGCTGATGATGATTTAGGGTTTGCGTCCACCATGGACCTCAGAAATTGGCACTGGGTTTATTTCCCTGTGTGTTTCTGTGACACTGTAACACTCCCAAACCAAAAGAGGCGACTGACCTCTTCTCCACTTGAAAAAACAGTTCAGCTTGTGTGAGCCACAGCGCTTATCAGTGTCACTCTAGAGCTCTTCCACCCACTGCGGCTAAAGCACGGGTGTGATCAGAGAGAAGTGCCTGGAGTGTACACCCTGCTGTCAACACTGTGTCAGAACATAACATGGAGCAACTAATTGAGAGTAAAGGAATACATACAGCACAACTACAATATGGAATAGTCTGAATGAAATGTATAAGTAATTCCTTCTACATATCAGAGGAAGCAGCGTTGCCTGTTTTTGCTGATATAAAGTCATCACAAAACAAACTAAAGGAGTCTAAAAGCCCCAGATTCTTGCTATTTGCTCTCAGTAACAGGGCTGAAAATTCCCTACATTTCAAAGGAAGGCCATAGAGCTCACTTTAGTCACACACACAAGACAGATATAGGAAAATGGATATCAGGATGTGGTTACCTTGGTAACATAAAGATTCACTGTAGCCTCTTGAAGTAGCGTATTACCTTTGCAGGCCAGCAATTTGCCAAAGTCTAAATGCAGTGCATGTGAGCAATCCATTTCATTCTCTAAGCTCTTCTTTATCTACTCAGTAAATTCTCTTTGATCCAAGAGAGTGGGTCTATGGACTAACTGCCCTAGCCCCAACCTAGGCCCTATACAGACCTGACACAGGCTGAAGTGCGTGTGCATCTGTCTGCGTTTGAGGTGAAGGTAGCCAGTGTTCATGTCTGCCACACAAAGCTTTGTGCCATTTCCTTTGTCTGCCTCCCCCACTCCAGGCTCGAACACAAAGTGGCTGGCTAAAAGAGAGCAGAGGGCTCTCATTAAAACCCATGTCAGCTTCTAGCCACTCCACGCCATGTCCCTTTCTCCGCCTCCGCACATGAGAGATCAAGTCACACCGACAGCCCCCTCTACACATTTACCTACACTTCACAGTTCACTATTCCTCCTGACAATGGAAGGGAAAAGAAACAAGGTAGTCCTGGCTCCCCCACTCCTTTTTCTTTTTTCTTTTTTTTTGTAACATTGTCTGTGGTTACCTTGGCATCTTGTTCCAGCGACTTAATAGCAGGCCATGGTTGGTGCATGTTAAAAGAGTGGGCTGAGAGTGGCAAGTGGCAGCTATTGAGCGGTGCCTTGTCTGAGCGCTGAAGAGAAAGCAAGTTCGTTTGGACTGTAAATGCCAGCCTAACCCCATCAAATAAGTCTCGTACTCTTTGGTAGTTCTGCTGCAGATGGCTCGGCCCACACTGGAATGCGTGTGCTTAACCACAACTCATGAGTCCATTTTTCTTCACCTGCAAAGTTTGCTTTAATTGGCTACATTCTGCCTTTCATGTGCTGAGTTGATACAGGTGACCATTAGATAAACTTGAGGATACCGTACGATAGAGCTGAAACAATTAGTTGATCAATAGAGTAGTCAATAGCAACTATTTTGATAATAGATTAATAATTTGAGTAATTTTTCTATGAGAAACTCCAATGTGAGCTTCTCTAATGTGAACATTTGCTGCTTTTTGTTTTATGTCATCGTGAACTGAATATTTCTGGGTTTTGAACTATTGGTCGGACAAAACAAGACCTTTTAAAAATGTACCCTTGGGCTCTTTGAAATTTAATGGACATATTTAGCAATTTTTTTACATTTTATAGAAGAGAAAAAAGATAAATTCATTAAGAAAATAACAGGCAAATGAATCAATAATGAAAATAATTGCCGCCCTAGTGTGTGATAATGATATAAACAAGGAGGTAAGTGAGACAGGGATAGGCACATTGTTTGTAATCCCGTAGATGCTGAGATGCGTCTTTAATGAGAAGAGAGTATTGGAAACTTGTCAGGAGCTGATTGAATGCTAAAAAACAATTATACACTCTATATACCTTTCAGAGTTCAGACTTTCAAGGTCTGTGCACATCTTTGACATTTCCTTCTCCTCCCCTCATCCCAAATGTTCTCTTTCTCTCTCTCTCGCTGTCTGTCCTCCCAGTGTGTTCTCTACCTCTGGTCGCTCAAGATCAACCACCCCAGCACACTCTTCCTCCTGCGTGGGAACCACGAGTGCCGGCACCTCACAGAGTACTTCACCTTCAAACAGGAATGTAAGTGCAGTGCTTCTCTCAGCCATGTGAAGGCCAGTCTAATGTGCTCCTACGCTCTCCGTACCACTTCAGACTGGCCTGTATCAATCAGGTTTCAGATTTCAGACAAAGCCTGGGTATAAGGGTAAGGCATGGTACACTCGGTGTAAGTTCAGGATCACTCTTACAGTCACAATTGCAGATGAATTGATCATCCTTTTTATTTCTACACTCAACAGGTATGAATGTGGAATTGAAAAAAACACATCATTTTTGAGAAATATTGGTATTTCTATGCCAGAGAAGAAGCTATGGTAACTGTGAGGTGACTGACTCCCCTGACTTGCTTTCCTTGAGCAGGCTAGTTTGTCAGAAAGTGTCTGTGGGATCAGGAAGTCCCGTCACAAGATGTGGCAGTTCATCAGCGATACAGACTCCGCAGAGGAGATGAAGCCTTTTCCTTTTCATGCTGCAAGCGATGAACTGCTGGAGCAGCCAGGCATGCTGCTGATGCTTTTCAGACAGTTACACACACTGATTTCAATCTGTGACAGTTGAGTATGTGAATCTGTGTGTGTGTGTGTGTGTGTGTGTGTGTGTTTGTGTGTTTGTGTGTTTGAAGCAGGTGTGGAGGCATTAGTATGCAGACTCAGAAACAAAGACACTTTGGCAGACAGCAAAGACAGCCTTGCCAGCTGCAAATAGATTTCACTCACTACATCTCCCCCCCACTTCTACCCACATACAGTACCACCTCAGCTGTGCGCGCGCACACACACTCACACACACAAAAACTGTGTCATTACACACTGTACCACCTTTCAGTGGTTTAGGTGGTGGTCATTGGGGGCAATACCAATACCAAAGTAATAAAGTAATTCTCATAAGCAGAGAGTTTGTGTGTAAACTAAGTGAGCAGATACTCTGTTCTTGGATGAATTGTGATTTTCTCTTGGATTCAGCATTCACCAAAGGGCAGAAAATCATTTTAACTCTTAGTTATTATACATATACATTTGTATCATAATGGGGGCAATTTTACACAGTTTAACCGAAAAGTCAGATTTTTGTGACAGTGGCTTGTGTTGCAGGCAGCTGTTCAATCCTTTTTTTTTATAGAATTTCAGTCAGCACCATCAGACCTGTAACAAACACTGTCACTACTACCAGCTACAGAAGCTAGGAAGATTATTGTTTCATAATGGGAAACTGTCCATTTTAACAGCCTTCAACAAACTTAAATTAATTAATCATTTTTCACTGGTTAATCCATCCATCCATTTAATGCCATTTATCCAGGTCACATTAAGTTAATTGATTATATAATTAAGAAGTATTGTTTTATACTGCTGGGAAGCGCTAAAAAAATGTGATACATTAATAAACAATTGTAGGTACTGCTATCTATCAATTTAACATTTTTAATCTAATTAATTTCATGATAGGCTGATTAATTAATCAAATTAATCTCATATATCTAGCCCGGGAACCAGACGAATCTGCAAGCTCATGTTTTATTTGCTCTGGCAGATATGTCTGGCCCCTTTCCATTCAAACTGATTTCCTCTGTACTGGAAGCGCCACTGTGTCAGGCGAACCAATCACAAGCGTTTATTTAATATGAGGCAGGTTTAATACGATGACTGACCGAAAGGACCGCTGTTGAGGCATCTTTGTAATATCAAATATCAAATATCCCGCTTGACTTGACCACATTAACCACAGCCTTTTTTAACTATTTACATCCATAACTGACGCACGGACCGGTTAGAACTGAGCGACGCACAGTGTCAAAGGGGGGTGTTCGTATATTCACTCCAGTGGTGTCAGTGGCTCCCTGAGTGCTAAGAACACTTCAGTCAGTGGCCCAGAGCCTCTGATATAATGATATTATATGCATTAACTTGCATAAATTGTTTTAACGTGTTAATTGTTTTGTAATTAATTTATCGAAATGAATGTGTTAATTTGACAGCCTTAATTGTAGGCCATGTTGTCCCTTATGATTTCCGATCATTCTTACATACTCATACAATATGATCATGAAAAAAGGTATTAAATGGCATTTTATGTGATATAAAAAAGTCTTACATTTACTTTGTTAATCATGCAGAAAGCCTGTTTAAATCATATTGAGTTCTTGCTTTGAAGCATAACAGACATTTTCATGTTTAAAACAAAAAATCTTCCATGGTTTTATAAAAGTTGCAGTTACAGGATAAATGTTTGAATTTGAATTTAGTTATTTATTTAATTTCTGCTTTTTAACTGTCACACAGACACAAATTATATAATTTAGAGGTCCAATAAAAACAAATTAAACAACAGTGAACATCTCAACAACAATAACAACAACAGATCCCACACACTCAGAGTGTGATATCCAACTTGCAGCTCTTGATATAGGTGATGATTAGCTGCCAGGCCATAAAACAGTAAAACTGTAGATCAGTAGTTCCCCCTAAGAGGGAATCTAGCTTTCTCTTACTGCAAAACTGCATTACATCTCTCATTCAATGAATATAGGTGGGTGTAATTTTGTCTTTGCACCTAAGGATTAGGCAGAATGAGTTTTAACATTGATTGTTGATGTTTTAGTTTTATTTTAAGACATTCTGTACACATGTAACTGCATGTAACATGTAACTTACTTTCATAGTGGTGATGTCTGAATTAAGAAAGTTAAAGTAATTCCTACATTTGTCCAGGTTAAATAATACAAGAGCGCTCATTTCAAGTACAAAGCTTAAATCTACAGACTTTTCTCTTTAAACTGAATGCAGCACGCTCTTGGTACTCGAGCATTGTCCTGTTCAGTCTTTACCACCCACATTGGCTGCTCCTGCCCTATAAGGAGTCGACTTCCTCCTGCCCTAATCTGACCTGCAGTGTTGTGCAAGTGACACTGCAGAAACTGCCTGGAAACAGTCATCAGTCCTGCTGATGGCAGAAGAGCTGCGCTACTTCTTCACAACACCTCTGACAAACCTTGATACCACCTGAATAAGCAGATTCAACAATATTTTTGCCATTTGTGGCCATTTTTCATAAGAAAGAAGAATTCTCATTCTCATGTGTGTACAGAAATTAACCATATTTTGTGTTGTCGCCATGTGTTTGCTGCAGGTAAAATTAAATACTCTGAACGCGTGTATGACGCCTGTATGGAGGCCTTTGACTGCCTGCCCCTCGCTGCCCTGCTCAACCAACAGTTTCTGTGTGTACATGGCGGACTCTCACCAGAAATCAACTGTCTAGACGACATAAGGAAAGTAAGTGATCAAGCACTGACACATGAAGTTGTGGTGAAATACTGAAATAGCATCTCAAAACAGCACATCTATAAATTCCCTGTTTATTTGAAATGCTTTTTTTTTTTTTTTTTTTTTTTTTTACTGAAATTAAATGAACTTAATGTAAAATTTGTTTGAAACGGCTGTTTGCAGTGCATTGACCACTTACCACAGTGGCTTTCGACATGTAAGAAGTCAACATAAACCATTACATTATCTCTACTAAGTGTGTGTCTGTGTTTTGTGCTCAACAGTTAGACAGGTTTAAAGAGCCTCCAGCATTTGGGCCAATGTGTGACCTGATTTGGGCTGACCCTGGTGAGGACTATGGCAGTGAGAAGACAAGTGAACACTTCAACCATAACTCCGTCAGAGGCTGCTCTTACTTTTTCAGGTATTAGATCCACCACTCCTGCTGCAGCTTCTCTTAACTCTAAAGGTGCACTATTCCAGAACTCTCAGATCAGATACTGCTTTTGGTAGACCAATCTCAAACGGATACAGAAATACTGACAAATGATACTAAAATAGAAAATAGGCTGCATCACATAGGTCAGAGGATGCAGCTTTCCTGTTTTGTAGGTCAAATGGCTTATTGAGGCACTTTGAAAAAGGGATCTCTCAAAACAGGTAAAAACAGCATGTTCAAAATGGGTTAACACATGAAATGTGATTTTTACAAAACAAAACAGATGTAAACAGCTTAATCAGAATATGTTCAGTGCAAATTAGTTCTGAAATGGTCAACAGAAATGCATCGTAGTACATAAAATGGCTTATTTATATTTAAATTCTGTAGGTCGACAGATACAAACAGCTTATTCAAAACGGGAAAGAAACCATCAGATAGTTACCATAATAAAACAAAATACATTTTTTTAACAAATAGCTGGTTCAACCGGAATCTGCCCTGGTCTGAAATCCACTTAAGTGGTAAATGTCAGAAATGTCAGCCTGATGCTGATCTATGAAATATTGATCGGCCACTAATTTTCCTTGAGCATTCCTAATGGATTAGTAGGAAAGAGAGAAGGAAGGGCAGTAAAAACCCTCAAGTGCCCTCATCCCGCAGAGCTCGCCTGCTCTCTTGCCTTCTTACGTCTGTTCTGGCTGCAGTCCCCAGCTTGTGGAGAGGCCAGCAGAACCCATAAATACCAGAGTCCGGGCTCTGGGTGCTCAGCATCTTTAAACCCTTAGCTCGACAGGCCAGAGGTCATGGCATGCTGAGAATAAATATGAAAGTATTTCCACAGACAAACAACAGTCAGTGAAGTCGTAAGTAGTCTCATGCTGTTCCTTTAATGGTTTAACAGGGTAAGAGTTAGCTCCGCTCAGTGTTTTAACAGGTCTTTCTCTCTCTCTGGTTTTCTTTCTCTTTGCAGTTACTCAGCAGTTTGTGACTTTTTGGTAAATAATAACTTGCTGTCAGTAATAAGAGCCCATGAAGCACAGGATGCAGGGTAAGTAGGGTTAGACTTTCTTGATGAATTCCCAGCATATTATAATATAGAATATGTTTGATGAGTCATTTTGTTTGCGGCCTAACAGGTATCGGATGTACAGAAAAAGCCAGACCACAGGCTTTCCTTCATTAATCACAATCTTTTCAGCTCCAAATTACCTAGACGTCTACAACAACAAAGGTTTCTGTCTTTTTTTCTCACTCTCATCGCTGTATTTTTATTTTATTTTTATTTTTTTCAGTCCTTGAATCACTCCTCCCATCTCTTTCCCTTTGTCAATCCTAGCTGCTGTATTAAAATACGAGAACAACGTGATGAACATCCGACAGTTCAACTGCTCCCCCCACCCTTACTGGTTGCCCAACTTTATGGATGTCTTCACATGGTCTTTGCCTTTTGTTGGAGAGAAAGGTATGTTTGTTGTTTAATTGAGAAAATGAAGAAAGCCAAAAATAAACCGTTTATTCAGCTGCCGACAGTTTATTGACTCTGGAATATATTGACCCAGAAAGATTTTCCTCTAAGAAGTCATGGAATTAGGACTGAATTTTCTAAATTATGCTTTCATCAAGGTTTTCAGCACACAGCTGGTAGAATATTAACAAAGACTTATAGAGATGATCACAAATATAATATATATAAATATATAAAGGCCTTTGGTTCTATAGCTGCCTGTTGAACTTTAATTTTGTAATAAAAAATGTTTACATTTGGGGATACTGTAAATGACATAAATGTATCCCATTTAGACAGTTCTGAACCAGTAGTCAGTTTCCACCTGATTACGAACATTTGAAATCATTAGTTCATGGAAGTGTATTTTTCCAGATTAAAAAGAATATCACACAAACCCTGCCTCAAACTAGAACCAAGTTTGAATGCATCATCTCTCCCCCACAGTGACGGAGATGCTGGTGAATGTACTGAACATTTGCTCCGACGATGAGCTCATGTCCGAGGTAGATGACCTATATGAAGGTAGGATTGAGAGAGCAAAAATATTGTTAGCATGAATTTGTGACATTTTGCTTGGTGATCAGCACTGTGGCCGTTGTTTCATTGAAATTTTAAACTTGAATTTTAATGTGGCAATATTTTTAATCATTTTTTATTTGGTTCGACAAAGGTTTGCATAAATACCCTCTGTTTTATTAATACCCAGGTTTTAGTCTAGATTCTCGGTTTACCATGATGATAAAAATACTGTTTCTTAGACATTACTATCCATTACTATATATATATATATATATATTACTCTTGTTGGTGTGATTATTTTGAATTTTAAAGATTTATATATATATATATATATATATATATATATATATATAACAATTGCTGGTTGCCCTACTCTAAAAAAAACATATATGTAGTAAGTCTGTTTTTATATGCAGTTTAGTCTTTAATTTGGATGAATTGAAAATGAGTCCTGGCACACACTTAATTGACGTAGAATGCTGGGAGCTGTACTTTTCATATGAGGTGATTTATACGCAGCACTTGATCATAATTCAGCCTATGTCTGATGTTGATGAGGGAGGTCTGCTCCCTGGAGTACAGCCGCTGTGCTTCGAAACACACCATTAAACCCTCAGTTCATCTTTCAAATGTATCATCCGTTCATCCTCTTCACACAAGGCTTTTATACAGCAAATTGTTCATTGTAAGTAAGTGCTAAGAAAATCAATAGCAAGGGATGTAAACAGCCGTATTGAATACTCAAGGTGGTATACTGTGTCTTAATCTTACATTCTGGACTTGTTCCAGGTGGATCCTCAGCGATGCGTAAGGAGGTCATCCGCAACAAGATTCGCGCTGTGGGGAAAATGGCCCGAGTCTTCTCAGTCCTCAGGTCTGACCCAGTCATTAATGTGTTGCCTTTTGAGGCACCTCTTCCTTTCTCATGATTATACTCTAACCACAAAGACTGTCTGTTTGCATATATATATGGATCACAATGAGCTTTGGGGGGGGGGGGGGTCGTCAAAATTGCCAAATTGAATTGGAGCTCACCAGGAAGACCGGGAGTGTTGGTGAAATGAATGGAGTCAGTTGAGTGCACAATGTAGTTGTGTTTGAACACACTGTTGTCCTGCTAGGATTAATGAGCTGGCACGAGATGAGTCACGACACAGCTAGACTGTATAATGACATTAGACATTGTTCCAGATCAATGCCGCTGCAGCTCCTTGTCGGCCTGCTGCAAGCGCACAAGATGTAGAGCAACCTGTCTCTCAGACCAGTACATATGGGTCAGTGCCTTAAAAAATATTTCACAAACAGTGAAATTTAAGCTTGGCCAGACCTGTTAAACCACAGGTTTGACTTGACTATAATGTCAACTGTACATTTTAAAATACATATAAAGTTGTTAACCCCAGGTTATTTCTCAGTAGGAGATCGATAATATTCAAGTGTGTTAACATGTAAGTGTGTGAACACAAGGCTTTAACACTTGAAATATTGCTTCAGCTGCTAAAATTGACACAAGTTGTCACTGACCCACTTACAAAACCAGGGCACATGTTCGCAGTTTGGCAGGAGGCATATAGAGCTGACAGTCCATCACTCCACTCCATCACTCCATCAAGACAGACAGTCGGCGCAGGTTAAATATCCAGTAATGAACTTCTGACCTCTTGGTTACAGAGCAGCCTCATAACCACCAAGTGTGCGCACTGTCGCCCTGCTTGCTGAAATGTAGTCTGTGTGTGTGTGTGTTTGTGCCTGTGTTTTGTTTGTGGACTAGGGAGGAAAGCGAGAGCGTGTTAACACTCAAAGGCCTGACCCCAACTGGAACTCTTCCTGTGGGAGTGTTATCAGGGGGAAAGCAGACCTTACAGACTGGTAAGTGGGTTTTATACTCAATAACACTTCTTTTCCCTCCTTGCTAGCAGCCATTTAGCACGACCTACACCCTCAGGCAACTGTCCTCACCCCTTGTCACCAAGTGTTTGTTGCTGTGAGCAAACCTTTTATGTTCTCTTCAAGGCAAGATGTGGTGTTACATGATCTATTGCTCTTTTAACACATCAATACAGAAAAATAAACAACATATTAGGTAACTGCAAAGCAATAACACCTTTTTCCTTTTTCTTTTCCATAATGAAAGATGGTTGGGTTGCACAGTAAATATGTAGCTCTAAAACACCAGCACCCCTAGAACTCACATTATATCTTGTTTGTATAATCTGTACAAAAAACAAAGTGGAAAAACAACAATTTTATGTACCTGACTATTTCTTGGCCAGGAGCAGTGTTTTTAGTCTTTATGCTAACCAGTTGCTAACTCCAGCTCATATTTACTATACCTCTTGAACAGTGAGTGGTATTGATTTTCTCATGTAGTTCTCTGTAATAAAGTAAATCATTGTTAAAACCAAAATAAAAGCAATTAAGTTTAGTTTGTTTCTTATTCCTTCAGAGAACTTGCCAAAAGTAGATTTAAAAAATGTTGTTTCCATAGCAGTTACAGTAGAGTTTGATCGCAGAAAATGTTCATATCTTTGAAAATGAAAGTGTCGTGAAATGACAGTCAATCAATGAGCAAGGGCTCCTTTGTGACTCATGATCCTTCACAGTGTTCAAAATGAATATAGGAACAGATCCAATTCCAAAAGAGGCAGAGATTTAAATTTCTCCACCGACAGTATTGTAATAGTCCTGATGCAATGCACTTACACACACCTACAAAGATACAGCACAATGCAAAAGGGCATTCTGGAAAAAGGGGGTTAATATCTAACTGATGATAATGAAGCAGCTTGCATAGAGTGAAAACACTATAAAAGTAATTTAAACACTACACATATCAGAAAAAAAACTCCTGAAGTACAAAGCAGCTCAGTTTGATGATACCATTATCCAATGGTGATGGTTGAGCTTATATCCTGATGTCCAGTTTAGGGATACTAGCTTCCCTGTTCTGGTAGTCCCCTTTGAAGGGGTCTAGATCAATTGCGGCATGCCCACCACAGGAAGCACTGGCTAGACGTTGACTCGAGCCCCCCCCTCCATGCAGCAGAAAGCGTTCGTGCTCGGCTGTGGGGCTGGCTGGTCGGGGAGGTCAGCCTGTCGCCTGGAAGTGGCTGCTGACCCTCTGATCTAAAGGTCAGTGCCTGGCCTCACCTGCCAGAGGACATGCTGGGAGTCACGCTTTGCCACGCTGGAGGCTAACAGAAGTTGCGGAGCAATCGAAGGAGAAACCACATGTTGGTGACCTTTTGGAGAATGTCATTGTCCATGTCCGCTCCCCTTGCCTCAGCTTTCAGATCAGCTAGGTCGGATTGAACAAAGGGGAGTGGGGCTCTACAGTGTATTTCACTCGCATCTGCCCCTAAAAATAGATATGTGCAAACTGGAAAAGTAATGTACAAAGAGTAAAGATTACGACCTACTGTAATCTTTGTACCCCCCGCTGCTAATTATTAAAAAACTACAACTCCCACATTCCACAAGCCGCAATGTTTTCTGGAATGATGCAGTCAGTGTCAAGTGACAGAAAGGTGACCAACGCTGAAACATGTTTATCAGGGACATATTTGTGCAGGTCTCCCCTGTGTCAGTTCCTAACCACACGGATCACCGTATCTGGTGCTCCCACGCCTTGAACCAGCACTCTGGTTCTGGATCCCAGTGTTGCGGGTGCGTGGCAGCCGGTGCCTCTGGTTCACATTCTGAGAATAATGACTTCGATAGGGAGGAACAGAGCCAGCCTGAGAAGCAACAGACTCTTGTGGCTGCAGAGAACCTGACCAGTTCTCAGTCTGCAGGCACTCAAGTTGGGCGGAACTGTGATCACCCCGGAAGAATAGTGTGCGTTCAATAGCCAGGTGTCATGTGAACGCTACTGGGCTATTGAACACAAAAGGAACGTCTTTGGGGTCTTCCACTTCCATCGTCCTCCACTGGTTTTCACATCATAATTGCACAGGAGAAGGAGCACTCACACACACGCAACACCAAAGATTCAGTACAGTCTTGCAGACAACCAAAAATGGGATCTCTGACTGTTGGCGTAAAGCGACGGCGTACGAATGCGTCGTCCTGCCCGGGTGTTGTTGCGCATCTTCAAAGTCTTAGACTCTTAGTGCTCAGCCAAATCCCCCCTCAGCTCTCCACACCTAAGTCCTCATGACCCTTTAACACCAACACCATCTTAATTCTCTGACAGGCTTCCTCTCTAACCTTCCCTCCCACTAACTTCAGTGTTTTGATGAAGTTTCTACCACAGCTGTGAATTTTGCATCCAGAATGACTGTGCCATGGGTGTTGGCATATATTCTGCCATCAGTTTCCCATGTTTTATCACACTAGGGTTTACATTCTGATGTTACTGTTGTATTTGCTGTCTCTGGCTGCTTTTGATGACTCCCTTTTTTTCCCCCCCTTCCTCAATTTCCATTAACATAGCTACGGTTGAGGCAGCTAAAGCAAAAGGTACGCATGGCTGTGGCTCAAATCTTATGTCTTTGTTTTGTGTGTGTTGTTCACCCTCTTAAACACCCTTAAAATTTGTAAATTTTTCTTGGTTTTATTGTTCATTTAGTATCCCCACTGATTATTGTACTACTGTACAGTATATTACTTTATTGCTGGTTGCTCTTGCATTATCAGTGTCTGTTGGATCACACTGCTCCCATCAGTGTAACAGTGGTTTATGTGGCACTTTTCATTTACAAGGTGGCACTGAAGCAATAAAAGAATCAGATATGAAAAGATGAACATGACGTGAATTGAAAAGCTTGCATAAGACTAAAACGAGTACAGTGATAGCACCTATCGTTGTACTAGTTTAAGCTGATAAAACAATTACCTGAGATGGTCCGTTCAAATGCCTTTAAAGAAGTACTCTTAAACAAGAAGCCCTAGTTGAATCAGCTCTTGTCAGTGTACTTCAGAAAAGTAAAGCCCATGCTACCACAGGCCTTGTTTACATGTACCAGGCTTGTCCCCTTGTTGATGAGACTTTCCCGGCTGTGGTCACATTGGCTTTTCTCGCCAAGTGTGGCTTCCTGCACAGAGAAAAGCCTGCTAAAACCTGGCTAAGATAAGACCAGGGACATCCCTGCCTGGGATATTTTCAGAAGCTAATCCTGTTAGACCTTTTGGCTGTTGCAAATGTCTGCCCCCTCTGGTTGTTAGTGGTTCAACAGGCCTTAGCCATGGGAATCACCTATTTCATCAAAAGCATAAAATGGAAAAGATTTAGACCAGGTGGCAGATAGATTAGAAGTAGTAAAACATCATAGACAGCAAAGGTGCAGTGTGTTCAGGCAGCAAAGCTTAAAGCAGTGGTTTACCAATCTTTTTTTGTCTGATGTACCCCAACGTCCCCTAGATGAGCTCAAGTACCTCCTCATAGACCTGTCATGTTCCAAATGGGTTAAATTCAGTTGATTCAAAAGTGGATAGTGTTTTTATTTCTTTTTCTTTTTTTTTTATCCAATTGAGTTGAACTGATTATCCATTACTTTTGGCTGATTATTTAAAATATTTACTCTTTGCTATATAACTGCTTATAAACTTTAATCATTTTATCAAACTATTAAAACCATATATCCATTTCTTTGAACTATTTTGACATTTATGTTTGCTTGCTAACTAGTATAACTAGGCTCGGTAGCTGAGTAGATTTACTAAAGATCAGTGTCACATCAATGTGACATATTTCTTTGATTAAATCATCATTTCTACAGTGTTTCCATGTACCCCCGACAACTGCAGACTTTCCCCAAGTGGACCCTGGTTGGGAACCACTGACTGGTGCTTAATTCAGATGAACTCGAGTGCTTCACTGTCACAGATATCTGGTTGTGCAAGAGTACCCTTGAGGACCTAGTTTCTATGGCTATAAATCCACCTATAAAACCTTCACCTCAGAGTGTTCCTTCTCTGTTTAACTTGATAAATGACTCAACAGTATGTCTGAACCGTACCTTACAAGTTTGCTTTTCGTTTGCCCACGTTTTCTGTCTGGTTTCCTTGGCTGTTTCGGGACGTTACCGTAAGTCTACTAAGTGTGAGGTGTTTTATTGTTGTAGTTTGTCCCACTGGTAGTTTGAACACTAGGAGTCATTGTTTACATGTGCATGTGTTGCATTCACTGATCATCTGTACTTGTGCTAGGCTGATACTGTGCTCATCAAATGAAAATCCACAAGGAATCCAGTTTGCTTGAAGCTGATAAAACAGCTAAAGTATATAGCTTACAACAAATATTTGCAGCGTTGGGACTAGGGGAATTACTCAAAGATTTAAAGCCTCTGATCCTTTTCTCTTTGGCGTCTCTTCTGCCCTTCAGCCATTCAAGGCTTCTCTCCCACGAGGAAGATTCGCAACTTTGAGGAGGCGCGTGGCCTGGACAGGATAAACGAAAGGATGCCGCCGCGCAAAGATGGCCAGCAGCCAGACGGCACCACGATCAACACCAACACCCTGAACAAGAACGGCACTGATGCATAGGCAACAGAAACACCACCTTCCTATCTTCACACAACCCACAGCCCCTGACTCATAGCCCCTAGTCTCTCTCTCTCTCTCTCTCTCTCTCTCTCTCTCTCTCTCTCTCTGTGTTTCTCTCTGTCTCTCTCCCCCCCCCCCCCGTCTCTTCAGTCTGTCTGTCTCTCTCTCTCTCAGTCTCTCTCTGTGTTGCTCTCAGACTGTGTGTCTCTCTCTCCCCCTCTCTCTTTCTGTGTCTCTCTCTGTCCGTCTCCTCTACTGAAACTGCCTGTCCATCTTCTGCTTGCCCACAGGCGGGCGCGGAAAGGAAGCGGACACTTCAGTAAATAAAAAGAAAAGAAGGCCACAGCGTTGGGAAAACCCTTCCAGCTGCTGAAAAAAACACAATCATATGATGTGTTATCTAAAAGCTAATCTTATTTATTAAAGATTAAATATATTAGATATATTGTGTAATAGCGACAAATCATTGAATGAAGACATTTTGCCCTTGTTCACATGTATAATGTACATCGAAAGTCAGAACTTATACATGTCCAAGATGTAAAAAAAGAGACTTTTATAAATTTGAGTTGTCACATATAGATGAAGCTCTTTTTACGCAGGAGTTTTAGCCACTTCTTTTTTTATTATTGTTCTCCATGTGCTTGGTAAGGGAAACTTTGAAGTCCAAATGCTGTGGCCTCAACAGCCAGATTTGGATCTCGCAAAGTTTTTGTTAAGGCATTTCAGGCGCTTACGATTCTACATACAGTGACGTGTTTGCTTGTATGTGTGTCAGTTGAAAGGTAAATGATGTATGTGATGAGAGGCAGAAAAGGAATAGTGGAAGCCGGTTATATCAGACTTATTATTTCAAATGAATGTTCTATACCTAAAGCTGAAATTTAATTTAGACTTTCAGTCTTACTTATGAATTTTCCACAAATATTTGATGGATGGATTTTTGTTCAGTATTTTGCTCACTTCCAGAGTAACAGCAGTTTCTTCCTGTGTTATTATTTGTAAGTGAAACGGTTCAAGTGAAGGATTAATGCTTTGTGTGCAATGATAGTTGCTGTTGCTGGCTGTGACTTGTGTTCACTTGATGGCGAGCAGGATGTTATCGCTCCGCTAAACCAAAAAAGGGACGTACCGTACAGTGCAGCATGTTTTATTCTATCACCACAACCAGACCTGCCAACACTCCCACATACCCATCCCCTTTTTCTTCTTCTCCTTCTCAAGCACTGAAGTTACGCCGACCTCTTTGGGGTTGAGCATTGCGCATGAAGATTACGGCACCAGAAGTGACACAAAAGGACATGCTTTTCTCCCCTGTTGTCATTTTGGACAAAAGAGGACGTACTTGCTCAGAAACCAGAGGAACTGCTGGCCATACCGTCCTGAAAACAGACAGATGGTCATTATTGCTTAGGAAATGTCAGTGTATTTAACATAATTACGGCAGTTTGATTTGATGTTTTTATTGTCAAAACACAAAAAACAAAAAAAACGGGGTGTGCTTTTGGGGGCTTTCCTTTTGTTTCTAAAGCTGTATTATTGTCTCCATCTACTGTTGATTATACAGAATGCAGATGTTATTTTCAGTTGTGAGAATTGTGCATATCAAATAAGGGAAACATTTGACATTCACTGAAATGACAGCACTTTGACGATGCTGCGCCCAGATACAATGGACTGAGTCATCCCCCTCGGCAGGGATGATACTATAAAAGGTACCACCGCCACACTAACAGCTGTCTATCAAGGTCTAACAGTACTGTAATCATCTCAACCATGGCTGACTCACACACGCCCGTATGTTATTTTTACAACTCGTGGTCACACCAAGATGGGGACCATTAACACTTGCTGAGATTGCTGGTGTGTATATGCTCTTCTGCTCTCAAGTATCCAGCCATTCAGCGTTCTTCTGGTCTCATCACCTCTACTCCTCTTCACGGACACCCCCAACCCTTTAAGACATGCTTTTACCAGGACATGCGACCAACACAACTGGTGCTTCGACACACCTGACTGTAATTCTGTTGTTTTTTTGTCACTCAACGAAGGAGGGGGAAAATAAGCTTTAAGATTTGCTATTCTCTTGTGAATATACCCTTTTATTTCTTTTTTTTTTTTTTCTAAATGAGGTGTTTGCGCTCATGTGCCATGCCACCTTGGCCACACATGTCAAGATCCGTGTGTGTGTGTGTGTGTGTGCGTGGATGGTGAACGGAGTCAAGCCAGGAGACTTTCAATCACAAGATTAAAGATTAAATGTCATAATATTAATATTGATATCCTTCAAATTTCCAAAATATTGTTGTTTGCCGTTAAGTTCAGTAGACTTCTGGGAAAGCATCCTAAAGATTAAGTATTTCGGTTTACATTCATAACTGTGATGTTAAAATTTGTTTCCAAGGTAAGGCTTTATGTGTGAGCCATACAGTATACTGACCTCCTGCTAGGTCTTATATATATCTCGCAGAATGTAAAAAATATTGTTCATCAAGAATCTTATTATAGCTGTAAAAAGGGGTGAAAAAAACAAAATGTACCGTACTTGTCATGCGAGGCCATGAAATCTTTTACGTAGATGTATCACTTGAAAGAAAATAATAAAATTCAAATACAGTGTTTTATTTGACTCGTCTTAGGTGTTGGTTCTTGTTTATTTCACTTAAAGTTGCATCATTTTGAACTTTCGTGCCACCAAATAAAGGTGTCTTCCTGTAAGTGTTGTGTATCCAAGAGGACAAAACATAAACAAACAAAAGCATGAACAGCAGCTTTAAGATAAGATGTGTGTTTATATTTAAAAAATGTGCAGCTTTAAGATTTTTTGCACACAATGAATTCGTACAAATAAAAAGTTTATTTCATTACTAATTTACATGAAGCATTTCTGTTTTCAAAACTTTTTTAACAGCACAATCATTGAAATTTGGACACTTGGAGCTTTCAGTAGAATAGTCTGGGGTTAGTGCCTTGCTCAAGGGAAAGTTGTTTAAGCAGAGGTGAGTCATTTTCAGTCACAGGCCTTCTAACATCAAGATTAGTGCCACTTCTAACACAGCACAGAAACAGAGGGCTCTGTTTTTTCACATATCAGATCAGTTGTAACGTGTGTACAGTAATTGTTGGGTTCACTGACCTCTCCGCTGCTCTGTGTCCTCACTGTTCACTAGTTATAAAAAAAATTTAAAAAACCCATCTTGCTCATGTGTGAGTGTGTAACATGGGTATTGAGCTCACTATATGCTTTTTTTTACACTTATGTACATGTTCACACAGTGAACTCACTTGAGACAAGCAGCAATTATGACAAGTGTGCAATGAAAAAATATATTTACATAAACCAAATTAGTAACAATAATAATAATAATAATAAGGTACAACCTTCACGGTCGAACATTTTTGGTTAAATATTGAGCAGTGTGCCAACATTAGAGTTGAAGGCTTTGCTGGAGCTTTAACTAAAAATGCAGACACACAGTGTATTCAACTTTGGAGTGGAATTCAATGCCATTATTGACAAAACGTGGCTCATGTTCAGGACCAGAGCGGTTTCTAAGCTGCAGTAACCCTGACCCTATAGTATAAAAAAGTGCTTTAAAAAACAAAAGGTTCATCCCTGTAGTACCAAGTCTGTTCCTCCTGCACGTCACTGGTACAAACACTGCATCCTGCTTCAGACAGCACAGCAGTACAGGAGCTGCAGAGGGAACAGTCTCGACAGGAGCCTTTTAATAAAAAAGACTTGTCTCTGCTTCTCCGGGTCGCCAGCAGTCTTTTGTTGGGGACAACAGACAAAGGTGTCCCTAGGTTCACTAATAGGTGGCACTGTGTCAGACATCAGACTTTAGGTGGAGGGACTGGCCTCAGAGCCTGGACGACAAAACCAAAGACAGATACATTAATTGACAAAATTTTAAGGGATAGTTCCACATTTTCTGAGACACGCTTGTTTGCCACTGGCTAAATATGAAGCCACAGCCAGCAGCCGTTTAGCTTAGCTTAGCATAAAGACTGGAAGTAGGGGGAAACCGATAGCTTTCTCGGAGCCGGCAGGCGGGTTTGGTTACGTTCAGAATGAGCCATCCTCCCCGTTTCCAGTCTTGATGCTAGGCTGGGCTTACTTTGATAGAAGTAACCAACAGGTGGAGAGAACCAGCAGGTAAACAAGAGTTACCTGACGTGCAGCCATGAAGGTCTGGGTCGGGGGTTTAGGTCTGTTCCCTGCTGGAGGCGGTGGAGGGGGAGCTCTTTTGGGCCTTCCCGCCTAAAATTCAAAATATTGTTAGGAGACGCAGTGACTATGTGACCCATCTCAACTCCACCCCTCATATACTGTATGTTCCAGCACGTTACCTGTGGCACTGGCCCGGGTTGGCCAAGAGCCAGCCCTTTGGTCGTGTGTTGAAAGGAGCGGCCCACCGCTGGCTGCTTCTTCCGGGTGTGTGCACTGTTGCAAAAAGACAGATGTTTGAGTCCAATGTAACACGGCCACGGCCGACACCTGTGACTGGGTGATGGGGACTTACGTCGGCAACGTGGGACTTTGCCGTTTCTTCCAGATGAGCCCCACCACACCGGCAATGACACCTAAGACCACTAGGATGACCGTCACTGCGATGGCGACGGCTGTCCCTGCAGAAACGGAACGGACGTCAGCTTTGTTTGGTGCGACGTGATTGGACATTATTGTGTAGGAAGTGCACAAATACTGTATGTGTGAATGACCAACTGCGGGCAGCTCTTACCAGTAGAGAGATTAGTGAACTCTCCATCCTCTGAATTGCAGTGAGGAGGCATCCACCCGGGCTCACACTGACACTCACTGCGGTGATTGCACACCTGAAGAACACAAGAGATTCTCAGGTGTTATCAGGTGTTATCGGCAGCAGTCCTGTTACAACGTTACTAACCAGTAGTTTGGTTCATCACAAATGTTTATTAACTCTTTATTACAGCGTAATTTACCCCTAACTCACATACTGCTGTGTTGCACCAAGCTTATTCAAATTCAGCCCCGCTCTGTTAAGATTTTTGTGTTTTTTCTGTATTAAAATCAAATTTTTGTGTCCATTGTTTTAGTTTTTTTTTTTTTGTGACTGTTTGGATTTTCAATACATGTACTCTATTAATGCATGACTTTGACCTATTTTACAAAAATGTACACGTATGAACTGAACTAAACTCTGTACTCACAGCGTGGCCTGAGCATTTTGCTGAACAGTTTGTATTTCTGTAAGCCGTCTCAAGCTCCACGCATTCATTCTGGCTGCACACCTGCAAACAAAACGGAAAGACACTTGTCAGTGACAAAGACGTGGCTCACTCTGACAGAGTTAGTGCTGTCACTGAGGTGATGCAATCGTTAACCTTTTTTTTAACAGAAAAAAGCCTATTACCTTTCCATCCCCACATTTAGTCCCGGTGTCCACCTGGCCGTAGTCTTGGGTGTAGTCGCCAAAGAAAGCTGCTTTGCAGTCGCCCACTGTGACCATGCGGCCGTAGTTCGGGTTGCTGTTACCATTGTGGCAAAAGAGCTTCCCACAAAAAATGTCTCTGCAAAGGAGGAGGGGGTCAATGTATATATTATTTATTATTTCTTTATTCTAACACAGGTAGTTTATTTGGATGAGTGTTGAATCACAAGTCTCCACCTCCCTTGCATCATTGCATAGACTGTCACTCCTAACTAGATCATTCCCACAAGGTTATCCTTGTGGGAGTGATCTAGTTAGGAGTGTACCTACACCCTTCAGGCCTGTGACTCCCCCCTTTCCGTCCAGACCATTCCAGGTAGAACAAAGAGAGAACGAATGTGAGTTTGATTTGGTTGAAATGGCACGTATTGTTTGGAAGTTGACAGATTGTTTTTGTATTTGATTATGCCAGATACCTGAGTTTAATCCTAAAATAATTAAGAAGAAAAAGTGAAATGCCAGATTGTGGGTGCATTAATGATGTAAATTAAAATTATAACCTTCTTTATTAGTATTATTATTATTTGCTTGATACCGTTCAGATCTGTAATATTTTTTCTTTGAATATTCCTTTTGTATACAAAAAATCATCCACCAACCACCATCCAACTGTAACCACTTTAATCAGACCATTAATACATTGTTGGAAGGGCTTCCTGGCTCCTGTGTTTAAATCAGATGTTCTGTATGCCACCACAAACTAACTTTTTCAATGAGTCTGCATATGGAACTACCATGAATACCACTGTGCTGTGTGTGTTGAGACTCACTGTCTCTGGCAGGGGATGAACAGGTCGTTTGCAGGGCGCTTGCAGAAACCGTAGTAGACTCCTCTGGTGTTCTGGTTATAGCAGGATAAACTGCCCTCTATGGCACCTGTTGGCAGCAGAGGATCACATGAGACCGCAGCCTTTCCTATGTATTTAGGGTCTTTTTATAGCCTGGGAACCAGACGAATCTGCGAGCTCACGTTTTATTTGCTCTGGCAGATACGTCTGGCCCCTTTCCATTCAAACTGATTTCCTGGTACTGGTATCAGGTGAACCAATCACAAGCGTTTATCTAGTCTGAGGCATGTTTAATACGATGACTGACAGAGAGGATCACCGTTGAAGCATCTTTGTAAATAACCAAGATGGCGGCTGCCGATATGGAGTGTTCAATGGCCGGCTACAGCAGCAGTATAAAATGAACTGGACAGTACATTTTCTAAAAGAAGAACAAACATCTGCACTTGAACTTCATGTTGATTAGAAATATGTGTTTGCCTAACTTCTGACAGGATGTACCGTCTGACAGGACGGGCACGTTGTTGCTCTGATTATTTGTCTCCGCCTGTTGGAAATCGAAAATGAACTGAGAGGTTCCAGACTAATACGCATTTGCTAGATTTTTTAGATAGTAGGACGGTTATCCTGCTTGAACAAAAACCCACGCAAAACACACCAAACAAACACACACAGGGACACTCACTTGATCCATACATCTTGACGCACTGGTTTGACCTCTGTGGACACTGGCCGTTGTAGCAGTATCCAAGGCCTCCATCACATGGTGCGCCGTTCACAGCGAAGACGTCCTCTGGGCAAGACGCGCTCTTCCCATCGCAGTACTCTGCCAGGTCGCACGCGTCCTGCTTCCTGCGGCACTCCCTGGACCGAGGGGAGATCTGCGGTGGAGGTGGGATCAGATCACTTATCATGTTGCGCGCTACTGTGCCTCAGTGTTTGATCTGTGCCCAGGCCTTGCTTTACATAGGTTGTGGAGGTTCACCAAGCTTTTGGGGCCAATATGAACACATTTCAGTAATAAATCATATTAAATAGTGTGACAGGGCTTGTGGGAAAATCTCTTTAAATTACTCTATTGTATTTTGCCTTAAACATGCAGTAACTGATTCTTTTGGCCACTCGGGGGCAGTGCACACAAGTTGTGAACACAGATTATTCTCATAACCTTCCAAGTCGAGTGTGATACCATAAATGGCCACTAGAGGGCGGTAGCAGCACAAACACGATACCCAGTCAGGGTACATTTGCACAAAGCTAATAAAAAGCCATTGTAGGATTTACTGATTCATATTACTGTCTGTCTTACTCACCTTACAGTTGTCACAGCACTCGCCTTCAGCACACTGTGAGCCCTCCCTCAGGATGCAGGTGGTGGCATTGCAGCATGAGTTGGTGCACTCCTGTGAGGACACCATAGAATCCTTGTCTTTATTATGCTGTGTTAAACATGTGTGTTCTGTCACCTTCCACTTGGGAATGTGAGTTCTCCCGTCAACGTCATCCTTAACTTTGGTGAAAATGTACACCAACATCCAAGTATTTAATGATATGCTCTCCATGAAAGGCAGTGAACCTTTCGGCAACAAGCCAGAGCGAGAGAGGGTGAAGCAACCAAAGACATCCAGAGCTCGACTTTGTGGTCACAAACAGGTCTGAACATATTCACATTCTCTTCAGTGGAATGAACGTCTGAACAAGAATTACAAGTTGTATTATCGTTGTTTGCTACATTGCAACTAATGTTAAGGTGGAATGTACAAATTACAAAGTACCATAGGTCTGCACAGTATTAAGTAAAGAATTACTGAGGCCCGAAACAAGGGTTTGTTCACTGTGATGATTCAGACCAATTAAACAAAACAGTCTTCTGTTGTCAAAATAGTGCTTAAAATTATCTTAAAAACTATATATATATATATATATATATATATATATAACTGTAAAAGTGACGTGCAAAATGATTAGAGGAGGCAGAACTTAAATGCACTAACCAAAAATCTCATGTTTTAACCTTTTCATCTCAGCTCACCCTGTCTGCTTTCATTCACTTTTGAGGGGAACGGAGACTCTAATTTTCCTATGAATAAATACGCCTGTGCATGTCATAATACCTCTGGGAAAAAGAAAAGCAAACTTAAAGAGTCAAGATCAGACAAAGACTAGGTGTTGATCCGTACTCTCAGAATACAATGGCCTTGAGGCAGATACTTTGTCAGAGTGCAGGGAACACGGCTCACTCAGTGTGCTTTCAGAGCATCTCACGCTGCTGCAATGTAGGCCTCTGTACCAGATACCAGAATAACACTTAGGGGCTCATTAATAACTGAAAAACCTAATGGAGAGTAAAGGTTTGTGAAGAGTAAAACCAATTACCCCCTATTAGAATCTACTCCTTATTCAATATGACCCTTCACTGTGTATGTCAGTGAATCTGAGGCACTCCTCTGCACTTTGATCTTATAGAAGAGGGTGAAATAAATCAATTTTAAATCAGTCCTGGGTGAGTGCTCATTTACCTCCACGGTGCCACAGTCACACTGCTCCCCTTCCTCCAGGAAACCGTTCCCGCAGACTCCAGGAGCCACCAGGCTGCTGTACTGTGGTTTGTCCAGCAGGCAGCTGGGGTTGCGGCCTGTCAGGTATTTCTCGTAGTTGCTGCTGCTGCAGCTGCTGAAAGTCTGAGGAATATTATAGCTGAGGGAAAAAACAACAACAAAAAAAAGCATGTTTTCTGTGTTAGCCCAAAAGTCACATTCACATTATTATTATTTCATTATTTACACCTGTGCTTTTCCTACTGTGACATGTCAAAATGCCTTCTGCTGAAGGAATACTCAACCAATTTAGCATTACACTTTCATAACATTGTTAGACTCACGATGGACAATAAAAAATAAAAAAATCGATGCAACAGAAGCAGAGATATCATGTTTTTATTCTTCCTCCACGTGAAAACCTGGCGACTACATTCCCTGTCAACAGATCGGTCATAGATTCGATCGGCACAGAGGTCTGCTCAGCTCACTTCTTTCTAACACCACACAGATCTTCATTTTCAAACTTTTTAAAAAGGCCTGTAATTCCTTGACGCGTGGTGCAGTGAAGCACAAGAGCGAGGGTTCATTTCCCTTCCTGAAAATACTGCTTTGCATTCTGGTCCACTGGGCTGGGTGTGGGTGGAGAAACTGGTATGATTTTCTCTTTTTGGATAATTTTCGCCCGCTAAGATGATCAAACACATTTGATAAATGGCCAGTAAGTGGCCCCTTGTTCCAACAAATCAATCCATCAGTCCAGCAGAAACATTATTACATTACAGGTACGTTTATTGATACACCTTTTGATGGAGGCTTTTTAGCAACTTTTCCTACCTGAGAGCCGCAGCCATGATGCAGCTTGCCCCAGAACAAACACAGCCGCTCGAGTCATCGTGGTTCATGCCCAGGTTATGGCCCATCTCGTGAGCCAGTGTCGCTCCCACTGCGATGGCCCGGTCACTGTGATCCTGAGAGGTAACAAACCGCCAATCGTTTGAGTGGGACTCTTTTTTTTATCAGCATTTTTCATTCAATCAAAGTGAGCACTGCCTGCTCACTCATGATAAAAAATATCTGCTTCCTCAGTCTGCAATGTTTCTGGATTTTCTGACCACAGCGACGTTTGGAGTTATGGTTTGCTTTCTGGATATGCTGTGAAAGTTCCTCTATTTGAATGGCTAGACGGACGTGTACTGCGCGAGAGTTTCAAAATCAGCATGTGAAAAAATAGTCACACTTCCTTTTTTAAGATAAAAGATGACAAAAGGTTTCGAACTTTGGGTAAGTTATTGTTCACAGACAATAATTAACATTACAGCCAGCCAAGACTATGGTGTACAAGATATAGCAACCAAAGAACGTATGGAACAAGCCTTCCTGTCACGCAGGAACACTTTACCTGTATCACTCCAACAGAGTGAGCTGAGCAAAGAGTCCCAATGAAAGCCAGTCCCACAGTTGCTCCTTCAAAGTCAATACCACTGAAAGACGAGAAGTGACAAAATGAGAAACACTTTTACATAACATCCACACATCAAGGTCTTCATCCACACATCAAGTCCCCTGTCCCCTGTTTACACTGAGAAAAAGTTACAGGTCTGTGTCTTTCATTAGGTTATTTATTTTGTTTTATTTAGTCTTGATTGCATTGGGCAGCTGAGTTTCCTGTGGCATCTACAGGTTGGCAGCTCCGGTGAGCCAAAAGTACCTTTCGATGGATGTTTGTTCAGCTTATCAAGGCTTAGCTCACATACCTCTTCCTCGTGATTGGCCAGTGTTTAAGGGCCGTTAATGCTACCTGAAGGAAGTCAAAACCAGACTGCTTTCTTCCCCCATGTGACTTTCACTACACAGGCTTCCTTGTACGTCCCGGAAATTTTTACAATTCAAACATTCACATTCAAATGTTATTGTACCGAATACAGACATTCATGTAAGCAGACATGCACAGTACTCAGGAACTGATGAACCCAAGTGGTTTAACTTGTAAAACAGAACATGACGTGCAACCTCGCAACTTCTTTTGAGTTTGATTGCCTCTGCTGACAGGTTCATTATGAAGGCTGACCCAATGTCATGCAAGCATGTAAGCAACAAAAGTCTAATAAATACATTTTAGGAGATATTTTAATGAATTATTTCAATGCCCTTAGGTAATTTGAGACTATTTGGTTCTACTTATAGAGACTGTTCAGACCTGATGAGATGTGCGTTGTCATGTGGTTTCTTTTTTATCAGCTCAGAGTTTCTCCACTTCATGAAAGCATCCAGGTTGGCCCCGGCCGGGGGGGTCACAGAGATCTGGTCACCATTGGACCAGATCTCCAACCCCACCAGTGCGATGAAGGTCTTTAGGGGTTTGTATGCCTGCAAATGACACAAGAAGCAAACCACGAGAAAGGTCAGTCAGAACACTGCAACTTAAATTGCAGACCAGCTGACCGTTTTTATGCATCATTGTGTTGGAATTTGCCCAGAAATAGCAAAAGCACTGACTCACCATGTTGACAAAGTTAACAATTTCGAATATCTTCTGTCTCAGCTTTGTCCGATCTTGCTTCATCTTCACGTACTGAAACATCATGCCGTCAAGTCAGAGCACTGTCATACCATGTTTCTCAGCAGATGATTCATTATGAATTACCCACATGATTTATGATCATTCACTGGCTTTGACTGAAGTAACTATAATTGATTCAGGTCAGGTCCCCAGAAAGTACACACATTTATTTATTTTTCTGAACTTTTGGGTTTTCTCAGAAATGTGTATGACTTACCACACGGTTATCAGCGACAAGGAAGAGCTCAATGTATTTCTGTTGCTGGGCAATGGATATACCCTGGAGGGCAAAGGAACAAAACTGTTTGTTTTCGTTGTTAAACTTTAATATTGTTGGATTGGCCCTTATAGACCATGTAATTCTTAGACTGAGTGATCTGTTAGGATTTTCTTGTTTATTTGATGCCACATTCAACCTCAGATAGCCTGATAACCTAAAAGGTGCAGGATGTTATGACAGTGGCCGTGTTACCGCTGATCTGGAGCGGCTGCGGCCTGTTGGGGGTTCGTAGTCGTCACTCCAGCTGGTGTTGGTGACGCCGCACACTGCAGGTGTGGACGAGTTCTTGTCATTAAAAGTCATCACTGCATGATCGCCCTCGTCGCCCTCAGACAGGGGCTCAATCAGGTACCTCTGGGCAGACGTTCTGAAGTAACCCCTAAACCAGGATCATGCCAGTTAGTTTTTCAATTCTACTGACGTTGCTTTGAGGCAAAAATAAATTAAATTGGTTGAGTTACACATCAGTGGGCGGAGGGGAGTTAAGCTACCTGACAAATGGAGAAAAACAGGTTCTCTGGCTTCATCCCTTGAGGTTTTAGCCTTATCCGACCAAAAAGATTAGCATGAGGTTATCCCCATTAATTTTAGTTTGTAGTGTGAATGCCAATTATTCTGAGATACCATATGGGAGTGGCATGTTTTTGGACGATGGACAGGATAGATTAATGAAAGTCAAGTTAAAGAGAGGACGGTTTGAGGACTCACCTTAGTCCATCACAAGTGCTGATGCTTACAGATGATTGGCTGTCATTCACAATCCTCCCATGATAGTAGCAGTGATCCTGATGAAGACATGAAGATGACTGGGTCATCAAATTGGAAAATCCAAACTATCCCTTGAATCTGTTTATTATTCTAGCCTCTAGTCTTACATGTAATTGTTGAAAAAGTCAAAGCATGAAATGAAACTTGGTCTCAGAAGCATTTTAAAAGTGGCATATAATTTGGGAGTAGTCACATTTACACTTACGATGTCATTGGGAGTTGTGGTGACTTCAGTTCCGTCTTCTTTGTAGTAGGTCTCACTGTAGTCTTTGGTGAGAAATTCACTGATGGTGAAAAGATAAAAAAATAAATTGCCACCCTGCCACACTCCACTTGTCACATCATGTTTGTATTCTAATACATTTCCTAGGGTCTAGGATTTATCTGACTTATTTTTGGAATCTGGGAAAACACATCAAATGTTCTTATCGAAAATAACAGAATTCAACAAATCAAATCTGCTGTAGACAAAATACATAACATGGCTTTCACCGTGTCTAATGGCAAACATAAAGAAAAGAAAAAAAAGAAGTAAAACCAGGAATGGACGTTGAAACATTGCTTTAAACTATGACTCTATCCCTTATCATGATAACACTTTGTCTCAGGCAGGAAGGTACAGTGAAACCACAACAGTGGATCCATTCATGTCTCTTCTGTGACAATGTCCACTGTTAATGCTCAACAAGTGATTGTTATTTTAGAAATTCTATAACCCTGGATTTTTTTGAACGTTGGTTATATTCCCCTTAAACGTTTGTTTTCCCAGAAGCATGCTTTTAGGGAAGTCAAAACTTACTTGTTTTTTTCTAGTTGCATTTCAATGTTTCTTCCTCCAACCGTCATTGCATACTTCATAGTCTCTGGCCTGTGATTCTGCGCAATAGAATGGATGAGAAATTGTGCTTTCACAACAACGGAATGTATCTGTGATACTGACAATTCAATAGAGAAACAGATAAATGTACCTCTGTATCTCTTTTTCTAACTGAGTGAAGTCTGACAGGCCGAACCACCTCGTAGTCCTTCACCTCTTCAAACCCATGGCCGTGGCTTTCTGTGGAGATACAACATGCATCAGTCAATAGTTGTTTAAAAGTGTGTTTTTTTACAGTCAACTTCACTAGTCCAGCAGTGAACCCCCTGCCTCCAGTTTTTGTGCTAAACATGTCCCTCACTTTTTCTAAGTCTTCCAGATTAAACAAACAAACAAAAAAGCTTTGTTTGGCATTGCCTTCCAATCGTAGTTTGGGTGAAAAAGAGTGCTTGGTTAAGCAGAGGAAACATCTGTGGTCACGGTTGAAAGAAGAACCAGGCAAGTTTAGTGAAGATTGCCAAGGTCGAAAGAAACCAACTTGACTATGTAGGAAACTGGAACAGTGGACTCCCACGCAGGCCAAAATTACACAGTTTGTTAACTCAACTCAATCAGATTAACATTTAAAGTATAAATGTTGAATACTACTAATTTTCTAGCATGTGGGGCAGCCTATTAGACACTTTATCACACTTTTTTTGAATTGAGATTGATACCACTCCCATGTCTGCTGGTAAACTAAAAAAACAGCCACTCCACAGCTCACTTAAGAACAAGTTATATCTTGTTTTAGAAAAATTTTAAAAACTTAGGATGTCTGGTCACTAAATGATTGCAGCTACAGTCTCTATCCTTTAGATGAAGGTTAGTTGTAAAATAACGGACTGTATTTATCATATTTATTTGTCACCCTTCACAGCAGATTAGAGATTAGATCAGGGCAGATTAGTGCAAAACTGTTGCTGAACTGCCTACGTGCCCTCTGGTGTTTCTGTCTGCAGCGCTCCACTTGTGCAACCAACCTGTACAGTAATTATTGGATATTTCTTGTGGCTCTGTTTACCAAACCATGACTCATTAATATGAAGTGTATCGAGTATCAACACAGTACCTGAAACTCATGGAAACTAGTTATCAGTGAAGGGATCATTTGATAACAATATCAGCAGGAACACAGGAGGCTTTGTGAGCAGGAAGAAGTGCATGTCTTTATATCAGACTAGTCAGGGTAAACAAACTCTATTTTGGATGATGACAAGGCAAGTGTGTCTCCCTCACTTTTCAAAATCCTATTTAGGCCCCCGTCACGTTTGTACTTTCAGGTTGATTTTCGTACTAAAATCTCTTTGATCTTGTTCTCTTACTGCCCTGCGGCCAGAGAAGATCTGTGTTGATAAGAATAATGATTTTCATTTGAGTCACCCTTCCTGGTGATACCTTGCGCTCCCCGGGTTTCACCTCTCAGGCTACACACAGGCTGCTCCACCTTGTTTGTGAAGGTTGTTGGGGCTGTGAGGAATGTCTGCAGACACTATTTAGGGCTGAACATGTACTACAACCTCCTCTGCATGTTTTTGATGAAAATAAAAACAAAGAATCTGTATTTTTAGTTTAAGTTGATATTCTCTGAGTGGACACTTGAATAGAACATACATCAAAGATAAGGCAACAAAGCACAAAGCTCATTGTGGTAAAGATGCTCTACAGAGATGATAGATAATGTTGATCTATCGTCTCTGTCAGAGATTGAAAACCACAGTAGGGTTAGTGCATTACAATTATACTATATATACTATATAATTGATACTATAATTAACATGGAAAATTCAATCATCATCATACTTTCTTATGTGCTAGACTGATTTAAATTGAACTGTTAATATTATATTGTAAAAAGACCCAATAAACATGCAGAAGAAAAGAAAGTAAATTGATTTAAGGTCATTTTTACATACACTTACACTTTTTTTAATTTCCCACTTCTGAGGCCAGACCTACGCCCTTGTGACCAGGCTGTCTTTATAGTAGTTGAAATTATGTTTGCAGCAATACGAGTGTTATTTCACTGTAATTGTCAGATGAAACTAGAGAATGAGATCGCTTTCATTCCTTACAGTCTCATATTTGTTTGTTGTGGAGTCAGACTACCCCCTATTTTGCATATGAATAACACTGTACGGTAACAAAACTCAAGTCCAAGTTCTCTGTAGATTTCATCAGTTCCCTTATTTTGAAATTTGTAAATGGTCTGTCTCAATTTTTTTTGTTGTCATCTCCCACCTTATCTTTACCGGATGACGTCTCACCAACATAAAGAAACTGTATTAACCAAAGACGGTTCTTCCCAGTTGGCCAAAAAGCTGCTTGACAGGAAATGACTAAGACACTCTGAGCCACGGTTACCTCCTGGCCAGGTAAGCAGTGGCACCTGAGAGGGAGTTGACTTTGTTGTGATCCAAAGTCCAGCTCCGACAGGGTGTCACAACACCAGCAATGCGTTTAAAGTAATTCCCACTCGTTTTGTTTGGCTTATGAAGCATTATCACATGGTAAGAATTGTGCTTACAATGTAATGACAGCAATTAAGTGTGTCACTCCTTAGCAGGGTTTTACACCAGGCGGGATAAAGGCACAGTCACTCTGGTTGAGCATTTCCTATCTAATCACATGTTGCCCAATCAAATGCATTTGGTCAAGTGTACATTTTGACACAATATGTTCCATTATCACTGATGTAGACAAGGTAAACTCAGCTATCAAGCATATACTGTATTTACAGTAGGTGAAGACAAATATCATTCATTATCCTGAAACTGATGGAAGATACAAGCATATAGTGTTTAAGTCTAAAGAACATGTGTGTGATACAATGTATCCCATCATATTTGTTCAGGTGTTTTAGAGCACTTTTTACTTTATGCCCAGGAACAGATACCCACAAGTTAAAGTCCTTTGAATAAAAAGGATAGCATAGGCTTTAGTTATTAATTAGCCACTGTGCTGAGTGGAGGTAACAGTATCCAGTGACTTACCCGAGGGCTTGAGCGAGGCATTTAGGATGAGGACCCACAATAGGAGTGTTGGCGTCATTGTCCGAGTGCAGACAGTCACTGTAACAGAGCAGATCGGTGCTCTGATCAGGCTTTATGCTGCCCACCTGCACGCTGTGTTGCTGTCCTCGCAAGGCCACACCTTCGCCGTCCCTCCTGGACCTGTCACAGCCACTTCCTCATTGACAACAATCTTACAGCACGCTCACAACCGGCCTGAACACGCCCCTGCTTCCTTCAAGGAATGCAGGAAGAGTGCTGTGGTTTAGAGCTTCACTCACAGTCTCCCACCTTATGTTTCATGACATACTTACATGTCTCACTGTCCTCAGGATTCATTAAGAGAAATAGATGATATTCGTTTTCTGACAATACATTTCCTACCTTTTTTCCTGAATGCGTTTTTTGCCGCTTCTTCTTTTTTTGCATGAAATCCATGAATCAGCAGTTTGACAGTTTGCTGACTGACTCACAGTACTTATGTCATATGGTAATTCCCACATACATCACTTGTCAAACTGCCGTCACCACGTCATGAAGTTTCAAAGCTTTTGCCAAATATAGACACTAAAAATGAGCTCCATCTGCAGCAATGTGGATGCTCCTTCCCCTTCCCCGCTGTCCCTCTCCCGTCCCTCACCCACTGACCACATGCTTTGGGTCACAGCAGAGACGAAGTGTCAGAAGACAATAAGGCCAATGTACGTGCTCCCTCATCAGCGGGCCGGGACAATTCAGGACACAGATCAGTGTGTGGCTCAGAGGTGGGGCACAGTGGAGTTAAAGTAACACCGTAAGACACTTTCATATAAATAAAGTGTCCGGTTTGCTTTCTTTGGTATGACACAATAGCACTTCAGCTCACAGTCAGTTCATGCAGCTTTCTTACGCTTAACACTCAGTGTCCTGGTGATTTAGCTGTGTAAAAGCCAGACGAGAGGCACACAGGCAATGCAAATGCTATATGTTTGCAGTTTGATGGGAATATTATTGTTTGCGTGGTCCACAAGACAAAGAAAAAGAGCACAGAATCTCAACAGAAAAGGAAAAAGACATAATCACCAAACACTCACTGGGACAACAAATTATTTCTCGTTATATAAGAACTGCTTCTCTGCCCGATGAGAGTGTTTTGTGTCTTGGAGAACACATACAGAAGATGGATGGACAAGCTAGTCCAACCATCTTCTGTATGTCAGATAGAACCCTGCTTCATTAATGTAAATCCTGGTCACAAACATACACAGTTTAAGGTTCTTCATTTCATGATGCTCCATTCATAGAGGACATGACCTAACTGAACAATTGCCTCACTGTGAGTGTGGTGACCACACTGCACTCTAATGAAAATTCAGAATCTCTGGTACACTGGCTTCGCACTCTATCCCGTTTCTTATAGGATAGATCTATCTTAAAACAACACTGAGGTGCACATGTGTAAATTGAAGGAGCTATTCCAATCAGTTCTCCTGTCCATACTGGCTGCAAAGAGAGCCCCTCCTAATTGAATTATGATGTCAGTGATGTGGGGAAAGAAATCCACAGTCCTTGTTCTGTGCAATGATACATGCAAAGCTCAGCTGAGGTTAATATGAGGCTTCAGCAGCTGGGAGTTCAGTAGGGGTGTGACAGTCATTTTAGTGCAAAATTCCTAATTCCTTAATATCACGATGCATGAAAACACAAAGAAGGAATTTTGTAATGACAAGGCCAAGAGTTGCTTTGCTGGCGCAGCCTCTGTTAGGCTGGACTAATGTGCGCTAAAAGCTAACATACCAACAGGTTACACAGTGCTAATTTAGCACTAAACGCAAAGTGCAGCTGAGGCTGATGGGAAGTTATAAGCCAAAGTATTAGACAAAATGAGCTATCCACAAATAAAGTATTAGTTGGGTTCATTTGACTGAAGCAAACAAATTATGATCAGAGAGAGAAGGCAGGAAAACTACTTGCATGGGCGCATCAAAGTACTGCAAAATGACACATCAGTCAATGAAACTGAGACCCCAAATGAAGATAGTATATCAAAATGGCTTTGTAAAGGAACGTCAAGCTTTGCACAGTATTCAAAGATATTAAATACTATTCACAGCAGTATTAGCTCCTCAAAGTGCTTGCTTGTTTTGGTTTTGGTTACTTGTCTAACTGGATGAAAGTATTGTATAGCAACTCGGTCTGTGGTGACTAACAACATATTGTCCTAACCCTTCAACCTGTCCAGGGGCATGCACTATGGCCCTGTCACCACTACTATTTGTGCTGGCGGTGGAGGCCTTGGCCATTGCTGTTACTGGAACTGTGGGAGTAATCAAAATATTACAGGCATTATGATAAATGATACTGAGAATAAAATTGGATTATATGATGATGAATGTAGCCTGAGAACCAGACGAATCTGCAAGCTCATTTTTTATTTGTTCCGGCAGATACGCCTAGGCCCTCTCCAATTCAAACTGATTTGAAGTGACCCAATCCCAACTGTTTATCTAGTATGAGGCGGGTTTAATAAGATGACAGAGAGGAGCGCCGTTGGAGCATCTTTGTAAATAACCAAGATGGCTGCCGCCGATGCGGAGCTTTCCCCGGCCAGCTACAGCGTCTGTATTAAACTGTAAATTTTCTATAAAAGAAGAATGAACAACTGCCCTTAAACTTTATGTTGATAAGAAATATGTGTGTGCTGTACTTCTGACAGGACGTACCATACGCCAGGACGATGTTTCGTTGGTCTGATTGGTTGTCTCTGCCCGTCGATAACGCCCCTTGGAAATCGAACTGAGAGGTTCCAGACTAATATGCATTTGCGAGTTAGTCTGGTGATGCCAGACTAGATGATATGTAGTGTTTTACTGGATTTAGAACAGTCTTTACAGAATTTGTTAGATACTATAAAAACTTTTACTCGTTTCTCAGGTTATAAAGTCAATTAATCCAAAGCTACTATTGTCTTCCTTAAGAATTCTGAGGTTAAACCCACCTGTAAAAACTACAATAGTCCCAAATACTTCTACTTATCTAGGTATAAAAATGACCCCTGACATCGACAATTTAACATCTGCAGATTATTAACCATTCCTTTATCTCTTCTTTCCCCCTTGGACTTCCAAACCTTCAATGGCAGCCCATCTCTCAACAGCCTCCTGTTGGTTTTCATTAGAAGCACCACTGTCTTGGGTGATTGCATGCATACACAAAACTGCAGATCTGTCTGATACTGAAATCCTTATGTCTTTTGAAGATTTGAGATAAAAATATAACATTCATTCCAAATACTTTTTTAAGTGTCTGGCAATTAGAGCATATATACATCACATACTACTTACTACTACATATCTAAGATACAAAACTCCCTATAAATATCTTATCTCACCACTGCAGTGAACCCCCACTTTACTTCTTTTATGGAATAATGCTGGATAGCTCCCAGGTCTCCTCAGAAAAATTAAAGGCTTGCGTGGTGTGAGGACACAAACCATGAGATCAGTGGAGGACTGGCAAGAGATCTAAAACATAAATACCCGTTTTAAATGACTCCAATGCAAATGGATGATGAAGATTGTATATAACCACCAGCCATGTTAAAGAGATTTAATTCCTGCATTCCTGATCTACTGTACGTAATAAATGTGGAACAAAGGGACTGCCTAAGCTTTCTGGATAGGTTTTGGATATTCCTTCTTATGTTACTTGTGTAAGGTATGTAAAGTATCCTCTGAATTTTTCCTGCAGATTCAAAACGAGGCAACACTCTAATGACATGTGCTGTGGAAATTTGCCATCCAACTTCAGGAAATGTGTTTTTCTTAATTTTCTTAATTTCTAAATTAGTTTTTTCCCCCAGTAATATGTCATAGGTGTCTGAGTCTGAGCTCACCAACTCCAATGTCTTCATATGGAAATGTCTGTACAGCAGATGGGAGACATGCAACTCACCCCACCTACCCGCAAAAAAAGTCATGTCACATAACTAACTACATGTGAAACTTTATTAAACTCCCAAAGAACTGAAATTAGTGTAGTTCTCTTTTCAGAAGAATACTAAAAGTCTGTGTCATTGACCTAGGCAATTATTATCCAGTTTCAGACCTGCTATACTTGAGCTCCAGTTGCACCATCTATATAAAGTGATATACTGCTGCTGCTGCAATTCTGACATTTGTGCCACCTGCAGGTAGAGAGGATGTGTTTTCACTTTTACTGTGCATCTTCTGTGAGTGTATGTTCAAGGATCTGTCTGGGGTCTACATTTTTTTAGTCTAGTGTTGGTGTTTTACAGCAACCTCAATTTGAGTTTCTGAGCCTAATCTGAGTGTAACAAACCAAAGAAGACTGCCAGGTCATGACAGCAGCTCCAATGTTTTTACTACAGGCCTGTTCTATCTCCACAGTAAACCCCAATATTACACACAGCGTCTCAGGCACACAGCAGCAGTGGTTATAAGATAATTACCTTCTCCTCAACTGAGCTGCTGTTGGGAAAATGGCAAATACAACAAGGTGTAACACTGAAATACCAAATACAACCACAGGATTATAATCCATAAATACTGATGTAAATCCAATATTGAGAAGTGCCATGATATAAACCCATACAAGTCACATCTTTCCAACAAGGAACCAGTCCAGAGAGAAAATCCAACCTGTCTGAGGAGGTTGAGCCACGAGGGCACACAGTGGACAGAAGCAGACCAGTATTTACAGTATAAACCGTCACACACTGATCCGGTCGAATGCTAATGTACTGGACGTGTGGTAAATGGGGCTGCAGATTATTATTGTTGACACCTGATGGCCATTGTGACGTACTCTTTCTGCCTTTTGCTCTTTAGTTGCTGGTGTAGGCTGGGAATGAGGAAGTGGATTTATGAAGTGCATTTAATGTATGAATACACAAATTATTTATCGGAACTTCTGCTAGGCATGCTCTTTCCCTTTAACCCTTTTCTGTTGTTTTCCGCGAAGCTTTGACTAATGACTGAACCTTTCAAAACCGAAATCTAACATCAAAAATGACTTGTACTCTGTTTAATGATTAATCATTGACTCATCAGTGACCTTTATTGACATGCAACATCAACCATTTTCTTGGGTAAGTTTCCTGTTCTGACATCTTGCTTCACGGCACAAACAAGAGGTCTCATTGTTTGTTCTCCCCCACAATGGTGAAGATGATTATGAAGATAAATGAGGATGATAACAGTAGTTATTTTTGTTAGTTTATTAGTTAGCCAGTTAGTGGGAAACTTGGTACAAATTCATGCAGTCACAGGTCATTCATCTAACAATTTGGTTATGGTTTAATTCAGATTGACATGAAATATTAATCTTAATACTGGTGACCAGTGATGACCAGGCCCCTGGCTCAGACTCAGTGCCCACATATTAATCATCCCCTCCTCCACCAGTTAAATATATTTACGGTCACCGGTTTGCACTTTACAGCATCACCACCAGAGGACGGTCTCTTCATTTCATTTCATTGAATTCACCCAGCTGCAGGGAACCTGAGCTCCCTGTAGAGGGCTCTCACACAACATCAAGTCCAGCACAGCAACTCATCTGGTCTCATAGGGAGTCAGATAGATTTTGTGTACAGTATCTGCTCTGCCTGCCTGTGTCTGCCAGCTACCCCCCCCCCACCTCGGCGCTGACGGTGCTGGACAGCCAGGCTGTGGGAGGACAGCCGGTTTGCGTGACTGGTCCTCTGTGGAAAAATGTGACTTTATCGACTGCGCACACCCTAACAGTACAACAAAATGATGAGTCTGATGGAGTCCTGCCAGGGACGCGGCTGTCTGTTCCGCGCTGCTGGTCTGACCTTGATGATCAGAGGTGAATCAGGCGGCAGGATTTTCCAGTTTCCCTGCGGGCCAAGATCCATATCACGCTACTGCTGTGGCACAGCTTCAAATCAATCAACAAACTTGACAGATCTTAGTTTACGGGAATCCAGATGTAATCTCTAAGCTGTTACATTTAAAAGAGCAAAAAGTTCCAGAGACTGTCTCCTAACTCGTACTCACTTTATTCCAATGCCATTTTCAGTCATTTGATCTTTAAGAGGAGAGCTTTGAAAGGGAACTAACACCATGCAGAACAGACCAAATCCCAGCCACTGGAGTCTTAGCCTGGGGAGAAAGGGGCCCATCATCATTGTCATCAGGCCTTACAGGAGACACACATGGTTTACAGATCCCTCTACATAACATCTGCAAGCTGCAAGCTGCAATCTGTTTCCCTACTTTTCATGGCAAAGGGAATAGATGAATATCAAACAATATGGATGATTATTCATCAATACTTGCGTTTCATATGTACATGGGAGTATATAGGGTATGACCAGATGTGAAAGTATGTGAGATTAAGTGAAATGACCCATTTTATTTGAGGGGTGGGGTCGTTGTTATTGATGCATATAAGGTTAACACATAAACACATCATTTGAACTATTTTATAAACTGTTGGATCTGTCAAAGACCCTACACAGCCTAGGTCCACCCCCACAGGTGTTTCACTTGCTTTGCCCGGTTGGCATCTCTCTCTCTGTTGTGGGACATGTTGGATATTTGTCAATACGGGGGGTCATGGTGACCTCAGATAAAGCCCAGCACAGCTTTACTCAGCTCCAATCTGACCAGATGTAACCGGTCAATTACTGCAAACACCTGCGTGGGTGTGCAAGACCTTTCATATGAAATAATGCATCACATCTTATAAGCTGATTATGTGTTTTCTGTAGTACTTCAAAATTACACTTAAGTACAGCAGTTGAGTAAATATAATTTGCTACAATATAAAAACACCATCAATGGAGAAATCAGGAACAACATTGCCTCTGTGCGGATCATACAACCTGTTCATTATCGGTCATTTAAGTTAAAAAAAACATGATGCAGTGTCATTAGTCATAGCTCCACTGATGAAAGCTGCTCTGGTAGGTTAAGCAGCAAATAACATGAAAAACCGGGACTTTGTCTTACAGCTTATAGGCTTTAGTGAAGTAACACTCTGAGTACTTGTCATCCAACATTCAATTTGCACCGCACTACAGAGCCACCAAAATAAACAGACAGAATACCGCACAGAATGGATGCTGAAGTGTGAAGTCAAAACACACTCCTCATGATGATCGAGTGCAGAATATTACAAATTAGACTCTCTCGTAACAGCATTTTCTATTGCCTGGGGATATGTGATCATGCTGTAAGTATGTAACACTACACATGCTGCATGCAGATTGATCATCTCTTCTTGTTTCCCTTTGTTCCGCCGTGCTCGCGTACAAAACTTTCCATCTCTGCAGCAAATCTCCACTTTTGGGAATTAGCTTCTCTAATGTTTGAAAGCCTTTGTATTTATGATACGTCCTTGAGCCATTCTCCATTCCCTGTCTGTTGTGTTATATCAATAATACATGTGTCAGAAGAAGGTGGTGTTTTCTTCATATTTCTGATAGATGTTGGCTACAGAAATGTTGCTGACGGCTTGAAGACTAAGGCCAGGCTGTTCATTTATTTACACCACGTGCTGCTGCCCAGAGCGCGGGGGATGATGCCTGTCCTGCTGTCCTTTCTGCACCAAAACATGGACTCAGCAATCCTTCAGTTTCACGCTACATTCTGAACCTTGTGACTCTATTAGTATTAGTGCATGCTGTGTGGCTCCCTAATGCTGTAGAAATGGAGTGACTGATGACCCAATTTCTGCATTATCTCTCATGCCCCCCCCCCCGGCCACCACCTTTCTCCTCTTTGTTGTTGTTGTCACATATTTCATAATGACTTTCACGTGCAGTCAAGAGGGCCAAGCTCAGATAATACATTTACTCTTTTTTTTTTCAACTTATATTTGCTTTTTTTCCCCCACCAGCTTTCTGCATTATCTGCCCTGGATATGAATAACCGAGTGGCGAGTTAACTCATCCACAAGGCTGATTTCTCTTGCCGACAGACCGGTTTGAACCAGCCTGAAGCTGAAACGACTTCTCAGTTCCATATCCCTGCTACCACCGTAAGCACTATTAAACCTCCCTGAGCTCATAGAATTTCCTAAAGGGCCAGCTGATAGACTTCCTCTTAATCTGTCTAGTTTCATGACTATTATTCAGCACTATGTATCTTACATAGGGTCCTGTCTTTTTGGAATGTTCTATTGCGTCATTTCATTCATGTCTTATTACAAAGATACACATTGCACGACTATTGCTTTTGAGCTGTTGATTTTATTTTTTTGTACCAGAAACTGGGATCGTCTTGCAGGAAGCAGTTAAAGCTACTCCAAACCTATTGAATGTCTAATGATGCTAAATAACAAGTGCTTTATTTTGCATATAAGTGGTGTTTTCCTCTCTGTCTCAGTCTGTCTGCTGTGTCATTTTCATGGTTCCCTTGTGTCTGGTTTGGGTTAAGAAGATGTGGCGGCAAATAAAAGAAAAAAGGCTACAGCTACTTTCCTGTAATTTGGACAGTTACTAGAAGCCATGAATTTTTAATCTACTATTTTCAAAATAACACAGATGATAGCGGGGAGGCCCAAGGACCAAAAAGGCAGTTTTCTACCTGTAACAAAATCACAATTTGATTTTGTTTTAATTTGCTTTTTAGGTAAACACTTTAAGTCAGTAGTGCCAGAAATGATTAAACATTGAGAGAAAATATGCTTAAAACTGGATGATACCATACACCTATGTGTAATGCAGCCTTAGACTATATCTGTGTGAAGTTGATATTTTGTGCACTTATTTTCTGTTAGCTTCATCTTCATTAAGCATTTAACAGCATTTAAAAAGCTTTATAAAAACCCAGACACACGAGTGCACTCAGCGTGACACTTCCTATGAAAGGGTGTATTCCCTCAGATTCATCACAACTCCCGCCACAGATGACTTGTCCATCAATTCAGACTTGCGTGTCCCTGCCTCCGGTCTCTCCGATATGACCTTGCCCTCCTGCCACGATGAACAATGGGCCTGCTGTCGACCGGCTCCGGCACTTTCCTCTACCTGGCGCTGGACCAAACCCCATCAACTCTAATGTGCTTCTCGGTTGTACCGTTAACTTGATGCGGGGTCAGCACATTTGACCACATCTGTCCGTTCATAGGTAGAATACAGTGGTACTATACTATTACGGGACAGCACCCAGTGTCTGTGTGAATCAGACTGGCCGAAGAAATAGAGCATAAAAGTAAGGGTGATTGGGTTGAAATGTTCTCATAAGGGGGATTTTTCAATTATGTATTTTACAAACGTGGCAGCATACAAATGAGCCCCTACACACCTCATTCGGAATATCAAACAGAAAATAATTCTACTGTCACCTTTTCCAGTTCCCTCAGTGGAGCGCAAGACTCCAGTATAACAGGACGTTACAGTTCCTCAAACACACTGAGTCACTACTTGTTTGCTGGTGCAGTGTTATGGTGACCCAGGCCAACCCTAGTGGTATCCTCCCTGTCTCTTCCTCCTCCACCCACTGACTCTCTTGTTGCCCTCCACTGTGTTGCCATGGAGACAGTAAAGTATCCGAGCTCCTGCTAAGCTGTCAGCAGCATTGCATGCAGGGTGCGCTTTACTGTGCTCTCCTGCTCTGCAGGGCTCACCTAATGATAAACAGAAAGTGTAACAGTGTATATGGGCATGTGTGTTTTATAGCTGTCTTAGTCTGCATGCTGATCTGAGCTTTGAACTGTGTTGACATGAGGGTATCCCTGTTGTGTAGATAGTACTTGATCCTTAACCAACACGCCTCCATAACCGAGATTGTTATCATGCGTTTTGCGTGTATCTATATCATTAAATTAAAGCACACACTACACTTTCTGTTTCTGTTCTGTTCTGTTTTAAATGTTGCAGGCAATTACATCAGACCAGGAGAATGTAAAAACAAGATGGACAACATCCACTACGCTAGCAACTCTGTGAAGCTGTATGTCGGCAAAGCGGCAATCGGAGCTAAACGCTAACGTCGGCATGCTAACATGCTCCCAGTGATAGTACTAATATGCTGATGTTCGGCAAGTAAATACAATTTTGGACCTATTGATGGCACTAGATGGAAAGTTGAGGGATCACAAAAGTCATTGGAATGGAACCTTCAGGGACCTTGTATATATGTAGGAAATCAAATGGTAATCCATCCAAGAGCTGGATTCATCCTGTGGGGAACATGAATGTCTGTACAAAATGTTGTGTCAATCAATTAGATTGACATAGATCAGTTTAGTCAGGCTAGTTCACTGAATAAGTGAAAACTTTGACTTGCTGGTGGCATTAGTGGAAAAGTCAGAGGATCACTGAAGTTAGAATTCATCTTCTGGGGAACATGATACAAAAGCCAAAATACAAAGTCCAATAGTTGCTGAGTTTTTTCAGTCTGGACCAAAGTGGTGGACCGGCCGACCTTCATTGCCATCTGTATGAATGATCCCACACTCATTATTTTAAATTTTATGCCGATGTTTTGGAGACATGGTCCATATGTGGGATCCGTGCTCATATAAAATAATATACAGTATGGGTGAGACAACAAAAAGCAGCTATGGGTGCATTTAGGGTTGCATCAGAGCTTTACCTATCCATCAACCTGGAGCTGTAAGGAGGCCACAATGGTCCGTACCCGTGGAATGCCCCACCCCCCAGCCTTCAGCAAACCACCCTGTAGACCATTGACCTTAATATGATACACCTGATCCAGTGGGGCCTGGACATGCAGGCCCGGTTCAGGATCCTGACTGGGGAGCATCGTGTGGACAGATGTACAGTAGATTTGGCCTCGAGTCCCCCGCAGCACGGCCAGCCGTGAACCGAGCGGCTTGACCGGATTGAGCCGGTTCAGTGTAATGGTGCCTTGCCTTGGTGGGCTCAGCACTCAGTCACTTAATCTGCATGCACAGGCTGGTCCCTGAGGGGGGGGGGGGGGGGGGCGATCAAGTGAGAGAGGGAGGAGCAGAGGAAAGAGGAAACATGAACTCCGCTTCGCGTGCAAATGTTACCGCTTAGTCTATTGTGGCTCGGATGCTGCTCCCACCAGCAGGTTGTGAAACATGTACCACTCCACCCTGCCTCATTAAAAGGAAACCTGGTGATTCCTCTGAAGCCTTTGTGCAGGTCTCATAACAATTAACTTGGGATGGTGCTCATTTTTAATACCTTCTATTTCTCTAAATGAGTAAGACATAAAAACAAAAGAAGAGGGATGCATTTTTTATGAGGCTGCTGTATAACTCATACATAATTATTTTTTGTATTTTTTTAAGTTTGTCTGATGATTACGTTGTAAGCAAGTCTAAGCCATGCTGGGTTTATAGTCTGCTTGTACTGTATCACCATGTCCTTCAAGTGTAATGTTACCCATTCTACCAATTTCTGGGAAATCTGACACTGATTAGCATTTTGCAGCTATTATTTCCAACTATTATTCACCATAATTGGCCTGTTTTTTTATTGCCTCAACTGGACCCCCGCTTACACCATGTCCTTGCAACTACAACAAATTCTCGAATAATATTGCTGTTTCTCAGTGAGTCAAAGTTTACCAGTGTTACCATCAGGCAATCAGATGTGACACCCACAGTGCCAGTTAAATATGAGTAATGTTAATGTGCTTTAATCTTTCAGAACCTGCTTTTTCTGTATTCACAAAAACAAAACCACTACTCCCCGAGAGACTCTCTCTCTCCAAATGTCCTTCCTTTCCTGTGCTAATGTTACATAAGCAGCCACTTGCTAAACAGACCCGCTGGGTGTTTGCCGCCTGCAACAGATTCCAGTAAGGTCCTACAGTCAATATAAACACAGGCCCGAATGAAGACATTCATTCTCTTACTGTGACCGCAAAGCCTGTTGTGATTCATTATTCATTATTATTATCAGAGCATGTTATCGCACAACATCCACTAAGATGCCATGAGTCAGTTTACCGCCATTGAATTCTGCAGTTTTTAGTCTGTTTCCATTTTAGACCTCCAACACAGTTTCTTTTTCATTGTACATAACAGAAAAAATATATTTTCCTTCTCGTGTTTCCAATCAGTGTTTATATTTTCCTCACTTTCCTGTTGGACCAAACCATCGTGGGTTTAAACACAGAATCATATGACTGTGAACTCAAAGGTCAAAGTCTCACCAGAACTGTGAACCAACTTCTGATAAAGCTGTCTCTGCTGTTGACCTGGGACATCTGTGCTGATTACACAAGAAGAACCGCAAACAGCAATTGAGGCATTTCCAAAATAGAGCATGTCCATTTTGAAGAGAAGCAAACACCCTTCAACCTGAGATCTGTCACTCAGTATCTCTGAATTACAGAGGATTTAATGTGTACAAATGCTCATTTCACCTTTGTATGTCATCTACTGTTTCAACAAGCATCACTGTTTGTTCAAAGCTTTGTCACACATTATTTGGATTAAATTGTAATTGTGCTCTACACATGTTGTAATATCTACATATCCTGTTCTTGTTATGTACTTTATGTAAAAGAACAAGGGGAAATGATAAAGGAATAGTTTGACTTCTGGGAAAGAAGATTGATATCTGGCTACAGCCAACTAGAAGACCTTCATATAATTTCATAGTTGGGAGTAGACACTATTAGAATACATGGTGTAAAAAAAAAACAACTTCACTCTAGTGAATGCCTTATGCATCTTTATGTCCAACAAAGGTCCCAGGAGGAAGTCCCACCCTCTGAACTACATTTTATTCTCCTAAGCACAGACTCATAGGATGCTGGTGACCACTGCATCACCCAATCTTTCAAATCTAGAGCATTTTAGCTATTTTCCAATGCTTCAAAGCAATTCTGGAGGTTGTATCCATACCCACAATAATAACTGAAAATGCACATTTTCACACATTTGGTATTTGAGCTTTGTCAAATGGATTGCCGAATCAAACCACCATGACCCAGGACTTTTATAACAAAGCTATGTTTTTTTTAATTTTTTTATTTACATTGTGGTCTTTTACCTGTCTTCTTTAAATCCAGAATTGAAAATGTGTAGTACAAACTAACTGCTATCAGGTTGGATAAAGAATAAAGGAAACAAACTGCCTTGCAATACGTACATCAGGTCTTCCATTTTACACAGAGAGAATATTGGCTCAGTGATGGACACTGGGCTCCATATCCAACAGGGCGTAAATCTCTTCATATCTTGCTACCTGGTGCGTTATGTAACCTTCCTGTGTTGTCCCAATCTGTGGGGTCATGACAGCGTTCCAAAATCCACTGTAGATTTGAAGCTGATAGATGACCAACACCTCATAGCTGAAGACATCCCAAGCCAGGCTTACACTGACAAATCATTCTGGAAGTGGTTTCAGAGACAAACACTATCATATTTTATTGCCTAAAGTATACAGTAAACCCATAAACAAAGGAGGACGAGGAGGCAGACACAGCTAAATTGGTTCAGATAGATAACACTGAATGCTGACCTTGTTACTTAATCAAGAGGAGTCCTCAAACTTGTCTCCACATGCTGCCTCCTTTGCCATGAACACTATTATCTGTGACCTGGACACTATTTTAGGGATATTTGGAAACGTTGTTATATTATTTGAGCTAAATTTTAAACAACTGTGGACGGAGTCTTATCTTTATAAATGAGGGAGTGAACCCACCGTCTCCTGAGAATCCCTCCCCTTGGGAAAGACGTTGACAGAACTTTGACCCCTGGTTAAATTTAGTGTCTCTTTTGTTATGATAAAGCATGAATACTTGGTGTGGACAGGAGAACGGGGTCAACAGCTCAAGGATCCAGTTTCCGTCCACCCTCTGAAATCTCATTGTGCATTGCTTGTCTCTCCTGCCTCTGGGACAACTTTGAGATCATAAATATGCCGTTTAGACTTTTTTTTATGTGGAAGTGAAGTGACATTCTCTGTCTGCAGTCATAACTGCCATGCCAACTCGAGACAGACAGGTATCCTGTGGCGACATATTGTTCAGACAGACCTGGAAAACAAAGCTGTCAGCGAGGATCTGGGCATTGTTTCACTTCAGACTCAGCGAGGATCTTTGGCTTATTGTTCGACTCAGCACATAGAGTCAGTGCCACATGCCGGGCATGCACCGTGCATGAACCTCATTCCGCACACCAAAAGAAAAAAGAAAAAAAGAAACACTTCCTGAGCCACTTCTTGGCCATCACTCTGGCCCCTTATATGGAGACTGTCCCCATATAAGGGGCTAGCCTGCTGTCACACTTGTAGAGGGGACCCTTTTTTTTTTTAGGAAAGCATAAGAGTTACACCAGCATGAGATTGACACTTGCAGTTGTTTATGAGGAGGGTTACGTCTCAAGGGGGAACGCCTCGCAGCAGCCTTATCAAAGCTGATCAGCCAGGCTGCGTAGGCCACAGGGCAACTCCAGTTGTAAACACAACTCACTAACCCCTCCATCTGAGTGCCAAAATGTAAGCCAAATATTTTTAGCCCCGCTAACTGGAAAAGGCAGATATGATCTTCTGTAGCAACATAGGGAACGGTGAAAAACACACTTTTAGTAACCCTAATGACTAAATATGCTAAAAACCCAAGTTAATGTGGTGTTTGTAGTCTTAACACAGTACTGTAGGTGCTATTAATAAAGAAAACTATTTTAAAACAGTTGGACTAAAGAATGCATTTACATCAGAGCTTCAGCCAGCGTACATGGATGTCCCAACATAACAGGACAGGAACAGTCACTCAGTAAACACTTCTGTCTGTTAGGGAACACACTAACAATTTTATTTAGCTCATCCTTGATTTATAAACTGGATGCCTTGTTATACTCACTAGAATGACAAATGAAAAGACACAAAATGACTCAGATGAGCCGAGACGTTACATCTGTGTCCGACACGTCACGTCCCTGCTGATGACAACACATAATGCATTATACACATAAAACATATCACACTTTATACTTCTACTACACAGGTCATATGCAATATTCTCATTTTTACTCCACTGACTTATTCAGCTATGAATAACAACGAAGACTTATGTTGGTCACAAGGTGTTGTTTTTTTTAAATACACATTGCAATGCAAAATAAAGGCATTTTAATTTTTGCACAAATCCTACTGTGTGGCTTGGATAATTTCTGAAGGAGACTCGCATTTTCACAAGATGGAATAAATACTATTTACTTAGCAGATGACACATGACTGCATCAGTAATAATAATCCAATATTATATATATATATATAGTTATATTATATGGTAAATGCTTAAACAGGAGCAATTCTTCTCCATAACGAGTACAAGTTTTTTCATTTAAGCAAATTTTATTACGTCTTCTGTACTTTTATAGTATTTAAGTAGGACATTTTGAATGCACGACTTTGACATGTGATGAAGTATTTTTACACCGTGGTAATTCAAATTTTACTTCAGTAAAGTACACAGTGTACTTCTTCCACAGTGCATGGGTCTTTAAAGATAAGGTGGTGGTGTCTGTTGATTTATTGGTGTGTGGTGTTTACCGGCTGAATAACACAGAGGAAACTGGCCATTAAATATATATATATATATATATATTAAAAAAAAAGCTCTGCATTCTCTTGTGGATTCAATAGTGAAATTACATTATTCCTAATTATTTTAGGGAAACCTTTGGCAATTATAAAGCAGCGCATCTTACACGGCGTCATGACTGTGCTGTCACGGGCTGTTTGTTTACTTGTTTACTTGTTGACGGTGTTTGCGGCCGTGCAGCGCGGCGGAGCCCCGAGGGGCGGCGCCTCCGTCTGCTCGGCGACCGCCGACGTCACCGCCCTCCGCGGCCCTATAAAGCGCGGCCGCCCCGGCCGACCCGCACTCTCTCCCCGAGACACGCAAGCCCCGAGCCGCTCCGGCAGAGACGGTGCGCACCTGACGACTCATCCCCACCGGGCTGGAGGGCCACGCTCCGGAGCAGAACTCAGCGCCAGACGTCCAGCGGGGGAACAAAGAGACGACATGTCGACCTACGCGTCCTCCGAGAGCCGCCGCGTCAGCCCCACCGTCCACGGCAACAAGTTCGACACGGCGCACCGCAAGAAGGCCGTGGGCAACATCTTCGAGAGCGTCAACCAGGACTCGCTCATGCGACTCTTCCAGAAAACGGGCGACATGAAGGCGGAGGAGAGAGTGAGGAGCATCTTCTCCTACACCCAGGACCCGGAGGAGACGTCCCGGGCCCTGATGGCTCTCAAGCAGCGGAAGAAGGACAAGTTCCTCCAGATCGCGGGCATGGTGCGCCAGCTGCTCAAAATACGTTGACTGTGTTTCGCCAGTCTTCTTTGACCGCCTGTGTCTGTCGGCTCATGCGTGAGCCGGATGTGAAAACACTCCCAGCGTGGCCGGGCCGCCACCTCGTACCTGTCGCCTGGAGAGGAGCGCTCGGCCCGCAGCGCGCGGCCGGCCGCCCGGGGGGCGAAGCGCGGCGGCTGTCGCCACGCGGACAGCGGAGAGTCCCGCCCGGAGCGGCCGGGGCAGCACGGAGGGACAGGGAATACACGTCTTCCCTGAGACTCGAATCCATGAACGCGTTCCTGCGGATGCCTGAGTGTGAAGCAGCGCCTTGCATGCAGGTGCACATCTCCATGGGGGGGTGCACGGCTGCAATATGAGACTTTTTAGTGCCGAAGAACCTGCCTACATGAATGCCTGTCCTCAACACATGCCTTGTCTCTCAGCTTCACTTTGTCATATGAACACTTGTCATTAGTGGCCACTAATGTGTTATTGTAACAAAATGTCGTAGCACAGTGATTTGCATTTCTGATCTGTTCCTTTGTTCGTAATTTTTTAATAAATTATTTCATAACAAAAGTGGAACCATTGTTTGTCCTTATTACAAACATCATGTGTTACTGTGCCTGGTGTTAATGCCATTATTGGTCATCCCATCAGGTCATGTGAGGTTAATGCCATCCTGCTTAGTTATAGCAGATTAATTCATATTAGCTGAGGCTTAATTCTGGTTCTGTTGTGTTGCATTAAACTACATGCCATATTAAGCACTCTGAGCGGCATTACAGTGGTGTTTTCCTTTATCACTCAAGGATTAGATTAGAGAGAAGTCAAACCAGAGGATGGACTGCAAAAAACAACAACAAAAGAATAAAAAGAAGCCCATCTTCGGGCATTTTAAGAAAAGAAAGGACAGCTGTGTGAACATCTAGAACTGAAATAATCTTCTTGTATTAAATAACTTGTCAACATGATTTTTTCCCAACCCCTAACGCTAACCCTGTTGTAGCATTTTGACACAAACACATCTTATCCATCTGCTGTCCAGCAGCTGTGACCTCTGTATTGGTCACAAACAGGGAAACCCCTCAGGTTAAAACAACCCAAATCACCATAGAAACAGGAAAGTGATGCTTTACAGAGTTGTAACAGCTCACGTTGAGTCATGTAATCTAGGATTAGGTTTATTAAAGAAAAAAAAAAAAAATAGGCACATGGTGAGCACATATTTGCCGGTATTGCTCCTCATTCTGACGCAGCAGAGGGCATTTGAAGGGAATAGAGTTACCCGGTAGAGGATGTGGTTAACCTTGCTTGGGTTTCCCCTCACAGAGCTGTATGCCTCACTAGACCAGTGTGAACCAGTTTGGTTCAGTTTGGGTGGCGAGGGTGGGGGTTGGATGTCTTTCTCCGCACAGTGTATTTGTGCTGGAATCCATTGAAACATCCCTGCTCTCTAGATAAGAGCCTGTCTAAGCGGCACTGCAGGGTTTAGACGGGTGGAGGTTTCCCTTCCTAACCCTTTTGATTCTTCAGGCTTAATAAAAGCATAAATGACCCCTCCATCACAGCAGCCATCTACTTTATTATGCCCCATTTCAAAACCTGGTGTACAGTGTTTCATCAGCGGTTGGGCGTGTAGTGACGTAGACTTAGCTGCAGACACACAGATCCATGATGGGACGCCTGCTAATCTGCTTGCTTTGATAGTCCCTCTACCGGCTCAAACCAGTTCCCTGGGTTGTTGCGCATGACGGCATCTGCCTGCAGGCGCTCCTTCTCATGTGCCAAGGGATAAGTGAAGCTTGGGTATCAGTCACCATGAGGCGCGGACCTCAGGTGAACAATCACCTGTGACTGGTGAAAGGTGTGTTTGTGTGCTGACGCCAGAAACAAATTACCCCAAGCTAGAGACATCCGGATGCTCACACTCTATTCTAAAGTGTTACTCAAGACAACTTGTAAAGATGAGGTAGAAGGGCTTTTCTGCACAGGATAAATAACATGTAAGGAAAATGGAAAAATAATGGAATAATCATAATTAAAAATATATACAAAATGGAGATCACTTCAAGCTAGGTGTGTGTATTTTTTTTTTCAAGTAAGCCATACATTTCATGGTTTACTGACAAAAGAAATGTACTTTTAAGGTGTTTGACAGGTTTTATAACGCTCAGTGAAAATACACTCGTAAAATGTGTTGCTGACAGGGATTTAGTGGGCAATAAACTTACTTTTGCTGTGTGTATGTGTGTGTGTTTCTGTATCATACTGAATGCGAAAGAAAATCTCCCTTTGGGACAATAAATCTAAATCTTCAGTCTTTAAAGCAGTTATAATTGATGATAACAATGTATCAAATGACATGTGACATGTGACAATGGGAAAGTGGTCGCTTGTATGAACCTCCAGAAAATTATCACCCAAATCTGCCGCTCCTCTCGGCTTTACGGAGTGTTATAACAACTTTCGACTCATTGTTTAGCGGTGAACATAACAGAGCATTTAGCAGCTAAAGAAAACAGATATTGTCCCCGATGGAGACCAAAAGCAGAGCTAAAAGAGTGTGAACATTGGACTTACAGTCGTCATGTGTGCAGGAACATGACTTAACGCTGCTCCATAACTGCCGGACGTGTTTACTAACAAGTTCACCATGTCAACTTAAAAGGTTAAACTAACCCACTGCCAGCAGCTGGTTAGCTTAATTTAGGCTTAGTCTAGGTCAGTTTTTTTATGGCTTAAACAAAGGAGGTATAATGTGATAATTAGTGAGCTTTAGAGGAGCTTGTAGGCAGATTGAGTTTTTTTTTTTTGGACAGAGTCAAACTAGCTGTTTCCAATCACTGTGCTAAGCTAAGCTAGCCGGCTGCTTTAATATGTAGCGTACAGACATTAGAGGGACATCAACCTTCTCATTTAACTCTCGGCAAGAAAGAGAAAAAATATCGAACTATTCCTTTAAAGGAATTATGTCTGAACATAGGGTCTGTTAAGGGAAAATAAGCATTTCATATAGACTTTAAATGGTTACAGAGGTCACAGTTCACGCACCTTTTAGTTTACCACTTTATCACAGTTTGTTAACCATGCTGTCTATTTTTGCTCTTTTATCTCGCAGCTGTCCCTTTTGTTTGGCTCGTGTATCTCACACCAGGCAGCTTTTTTTTATTTTTTATTGGCCCCCTTTCCCTTTTAGGGCTATCCAATTGTTAAGGAAAGAAAAAAGCTAAATATTCAAGGCAATTGTCTTGGCTGTCTTTACTGTGTTGGCAGCGCTGTGCAGCGTTGGACCTGGGCCTGTCCTCTCCCACCCTCTTCCTGCCTTTCATCAGCCCTAGAAACGGTGAAGGCTTTGATGTCAACAGACACTGTGGCGGACAGCCTTCGACGAGCCTGGAGGACAGTAACCGCAGAGAGAGGAAGATACAGGGTGGAGGTGAGTGCATGTGGAGCGGGGGAAGGGTTACAATGAAATTGCATGCATGAGAGTATCAGTAAATGGTGTGTAAAATATAACCCCTTTACTAACAAAATCATAGTGTTGCACAAAAACATACTGAGACATTGATATGAAAATAAATTAAATAAATCAGATTGAAAAATACTGTATAATCCATACAAGTGAAATTTTGTCCCTTTGTCGGGTGATTTTATATTTAGAAAAGGTTAGAGGAGCTATAATGAAGGTTGCTTAAGACTTAGATGAAAGACCAGAATATTCACAATTCTTCCAAGTCCTTGTGCTCTCTGTCTTCTGCCAAACATGCATATTAATAACAGAATATAAGCCCACGTGGCTACAAAGGGTTCTACGTCATCCCTTTTCCTGAACAAAGAGAAATGGTTATGGTGCGGTATCTCTCTGTTTGGGCAGCCAAAACAAGATCTGGCTTGCTCCTTGAAAGGTTAAACATTAGTGCTTTTCTGATACATGCAGCTAGTGGGGGGTTGGATAAAGAAAGAGAAAGAAGGAGGAGAAGTGGAGAGGCGCAAGATTACTGATTACAGTGCAGGGAGTGGTAGTCAACTCGATTCCAGTGCAGACCGGTTCTGTGATGAGGAACTAAGCATGAGCAGTACACAGGCTTAGGATTAGTCAGCGTTTAGCTGGAAAACCCTGATGTAAAATCAACGGCCGTCGACATCAGTGTTTGATGACTTGAAGTGGTGTGGGCTGTGATACTTGGCTGGTCTAACATTAACAAAAGACTCCTCTTGATACTATATTTAGTTTGTTTTATCATAAATCAAGCCAAGCTGCAGGGTTTTTTCCTGAAAAAGGCATCAGACAGCGATCCAGTGCCTAAAATCATTATATTCCCATCTATCAGACAACGTGAAAACAAAATACCTTTGTTCACACTGCTTATTTTAAGAAGCTGTTAAAAATAAGCGGGGGAGGTTACCAGCAGCCACCCACCACCAGCTGCTCAAATTTCTTTAAAAATTGTCTCACACATTGTTTAATGGTTATACTTAACTATTAAATGTCTATCATTTATTAATACAAAGTGTGATCCTCAAGGTAATGTGAAAAGTATCTTGAATAAGTGGCCATTAAGACCCAAAACAGCCCTGCGTTAAAAAACGCAATGTGCTGCATTGATTGGAAGTCCAGTTAAAGTAATAGATCCATCAGTTTGAAGGCCTATCGATGCCAAAACACTCTCCAGAGGTTTATAATAATATGAGGAAATATTTTCCTGCTCTGGAAAGTTATGATAACTATGCTTAAAAACAAGCTACAGCTGAGACTGATAGGAAGGGCATTAGTTTTGCAGCTATTTGGTCATAAACCAAGTATTTGACAGATTCAAATTTTGATGGTGCTAGAGGAAAGGTTAAGGAATCACCAAAGTTATTAAAACTCATCCTGTGAGGGACATTAATGTCTGTACTAAAATTTGTGCCAGTTCATCTAAGTAATAGACTGACCTGCCCGACATAGCCATCCCTTGAGTCACAGAGTATGCTGAGTATGGAGTTTGGGATTACAATGAGTTGCGCTTTAGGCCCAAAATCAGAATTTTTAATGAGTCGAGACAAGCAATCGTGTGTTGCACAATAAATCTAGTTCAATCATTTAGTTTTCTGGTTAGAACCCAGTGAACTTAATATTTGCTGAGCAACACTTGTCTCATCTGGATAAATCTGCTTAGTCATCGGTTACAGTGGGAGTACTGTTTAAGCCATCATCATCCGTCATTGTAAAGTGAAAGCAGGGCCTGCCGTGAATGAGTCTTTGGTGTGTCACGTTCAGACCCTTTCCAATCCTCAAGAGCTCTTCTCCTCAACTCTGGCTGACAAAGTTGCCACCTCTAGTGTAGAGTGCGTTTGATGGTTCACCGCTCTGTTTTGTCCACCGCGTGTCAAAAGCAGCTGGTCGACTGGCCGATCAGGACAGGGAAAAGGTCAAAGGGTTACCGTGATGTAAGATCCGTACAGGAAGAGGGCCAGAATGTGTGAGAAGGAGAAGAATGCAGGAAAAGTATGGGCACCGACTGTCAGAGAGTTTTCCTTGAAGCGCCGGCCTGTCTGACTCACAGTTTTTCCCACAGGGGCCCCATGTGTGTAGTGGCATCATCCGGATTAGCTCATGATGGGAATACAAAAGACGCAGACTGAAAATGAAACACATGCCTCTGCATCAAAGAGGCATTCCTGGAATTTGGCACATTCGCACAGTCTCTGATTGTCTTTGTGCAGATTGTCACTCCGTCGGGAGCAGATCTGGACAGACTGAGGGCCCTCTTTGTTGTTTTTGGATGAGTCAGTGCGTTGAGTTGTGCGCACTTGCGCTTGCTCTGGTGCACAATTTGCTCCGTCCTCACATTAACACTGCAGCGCATGTTGCGTCAGTGGTCTGCGTCGGAGGTGACCCCTGCCACCCGGACGGCACCTACAGTGTTAGTGACAGTGGCAGCTCAGGATCACTCTGTGGTTTGCCAGCGATCCGTCCTGTCGTTGCAGCTGCTCGTCGACTTGATAAACATGGGATGGATGCCGATGAGTGACTACAGAACATTGGATTAAAAATGTGACCATATATGGTAGGAGTGGCATTGTTCCAGGGAAAAGGAAGAGATTCCATGGGCTGTGTGTTTGCAAGATTAAATTCTTTCCCCTGAAAACCTATTCTTGCATTCACTTGATGCTGTTGAGGTTAAACCAAGTTTAAAGCCACATTTGACAAGCAATCTATGTAAACAACAGACCTTATTGGCTTTCATCACAAAGTGTGACTACAGACCCAGAAAAAGAATATTGCATTCATTAGAATTTTGATGCTGTAGATCCCCCAGTTTGTCCATGAAGTTTTCTTTCCACCAACATGTAGCGACAAATCAAAGCTTAAGTCTGGCAGTATACATGTACTCTAACTAAACTGCATCTGGCTTGTTCCTCAAAGTGCTGTCAAACATGCTGTGAAACTGTTTGTTTAATAGGCAGATGGAGATTGGGAGCTTGGGCTGGGGGCAAGTTCTTCAAAAGAAGAGGTAAACACGCAAAAACTAGTTTAACAGGATAGAAGAAACCAGAAATACAAAGCTCAAAGGATCTGAAATCAAACAAGGCTGAATGAGTGTACAGCCATGCTGGCGGGTCTGTGAGGCTGTTTGAGCTAAATGAAAACATTAGAATGCTAACAGGCACACGATGACCGTTAGCAAATTCAGTCCGGACAGAAGTTGGCTAAAAAATGCTTAACCGATGAGCTGACGTTGTCGACCATGACAGCCTGCACACACTGCAGCGGATGACACCCCTATCTGTCTGCAAGCCATAACATTTTGCCTATGCAAAAATACCCTATTAATTTTTTTTCCTAAGAATACTGAGTCAATCCAACCTGTGTCCTAGAAAAAAACAGAAATGGTTTGAACACAGAACACTAGCTTCGAGTCTTGTCCTTCTGTCATCCACTTGATCTGATACAAAGCCTCAAGAGAAACATGATTTATAACAAAACAGTTTGTTGATAGGTGATAGAGGTCATACTGGCTGCGCAGCTTCATATTTTCAAATGTTGTTTTCCTTGAACTTGAGATAAATGACAAACCGGTTTATCCGGTATTCATTCGCCTTGGAGAGTTAGTGCTGTGTAAGCAGACAAAGAGTAAACCCTAGGGCTGAATCTTCAACGAAATGTCCTGACCTTTAGTAACCTCTGAGCTTGTAACTCTGTCTGCCTGCCAGAACGGTCTGTTCTTTGAGATGGTGTGCGATGAGTCCCTGGAGTTACAGCAGACTCATGTCCAGGGCTTGGTCAGGATGGGGGGCCTCTATTGTTTGCGTTTGTCTGTATCAGTGTGTGTTTGTATGTAGTGTAAGTGTGTGTGTGTGTGTGTGTGTGTGTGTGTTGTAGGCAGCTCTGGAGAGAGCACTTTCCTGTGTGGCGCTGGAGGTTCCTTCTGGGGCGGCCAGCCGGCGGCCTCGCAGACATGCTGTCTCGCTCCAGTTCCACCACAAGGCCTTGCCATTGTTCTGCCCCGCACTCCCTTTGTCCTGTTCGGCCTGCCAACCCGCCGCCCTCCTATACCTCCACCCTCTCCTCCTGTCTCTTGCTCTGCAGGTGCAGCTGATCCATGGCCCAGAGAAGGAGGAAGTGCAGGCCTAGAAACAATAGCGGACCTCAGCTCCTATTTATATATCAGTTCTTTGTTTTATCTATATGTTTGACTGCTTATTTTGGGGGTTTGACATCAGTTTGGGCAGTTCAGTGGATTGTAAAACCCCCTGTCTCAGCACCCAAACATGTTCAGCCTGTTGAGCATAACTAGGTTATGGGATTCCCCTTTGACCTGTGTGTAAAGTCCATTTTATGGTACTTGCATTGTCAAATTTTTATCACATATTTAGTATTTGTTGTGGAGATATCTATCTATATCAGAGATTATTTTAATTTTCAGTAGCCTCATCTTATCATTGGGAGGAATTACACTAACAGCTGCAGCCTGGCTCAAAACATATTGGGTGAAAGGCAGGGAAACACCAGGACTAGGCTGCCAGTTGAACACAGGAGGTGCAATAACTGTATGATGTAATGAGTGGATGTTGGTGCAGTGCAAAGGGTCGACGCTATCTCTTCTGGTCAAGTGCAATCTGTCAATGATAACATCCTTATGAGTGTGCCGAGAGCACTCATGAGGTACTGCAGGGGAACACCGACGTTATAATACCGATCAAAGTGCTCAGCTGGGAGAACATGTCAGACAGATAATATGTAACAGGGCAGTGAGTGCACGTCCTTGGTCATTTTGAATTTAGTAGGCCTCTCCAGACTGAATGGACTCCGGACTGTAAATCGCTTGGTAGAAAGTGAGTTTACTGCTGTGCATTCTCACCTCAACCAACAACAGTACACACACCAGCCAGTCAGCAACCCCTCAGACACTTACATTTTCCAGTATAAAATGGCAAGGACCTTTATTTAGAACAGTTGTATTTGTCGTTGTTTTGTATTTTTGTGTGTAACTGCAATTTGCAATGAATTTGTGTGTCCTTTCTGCACCCAGTTGCACTATTTTCAGACTGGAAACATTGGAAATGAGATAGATGAATGCTAAAGACAAATGGTCGCTTTCACAGTTCCAGAGTGAAATGTGCATAACAATAGCTGCTTCCATGCACACAGACCTGCCCAACATCCATCAGCTGAGACAGGAACTTGATAAAGCAAAAGGAAACTGATAAGGCTCAATTGCTCTGTAGCTGATCTATATCTGAGGGTGCAAACGTCAGGCCTTACGCCACTGGGAGAGCAGATATAGTCCGTATGCTGTAGTCACGCGTTGGTCTGGGCCGGGTTTACGTCCATACTCTACATTAGTGCTAACGTCTTAAACAGCTGCTGGGGTCACTTCATTAGGGCGTGCAACATAATAGATATGCCAGTGATTTTCAAAGGGACAATGCACTTTGTTCACTTGTGTTATGTTGTGCATCATTTGCTTCCTCCAGCTATCTTGCAATAAAATCAGGCCATATCTGCTCTGCAATCTCGCACTTTGTAACACACACACATTTCACTGATACTTTCACAGACATAATGGCTCTCTCAGTGGCCTGAGCCTGAACCCTTTGAAATTAAGAATGACATTTGTCCAGATGTTATGCTCATTAAAATTGCCAATGCTTGATTGTAGGAGGCATACCTGTAGATATAAAAAAAAAACCCCTCTCTCAACTTAATTTAAAGAGAGGGCGAGAATTTGATCAATAGAAATGTTTTTCCCACTTCCCAGATCAGATCTTGGTAAACAAAATTTGGTGAAGATGATTTAAAGCTTTTTGCACACCTCTGGTAATTTAGAGTTAGAGATCTTGTTTGACTTGCTTGTGTTTATGGGCCGTGTGATCGTGGTCATGTAGCAGCTCTTGTCGCTAAAAATTTAGCAGCGTATCTGCCGGCTAAGATAACTCTCAAATGGTGTGCAGACTCTGCCTACTCGAGGAACACTAGCTTGGTAATGCCGCTGACCCGAGCTGATGTTAGATTCAGGCAGATACATTGGTCTCTAGTGATTAGTTATAGTAAATAGATAGATTCCCCTTCCCCCGTGGAGGTGGGAGGTGGAGAATGTAATGAATTGACAGGTCTGTCTGATATTGGGCAACCCTCCACCAACTCCTGCAGGAAATATCTGGCTGTTTAACTGCTATATTCTCCTCTGCTGTTTGGTGCTGAACAGCTAGTCTACAGTTGCATTTGCCCTCCCTTCTATGCACTGTACTTCAGCTGCTAAGATGTGAGAGGCAGTATTTATCTTGGTCTATAATCAACATCACTATGGTTATCAGAGCGAGAGGGAGGCAGTCGGTAGTTGTTAGGCTGTGATGGTGGGCGACGAGAGCTCTTAAGCTGGCCACTCATGTCAGCTCAGTGCACCAGTGAGGATGAAGGCTTTGGCAAACCAGCGGGGCCACATGATGAGAGTATGACTGGTACAGAATAGAGATTGTTGTGAGAGGGTCCAAATGGGGCCAGTAGTGAAGGTAGTCATGGTCATGTAGTACTGTAGAATGATATTGGCCTCTCCAATATTCCTCTTCAGGAAACTTCAAAAGAAAAAATACTAAACATTATATAAATCCATAAAATATTTCATGCATCAAAAAACAAAGGGAATCAGACTTCTTACCACATGCCCATACTTTAAAGAACTCATCTATTTAAATTTCCATGTAGCAGTGCAGAGAGTTTTTCCACACATTGTCAGTGTCAATAGTGTGTGCATGCAGGATGAGATAAAAAATATTAAAAACAACTTTCAAAGAGTTTGGAATAAATTGAACCAAACATAAACAGTGGAAAAATAGACTTGGGAGTGTTAGGTAGGGTTGCTACAATAACAAACCATCTAACATTTGTATTCTAATGAAAAATGAAAACAAAGGCACTGAAATATGTTTTTCTAAAATTAAATATTTGTGTCTTTCAAAATAATTTACAGTACAACATTGAAATAGTGAAGCTCTTAAAAGTATATCTGGCCCCTCAATCTTAACTACATGACCACAGTAGATTTTCTAAAGTGAATATGATGCACATTTTGCACATAATCTATACACTATAAGATGACAGCTTCAAAAGAGTTTCCCAACACTATTTATCTTAATGTATAATGTATCTACAGTTTGTAGGTTTAAACATATATTTTCCCCCATTTCACACTTTTCACAGACTTCAGGTGGTTTTGTGCACCAATGTGGTCCAGACTGAAATATCTCAGCAACTACTGGACGGGTTATTATCAAATTCATGGTCCCCATAGGATGGATTCTTACTGACTTCGGTGATTCTCTGACTTTCCCTCTAGCACCACCATGAAGTTGACATTTGTCATTCAGACTGAAATACAACAACTATTGGATGTATTGCCATGAAGTGTGCAACATAAATTCAAGATCCCCAGAGGATAAATTGTAATGACTGTGGTGATCCTGACCTTTCATTCAGCACCACTAGTAGGCCAATTTTCTTCACTTAGTCAGTGTAATATCTGAACATCATACTGGATGCATTGACATACAATTCATTCATGGTATCCAGAGGATGAATCCTTCTGACTTTGGTGATCCTCTGAATTTTCCTCTAATGTCACTATAAGGGTTGTTACAAACACTTGTGGTCCACAGAGGATGATTTGATCTATCTAGTAGCATCAACAGATTGTACTGGACACAGTACTTTGGTTTATCACCAAATGCCTGCAAAACTTATGACCTTCCCATCTTTAGCTGCACTTTGTGTTTAGTGCTAATTAGCAAATGTTGGCATGGCAACACATTCAACAATATGGTGAACATAATACTGTTAATATTATACCCACTAAAACATCAACACGCTAACAATCCAAATACTTTTCTGGAAAGTAACACTATTTAATAGGATAAACTCATCTCCATTTTCGGTAAATTAACTAAATAGCCTTTTAAGGACACAGGAGGCCTTTACGCTGCATAGAGACAGCTTTAATGCTGAATCAGCACTCTCAACAACAACAACAGTGAGTAAAACCTACAGCAGCAGTATTTGCCTGCATGTGCTTGGACCACGCCGGGTGCCCGAGAACCGGTTGCAAACCTGTTCAGATTAACCCTGTAGGTCAAGTCAGAGGGAGTGAGCAGAGCAGGGCACACCACACCACTGCTTTATCCAGGCAGTCTGGCACCTAAAGTAAAGCCCATAAGCAGATCAGCTGCCAGCCGACCAGAACAGATCACACCACACCATACACAAAACACTAACCTCTACTGAGTTGGTTGAGTTTTGTGTTATAGTGACACAATTGTGTGGTTCTCTCCTTTGAAAGCTTTATCTTTAGAGTGCTGTTCCCTTTAATCAGCGTCCAGACCCAGCCAGAAGTACTGCATCCCCCTTGGCTGCATCCCTCTTGGTGTACGGGGTAATACTCAAGACATGTGAAGGGGACAGCTGAAGATCACCCAAATCCTGCTCAGCTTTTTGAATCGGTAACCATGCTGAAAGATCAAACCCATGAATCATCATTGCCTCCTTACCTGCAGATGATGACAGAATGATGGGATTTAGGGCGCCGAGAACACACAGGTGCTGCGAGAAGTTAGAGACACTAAGCTTATTATTGCACACAGTTATTTGTCAATAATTTACCCTGGCTGGAGTTATATCACAGCGCTGGAGGTCAGCTTCTCCAGGAGGCAGTTCATAGCTCAATACTGTTATAAGGTTGATTTTTGCATTACTTTGCCCAAATTATGCTTTCAAGAGATTAAAAAACAGTACAGACTTTCTCCAAATCCCAAATCATAGTATTTGGCACGTTTTTGTACTGGGATTCTTTGTCTGTTACCTTTCTCCCCTCTTATCCGAGCCATCAGGAGCTTTCACACACCGTCTGTTTGGCTGGTGTAGTGATTACCCGAATCTATCTACTGTAAGTTAGCCAGACTGAGGGGAAAGACGAGAGAAAGGGACTGAGAGAGAGACAGAGAGAGATATGTGTGTGCCTTCTTTGTTTTGCTGTTGACTCACTGGGGCTTGTCTACTACCTGGAGCAAACACTGAGATAACATGGCTGAGGTTTCTATTGACATCCACGTGGAGCCATGAAAACTGGTTCTAACCAGCTCTCTCGGTTTTGCATGAAAAATGAGACACTTTTGTCCTTTGCTCTGTGCACTTGCATCATGTTGTTGTTATTGTTCTCAGTGTCAGTCAGAGACCTTTTTGATATCACCCCGACACAGTTTTCAAACCCATTTTGCTTTAGATTTAAATTTTGTTAAAGTGTCATAAGGTTACAACGCAGTTTGTATGCACATTGAGATATTGCATCAGCACTGGAAGAAGCTACATTTTGTGACTTTTTCCCTACTGTCATTTACATCAAAGTGACATAGTGAGTGACCTCTGTAAGGTGGCTGGAATGAGATTTAACCCGCTGAGACTAATTAGCATTTGGATCCAGGGACAGAGAAAAGTCTGGAGCACCTCCAGTGTGGATTCAAAGTGGAGAGCGCCATCTGGTGTTAAAACAGCATCACAGCTTTACTATTATTATTCTGAAAATCATTCAATTTATTTGGAAAATATCGTAAAAAAAGGTCTCCCCATGGTCACCTCCACAGTCTCTGTATAAATCATTTGCTCGTTTTGATATGTATGTCATATATGTCATTCAACTTGTGCTTTCATAAACCATATCATGATATTCATGAGTGTTTCTAAAGTAAATGAAGGTCACCTTCTTTTCCAAGCTGGGATCATATTCTTTTCCTTTTTGACACTACATTACTGAACTTCTTTCTTTTTTTCGATTTCTGCCTGGAAATAGACCTTTTCCACAACAGTTTGACAATGCAACAAACAGTGAGCAACAATACCAACCCCCTGAAACTGAAGCAACTAAATGGAATTTAGCCAGCACCTCACCTTTCTTCCTGCATAGAGACATTTGATATGTAATTTGTGACAATTGCTTCTTTTTGGCATAACTCTTCCAGTCCAGTCTCACACTGTATTGCAAATGAAATCTCCAGTTTTACTCAGGGTATTGTTTAGCTGCTTGGTCACACATACATGCAGTATATACATGTGAGCATGCACACCAGCTGATAAAGTGCTTTTAAATGTGGTCCAATCACTGCTGCAAAGGTAGGCGGTATTATTAAGTCCACTGTCCTCAAACTCACATCAGTTTATTTGGATCATCACCCCATCTAGTGGTCAAAATGTATTCTTCAACTTTGTTCCTAGACTGTATATGTACTGTACATAGGTAGTCTATCAAAGCCCTGACTGGAATTACATTTATAACGTATATTGACGAAAGACACATACATTTCTTGTTCTGCAGCAATGATAAATGCAAATTTGCAAAAAATAAAAAACAAAAAGAAAACTAGCATGATAGCATGGATTGCCTTCTGGGGGAAACAATACACAAAGGAGCTGCATGCAAAGAAAGAGTGGCACTTTCTGTGTTTGCATCCAGCAGCCCGAGCTATTTTCTATCCATTTGGTGTGTTGATGCTTTACATTGTGCTTTGTTTGGATTCCAGTGGTCATTGTTTTTTCTGTTAATTCCACAATTTGTCATGGGCAAAGCTAAACAGACAGACATGAGGGGAAAAAAAGAGCCCAGAACAAACACAGGGCTTATGAGTCACCGCGATTGATGCTTGCCGGGTAAAAGGAAAAACAATGCTTTGATGTATTCAAAGGAGAAATTACACAATGACTCATTTTCTATTATACCCACTCCCACAACAAGATGTACAGTAGGACGGTAGGACTTTAAAAGAGTGTGATAACATCCACTCATTAACAACAGTGTGCAAACTAATCCATTATCTGTGCTCAATAGAGTAAATCTCAAGCCATTCACATTCTCTTTAAATCTATTGTGCAATTAAGGGTTTGCTGAAGTTACAATATGACATTGTTTCACTTCACGTAGTATTAAGTACTACAGATCACAAGACATATCCATGAAAATCCCCAGAAACAGAACAATTAGTACGTGCTTTGAAAACTGATTGATATGTGAATCCCTGAATGTAGTGTCCTAAATATGACTTCTCTGAACTGAATCACAAATTTCAAAACACACATTTCATTTGTAAAATTCCCAGAAACCATTAAATCGGTTCATTTATAGCCACAACTCACCATTTCAAAAACATAAATATACAATACATATGCAGTATTACAGTACAATACAGCAGTGAATGAAGTTCTGGTGGAATTGTGTGGAATCGGATCCAAATGGTTCAGGAAAAAACAGAAATCAACCTGACTTTGGTCAGACCGGTGTGGTATTGACCAATTGTAAATTTCCTATTAAATCAGCATCAGCAGGATCGTGAATGGGATTTTAAACTCAAGCTGAAACTGTGTTTGAAGATGGATCAGTTATGTAGTCATGAATGATCAGGCGCTTTTGCGGTGTGTATCATTGTTTGCATTTTGTGTTGTCTTCTGTCAGTTTTCTTGTTGAGTTGTTTGTATTTGTGTGTACAGTAAAGGCTTATCTGGGGGCCGGAGTTGCAAACTAGTTTAAGCACTTTCAGACAACTCGCCCTTTTAAAGGGGCTGATTAATGGTCAGATGAGACAGTATTTCATCTTGGGTAAGGAGTTCATAATATTTTCTAATAAGCCATCAGCAAAAACTGACAAGTCATCTGTAATGTTTAGTGTTAATAAGTCATGAATAAACAGTTCTTACAAGAATCCATCGAGCCTGCAGTTGTAAATGTTAATACATTGTAAAGAAATAAATATGATCCAGATGCTCTGCTGCTTATTTCCGAAATGTATGTGGTGTAATAGTCCACTGGAGGGGTGTTTCTGATGAACTAAACAGCTAAAAAGATAAATCCAAGTGTCATACTGGAGGAGTCAGAACACCGGCCACAACCTGGCACTCAAAAGTTCTTATAAGTTATCAGGCCTTCCCACATAAAAGTGGTCTAATAAAAGATTGCCACCCCTTAAGAGTTGTAATTACAGATAAATGTGGTGTTTGCCTCTTTATCTGTGACTGATGTTCAGTAGCGTCTTCATAGAATAATGACTATAAATGATAACATAATTTTTTTTTATTCAAATAAAGGTGCAGAGGAGTTTGCAGGATTTTTACAGTCCTACAGGTTTTCCCCTCAGGCTGCAGTTACAACTCCCACCAATCAGAGGGCAGCACAGTAGTCTCTGTGTAGCCTGAGAGGCAAAACCAGGGGCAGAAAAGTCTGCAAAACACTCACAAATGCCTGTAAAGCTGGACTACTTTGGACACAACAGTTAAAAGCAACCTAGATGAACATATCAACATGCTGATCAGTTCCTCTCCTCTGTCATCTGTGTATGTGGCCGGTCTAGTACGTGGCACTGGTCCATGCTCTGCACTGGTTCTATAATAATAAACATCAAATACAAATCTAACAAACTTTATCAACACGTTTGTAACCAGCAGTTGGCTGGTTTGATTAAAAAGAACAATAAATCATTAGTACCCATCGTGTTGGAGGCCACTCTGTCCCACATGTTGCAAACTGCCACTGCACTCTAACCTGAGCCAAGAGTTTAAAAGAGGAGCAGCCGCTGGGAAAGCTATTAGGTCTGGTTCTGTTAAGCCCTGCAGCATGGTCAGGGTCCCGGCAAAGGACCAGCTTTTCCCAGTGATTACTGCTGCCCAGCGCCCGATTGAAAGTACAGCGACTCTGTGATGGCACAGCGCCGGGCCCCAGAGCCACTTTGTATGTTTCAAACCTATTCAGCTGCTTTTAAGGAATCCAGGGTAAAAAGGTTACAGAATGTTTACTACTGGTGAACGCACAGGGCCCTGGGGCCAGCAATACAGGCTAATCTGACAGATACTTCTATTGTTTCTGTTGGTAATCTAATGCTACAATGGCCACTTTCTCTCCCTCCCGCTATTTTCCTCCTCTGTCATCCCCATCCACCCACTGTGTCTTCTCCGCCTGAGCCGAGCATCGCCAGGCCACCAAGATGGTTATAATTATCTTGACAAACGGAAATATGGTCATAGGATTTGACATGGCCATTTTCACTTTAATTGCTGTTTAGATGCCAGCAGCGCCTTTTGTCACTCGGCGCAGTTTAATCATTGCGGGGGAGAGAGCTGGTATGTGTGTTGTGTGCGGCCCCAACTAGAGCTATCAGCATGGAGATGAGCTGAAGTGTCAGCTGTAACACATGAACACAGACACACAGGGAGCCGCCATAATTACACAGCCTGAGTTGCCGTGCACAGACGCTTGAGTAGGGCAAGTCAGAGGATGGAAGAGGAAAGCTGTTTGCAAAACCTTGGATTCTAAACCCATCTCGGAGGGATGTTTGTTTCCTGCTCATCTTTGAAACTTTCCCCCAGAGCCACAGGAGACATCATACAACTGTTTTCACAGACTTAGTTACACTAAGACTTAGAACCGTGGTCGACAAAATCACACTAAAAATAACTTTATCAGTATGGTTAACATTGTTGGAGCGTTATAACGTTCCCGCACACATTAGCTCTGTGGCTGGCATGAGCCACTTGTCATAGCAGCACATCCTAGTAAGCTAGATCAATATGGAAATATCATATCAATAAATGAAGTCTCTACTGGATTACTGTTACAAAATAGCATGTAATTAATGAAACAATGTGGCAAAATGCCGTATTACTTTTAATGAGTGTATTTCTGTGACATTGGATGATGACGCCATTGACAGGTGACCAAACAAAATGCACCTTGAATAAAATGAATTACTCTGTGTTTGAACATTGCTGGAAACATCTGGGCTCATTGAAGTATACAACTCAACAAAATATATAACACACTGTAGTTGTAGTTGTTTTTTTTTAGACATTTAAATTGTGGAAATTTTACATATTTTACCTTTAAAGAGCCCATGAGCCCATGCAATCCTCCTTTAACTTCTGGATAAGGTTTTGGTTTCATATTAGACCTGATTGATGCCCTGTTATTAAAGTTTTTGCATCACTGTGTAAGTTCCATTCCCAAACTAAATCTGACATTTAGTTTAAGGCTCTCAACATTGGCGCCATTACAGGGTCTTAATTAAAAACATATATTTTGGTTTTGTCAGAGCTGTAAACACATTTAAAATTCATAAGAGATTGATGGGTGTCAGATGCCCATTTTCCTTCTCCCTTACACACTGACGACCTGTCATAAGCCAGCAGTCGGGGCGAGAAGTTAATGAGAGTAACACTCTTGACAGGAGCAGGGGAGGTAATGCCGGTAAATGCTTACTTTGTGGCTAGACAGGCACGATCTCCAAAGCCCTTAATGATGACGTACAGCTGCAAACTCTCGGGCTAGCTGATACACGCTTATTGTGGAAATGAATGTGATGGTGTGCATGCAATCAGTGGTGTTAACTGTGGCAAAAATGACCTCCCACAAGCCACTGCAAAAATAAATAAATAAATAAATAAGGAATTGGTCAGTGGTTTCAGTTCATCTATATTCAGCTGTTTCTGGGTGGTTTAATGTCATTTCAAGTGATCTCGTCACTGGGACCACATGCACCCCATGTTAAGCGTGTGCCAGACATCAGATCATCTCAGGCCCATGAGAAGTCATCATGCCATCAATCCCTTTTTTGCTGGAGCATGTCACAATCTCACACATAAATCTCTGAACAGGAGGTGAAGCACAGATTTGATCAGATGAGCTGCTGTAACCTGAGCTAATATCCAAACAATCCCATTTTGTTCTCTGGATTGATTCAAAGGAGATTGCCCTCTCTGACCTCCTCCCCGGTACTTCTGTCTAACCCCATTAAGCTGAGTGGGATGCAGCCCTCAGTCACAGGAAGTATAAATACACACAGACGCCTACAGAACCAGGCCATCTTGTAAGGGCACCACAGTATACGTTCACCTTGTAACTTCATTTCTTTTGCAATCTGATAGGTTTGAAGGTTAATGAACTTTACCATGTATCCCAGAGCTTCCCAAGCACATGCAGGGTTATCATGTTGTCCACGCAAGTCATTAAAAATGTCAGAAAATGCATATTAAATGCACTCACCCAAACTTAATGTGTATAACACTGGGTGACACTGGCGTGCAGGACATATAGGGCATGCATGTGGTGAGACTAAAGGCAGTGTTTACCCTGTGCACATCAGGGGTTACACACACGGTCAAATGGCTCCACATCGTGCATGGTAATTGCACAGGCGTACTTGTTGTTTGCAATGGCATGCGGCTTAAAATATGGAAGCAGATCCAGATCTGTAGATAGGGTGAGAAAATCTCTTGCCTGTGAGGCGCCTGGAGGCTGCACGCTTCCCCCTCTTGTTGTCGCTCACAGTCCTTTGATGGACTCGAGCCGGAGAGAGAGAGAGAGAGAGAGAGAGAGTCAGATGGGAGAGGGAGTGCATGGCAGAGCATGGTTAACTCCCATCGGGCCTCGCGGAACGACAACAACCAGGGGGCAGTGAAAACTCATGCAGCTAAGTTTGATGCAGCAACAGTGTAGAGCATGAATGTTTAATGGGCTGCTTTGCAGAGAGAAGACACACATTTGGCGGCAGTGACTCAATTAAATAGGAGGGAGGAGACGGAGGATGTCATATATACTTGATGCTGTCTATAGAAAATTAACGGAGCAGCACATACTGCATGCCGGCGTGTGTCCTTGCCTGTGACAACTCAGCCTGATTGGTGTTCAAGGTCCATTTTTCACTCACCCGCCTGTCGTTGTGTCACTTTTTTCTGTGAGATGATACACTGTAAACTGCCAAGATGCCTCATCCAACATGGCTCATTAACAGTGCTGGTAGCCCCTAGTGTTTGTACTGTTCATTAGCAGTGTTAATTATACTACGACGGAAACTGCATTTTCTTATAGTCACTGTAAAAAACCTAAGAAAAGTGAGGGGATAACCCAACGCATTAAGTCTCAGTCAAAACCAAAAATGTCAACCACATGGTGGCGCTAGACCAAAAGTGAGGGATCAACAAAGTCAAGGCTCGGACATATTTTCCACATTCTGCGAACAACTAAGGACTTGTATCGGTCGTGCGGATGTGCAAGTGATTGTTTGCCAACTGCCATAAATCAAGTAGAAGATGAGGAGGAAGAGCTCCTGTGTTTGCTGAACAAGAAGATAAATGCTAAAAAAAGAAAATATAATGTTCGACAGCTTAATGAACAGCTCTCCACGCTCAACTTCTCCCCATTTTGTTATGTTAAGTTGGCATGCTTGCTCAGCCCATAGGGGTCCGTGTGGACCCTCTCGGATATGGGGGGATGACGACATTTAAGTCACGCAGACCAAAGCGGACATGCAGGCGTGGAAACTGTGAATTAGACTTCAGTAGGATTCATCCTCTGGGGACTGTGAACAAAATTGGCAATCCATCCAATAGCTGATGAGATATTTCAGTCTGGACCAAAGTGGTGGACCTACTGATTGATGATTGATTTGATAGGGCATTTTCTCAGTTTCCTTACCTTGGCTGTATTATTAATCCCTCCAACTGCGACTTTATCCACAAAGTCTTTGCAGGACAGGTCTTTTGCACTGACCTTTATACATCATGTTCTGAATTAGTTATCTGAATCTAATACTTTGGCAACCTTGGGATGGATCTTATGTCGTTCAACACTGGTAAAAAGATAGCTTAGTTGTAATCTGAAGAACATGTTTATGATGAATGGCTCAGATGGAAGATTAGTTGTTGTAAATTAATAACAAGGTGTTTAATTTGATATAAATATTATATTTACAGTATAGTTCTCATTACAACCCAAATTAATGAATGGAAATCCCCTTTTGATTAATTATATAGGCAGGCATGATGAATCTGTTTTTTAAAAGCTAGATAAAAGATTGGATGAGAATCAAAGAATGTGTGGAAGTGAAAACAGTCGAACAAAGGTAAAATATGAATAAACTGCCCACTGAAGTCAGGACATCAGAGTCAGTGTCCATTTTCCACTGACTTTCTGGCTATACCTCAGGACCCCACCCTCACTTACATGTAATTCTTTAAAAAAAAAGAGAAAAACAACCTAAGTATGAGGTTTGAGAGCAATGCCAATTCAACCTTTTGATGACACATAGTTCTTGTTCCTGTTGAGTTTAAATGGACTTATTTAAAGTCGCTTTGGCTATAAGCATCTGTCAGATAAACCTAAGGTAAATGTATGCATTAACACATTCTTCCTTCTTCAGAAAGAGTACTTTGCCTTTTGACATTTTGACACACTGTTATATGTTTACTTCAGTAATATGTTCAGACTTTGTACTTTTAATGAAATGTTTTCGCATGAGAGTTAGAGCTGATAGATAATTGTGGACGTACAGCAAAAAATCACAAATTGCAGCAGATGAAACACGCTTTCTCACCTAAAACAACTCTGAAAATAAACCCCTTGTGCTAATACTATTTCCTTTTCAGCACTTAAAGGTTAGGTTCTGTGAAAATGCAATACTAAGCTGTTTGAAACCTTTCAACAATGGAAAACGCAGATACAGAGAAAATGCTACTTTTCTGTAGCCAAGGGAGGAGAGAAAGTTGCTTTCAACTGATCAATATGACAGTATAGAATTTCCTTCAGAGCGCACTGATAAAGGGCCGAATAATGAAAATCACTGGTGCAGTAATGTGTTAATTAAACTCTGAAGCAGGCAGGGATCATTTATATTGAACAGAGATATGTTTCATATGCAAAAAGCAATGTGTTCATCTTTAATGTCATATCACATTATGTAACAAACATAAGCTCATTTGACATTTCACTAAACCCTCATTGGACACAGAATGCTTGCTTCAAAACAAGGACTTTTGTTTGCAGTTTACATAAATGAGATATTCTGCCATGTGATATAGTGATGAAATTTTGCTGATGGGACAGTAAAACATAGGGAAGCGATTCAGTGCAAATTTTTTTTCATGTCAAGTTCACTTGAATTTGTTCAGTTGAGCAAACCACCTGAACAGTGCTGACCTTCAAAGGAATGCAGAGCCAGAGAAATGGAGGAAGTACCTTTTGAGTATATACTGCTTTTGCAAAAGAGGGATGGTCTGCAGACAGCTGGGAGAACGGAGTCAATGGTACAAACACCAAACTACTGTACCCTCTGGCTACAGTAGTTTACCAACTGCTACATACAGAGCAGACTGCAAATCAAAAGTTTTTATTGTGCTGATTTGTAGAAATTTCAAAGTAAAAGTCCCATATTTCTATCTTTAAGTGGCTTGGTTTCTTCAACTGGATGTGCTGTATAAACCTATTGGTCCATAATTCCTGAAGTGACTGATACATGTCAAATGAGGACAACTGCGACTACAGACATACATAAAATCAAGGGATTTTAATTCGATTTTTTTCAATTTTGAGAAATGTTTCATAAAAGTCCCACATGTGTATCTTGACATGACTTAGTTTTACTTAGAGTATTGAGCTGCTGCAAAAACAGATTTCCACGATTTCTTGCAGTGAATGATATGTGCCCATTGAGAACTACTGTAGGCTACTACATGCATATCTGTATTACTGTATTTGTCCTTGTTGTATGCTCTTGACAGGGAGAAGGACCAGATAGGTTGGGGTACCCCTTTACACAGCATTTGTTTTATTTTCTGTAAAACACAGTAGAAGTTTCAGAAATCAAGCCATGTTGAGGTACAAATATGGGACTTTTATTTTGAAAACTCTCCAAACTGAACCGTAAAAATTACTCAAATATATATATCACTTTCAGGAATTATGGACCAATGTATTTATGCATTTATATAGCATCTCAAGTTTTAAGAAATTTAAGCCATTCCAAAGTACATATGCAGGACTTTTATTTTGGAAATAATTTAAATTGATGCACTAAAAATGCTTGACTTTCAGTCTGTAAATAGACAGAGTTGTCTTGAACTTGAATACAGTACATAAGTCACTGTCAGGAATTATGGACCAAGTTGTTTTTACAGCACCTCAAGTTTTGAGCCATTTCAAAGCCATTTCTTTTTTGATTTTGAGTCTGCATGAAGTCAGAGTTGAACCCCCTTCCCCAGCAAGATGGTTCCATTCAATGCCAAAGTCCTATCATGCAATTGAAATGTGAGAGCAGAAGGGCTGACATTTTCTAATGTCAGGGGTCGCTGTGAAAAAACTCCTAAATATTCAGTATTAATGTTTAGTAAATTCAGTAAAGATGTGTTGCCGGGTATCCCCCGGCAACACATCTGCCCTCTGCCTCCACACTCTACCAGGCAGTATTAACCACCAGCGTTTATGGAAATACAGATGCCTTTCAATATTGATATGACAGCATCTTGACAGGCTTATCAATTAACGTGCAAGGCTTCAAACAAAAGATCCAGTGAAAAGCTCTCGAATGACCCACGCCACCGAGGGAAATTAACGCTACCTGGAGTATTTCTCCAGGATCTTATTACAAAGGGGAGATATTGTTTCAAATAGCACACCTGCCACTCAGGTTTAGTGAGACAATGCAGGTTTCCCCCAGACTGACACCGAATGTTTTTGGAGATGATCACAAGGGATTTGTCCTAATCCAGATATTTTCCATGTCATTGTGTGCGAAATACAGAAGTCACCCATTGTTGGAGCTGAATTAAAAACAACAATGGAAGCTGTGGCACAGGCTGTCTTTCGAGCTTCAGCCTTTCTGAGAGTGCGGGCAGATACCCTCTCTTAGTACCACTTCTTTACTGAAACACTGGAAGAGAAACGGAACAATGGAGAAACGATCCCAGCACAATTTACCATAAATACTATGCAAGCTGAGGTACACAGAGCTCAACAGTGTCCAGGTGATTTGTGATATGGGAACGCCTCATATAGTCAACATTAATATACAGTCAACAACATACACTTGTATAAAATGCAGGAAAATACCTTAAAAGTGGGTATGAAACGATTTAAAGCTGCACCGGGCGAGGTTTGTTGAAACCAAACAAACCACCTCTCCCTGATCTGTTTGAAGCTCCATGCCATCTCCGATGAGTTTTACGTCTCAGTTTTACATTCATGGGAGCCTGGGAAAGATTGACTGCTATTCAGCCGTGTCCGCTCCACTTATCAAAGGCTGCCAACTTCCTTCCAAGGAATATGAGTATGCTAAAGTGGAGATGATGAAGCACCTGGAAGAGCTCCATGATTTCAGCTTCTTTAAAATGAAGCGCCTCCATCAATCAGGAAGATTTAGGGCATGGCGGGAGTCCTTGGTTTTTACCACTGTTCTCAGTGCTGCCAAAGTCAATGTCTAAACAGCCTCTTCATCAGACTCATCAGAGAACTATCTTTCCACAGGAACCCGTGTTTGACTTTAACTCATAAATCAACAGGAAAGGCATCCCAGTATCGATTGTAGAGTCCATCCATTATTCACTTTTTATAGCAACAAATCAATGAGCACAGTGCTGGAAAGAGGAGCCGGATGCTGAAGGACTTCACTGCCCTCTAGGGTCACATGACTTTACCATTTTGGAGTTGGAAGATCACAAATTAAATACTGAATTTACGATAGATCCACAAAAATTAAAGCCAAAGAAGGGAGCTGTTTGTTGATTCAATGACACCTTGGTTATTTGTCATGAGGTTATCTGACCACTGCTTCTATTGCACTCAAAACAGTTACTTGAAAAGAAGATATACTAGAAGGGTAATATACTGCATATTTATTGTATATTTTATGTAAATTTTACAATTACATACAAACTGTATTCAAGTACCATTGGTGTTTGTATTTTCAGCCTACTGAGAACTTAATTCTTTGCAGATAGTTTCAGTGAAAGGCTGATTTTATGTCACATGTCGTATTCAGTTGTGTACTTCTAGAGCTGTGTGACACTACAATCAGCTGACGGCATAAAGAAGATAAAAGACAACATACGGCTTCAAGGTTCAAGGTTCAGATTTGTTATGCAATACAGGATTGCACAATGCAGATGTTATAAAACAGAACAAAGTCTATTAAATAGCACAAGATGAAAAAAAAAGGAAAATTAAATTCTATTTACAAGGACACACATACATACAAAGGCTATTTAAAACATTTTAAAACATGAGTTGCAGCAGTTTGTCACACGTTCTCTACAACCTTGTTGATCCCTCTGTGACTTCTGAGGTTGCCTGTACTGTTTGCTCTCATTTATGTGATACAAACCAGTGGTTTAACAGTCAGTTATAAAATAAAAATTGCAGAAGGCCTTCATTCGAAGTGATAGCTTCCACTTGACAGTGAAGATAGCATTTGGCAACATTGCTAAACACTGAAAACTATGATCACATCCACAGAAAATATGTCATTAAAGACCACTTGGTTGCCGCCTGCTGAGGCGTTTTTATTTTTAAATTTTAAATCAGTTTTATCTGCACCATCATTTTCCTTCCATTCCTCTTATCTCCATCTTCTCCACTGCCAAACCTGCCCAGAACACCAACTGTGATTGGCTGTTTCTTCCTGAAATGCTTGGGAGTCATAGTTTACTTACACCATGTCTATAAAATATGTAAGTTGTACACTAAACTATACTGTAATTGATAATTTAATTAAAATCTTGTGTCATGTTTTGTGGGTGCCTTTTCGTTTACTCACACTTCTTTCTGTCCAGTCAGCTGCTCATATCTCCAGGGTGATGTGGACAGCTATGGCAGAGGAATATATACACAGCCTCATAATGACACAGACATACAGTGTGTGAGCAGGCTGAGGTGAGTCCACAGAGACTCTTTTCACCCCAAAGCGAACCTCCCCACTGTAGAGCCATAGCTCAAGCTTGCTGCTTTTATAGCATCCTTCTGCAAACTGTCTGATTCAAGGTTTTACTCTGGCATCAAAGTAAAGAGAGAAAACATTAAAGTGTAATAGAGAGCAAAATGTCAACACTTTCATTCTCTACTGGCTTCCTATCTCGTTTAGCACCTCTGCAAAGATTCTGCCGAGTCCGCAAAGGCTGATTAATCCAAACATGTCCTGTTTCCGAGCTTTTTTTAATAATTAAATTCAGTGTTCTTTTCACAGGCCTCCCCATGGAGGGAGGCTTGACTCCCACTGCAAAGTCACAGATGAGAGCCCCAGCCAGCGGGAGAAGAGTGCATTGGAAAAAACTTCTTAAGCTCCCTACGTGCCGGCCTCGCACTTCTCAGCACTGATCCTGTAAACTCACCGTGCAGGATGGACGGGACGCCCTGCTCAAGGACTCATTGAAATTCTCATTTTCAAATCTGGGATCAAAACTGTACCTCGTGAGTCATACTTTTTAAATTTAAAAATATTAATTAGAACACACTGTTAACATGCCATCTTGATTTAATGTGATAGCATGGCAATCCATAGTTTAGTTAGCAAAGTTACCAAAGTCATTAGGATTCATCCTCTGGGGACCATGAACGTGTGAAAATTCCAATATTTGTTTAGATATTTTAAAAAGACATTAATTTCTGGTCCTGACCACCACAACATCACTTTACATCCTTGCTACATAAAGGGCACACTACTTCCTACATTGGCAGTAAACAGACTGGACGTGAATTGAAGGTGATAAATTATATATTAAAATATTAATTCCTACAGATGCTGGGCTGTATTGTACATTCGCTGACAAAGAAATGACAAAATCCACGAGTTCATTATCTAATTTCATATTTGAAAGCAAAGGGAGGAAGATTAAATGTGTAACATGTTGTGTGTGTGTATATCTCTGTGTGTATGAATCCATGCATGTGAGAATGTGTTTTTTTCTATGTGTCTATTCAATCTGATAAAAGCATATCTTGTTGGTTTCAACGAGTCACCTGTCATGTCCTGGAGCCTTTGGCAACACACTCTTTATTCACTTTATTCTCCATGTAACCGCAACAGCCTTTTTATTGTTTGAAAAGAACCCAGGTTCAGCCATGTCCCCTGTTCAAGCCTTGATCTGTCTCTACAGCAGCTTCCTCATTTCCTCTGAGGTGGAAAACAGCCCTGTACAGCTCAGCCGTTACAAGGTTCAAACAATGAGGTCAGCTTGATAACAGTCTCTGGAGCCAAGCGACATATTTTGTATTTGAAACATTTGTTGCTCTGTTAATTCTTCCTTTCAATCCTTTAATGTTTCATTACAGAAACAAGCACCCCACAGTCCTCTGAAGATTTGTCAGGATGCTTTCTGGGAAACAACTCAGGTTTCTCTTTTAAAAGTCAAACCAAAGTATTGAACTAGTGTGTCTCCGGAGCTTTTACTTTCATCCCTTTAAAACAGCAGTGTGGCATGGACACGGTGCCCTATCAGAAAAACAAGAGCCTATCCACTAATGGAGCTTTAACTGGATTAGATCCTCCTTCATCACTACAGTGAAGGTCAGTCTCCACCATCACAGGGCAAGAGGGACTAGGTTTGTTGACATAGTTCCAGTCAGTTGCCCTGCTGCTGCTGGATTTAGACTGATATATGAGACTGATGTGGCCTTTTATTCAAAAAAACAACCTGGTGGAGTCATCCTCCAGACAGGACGGATGGGATGTATCCTGATTGAGTACATATTTATTGATCATTACTACACTGGTCCTTTTTAGGAGCACTTCTGAGGTAAACTGCTTCTAACTCACAGTTTGTTGGGGAGTAGCTGAACTCAAGAGCAACAGAAATACAACTGTTTTCACAGGCTGAGTAGTACTTCTGTATCAATTGTCTTCTAACACCTTAATTTTTTGTTCCTTTTTATCGAGGTACACTATACCTTCAATAGCTTTATAATCAGACTGTATTGCCATATTGTTTCATTTTGTTCATTCAGTGTGACATTAATGTTCTTTGTTGGGAAGGGGGGTTATTTTTTTTGTTTTGCCCTAACCAATCAGTAGAGTCATTTTCAGTTGAAACAGAAGATGTGGTAATGGTTGTTAGTTGCAGTTAAACTACATGTTTTCACTATGATTTAAAAACAATGCTGATTTTTGAGAAGCCTGCTGGCTATGCTGAAAGATGACGTACCTGTTTCTAATCCTGCCTGCTAAACTCTGATTGGTCAGTTGTTTTCCAACCGTTGCCAGCCAACCAGCAGCCAACAGCCAGGGGAACAGCTGTCAATGGGATGGGATGTGGGTGTTGATTCAGAAGTCTTGAGCCAAGATTTAGCTTCAACGTACTTAGTTACTGATTAAAGTAACTTTAACACCTCCTGAAAATCTTGTTTTTCCAGTGGCTTAACTACTCACCTATATCGTATAACCTTTAATTGCACTGAGATTCAACCAGTTCAAAGAAGCTCCAGAAATTACAGAAGCCTTTGAAGGGAAAGAAGCAAAATCTAAAACAGCACAATCTTCCAATCCTCTCCCGGAATTGTGTTTATCACTCTGCAGATAAGTAATACATCTGCGCTTTTCTCAGGGTCATCTCTTTTTTTGAATAACACCTCTGACAGAGGGTGTTGAAGAATATCCACACGAGGCTATCTCCTGCTTATAATGAGTTGCCACTTCTTCTTTCTCTTTTTCATTACAGCTCCAGAAACTCTATCTAAAATATCTTTAAATGTTCCCAGCCAGAGAAATTGCATTTATGCATAATCATCCATCAGGAAGGTTCTTCCAATCAACAACAAAACACCACAGATTATAGATCAAGAGATGAGGTATGGACTCTCTTTAGAATTGCTGAGAGGAATATTTACAAACCTGTGTTCTTTCATGCTGTTTTGTTCTCTTTTGCAAGTCCACATCATCTGAGGGTTGAATTTAGTTTAATTTGCAGCCTACTATGGTTCAGCTGAAATAAGGATCCTGAAGCCTGATAATTATATATTTTTTAATGATCCCTATGATAGCTGTTATTTTAAGCCTGTACTCAATATTTGTAGGAGAGAAACAGCCTAAAATGCTTTAATGTAGCACTTTTTAATGTAACTTCCATTTGTGCCGTGGAGGCAGATAGAACAACTTTTTCAATACTTAAAACGTCATTGCTAAATGTAGCTCAGTACCTCCGAAAGAACTGATACATTTTTAATCTTTAGACTAACTCTAACTATGCACCAACAGTTAACAATAATAGATACAAATGTCTTAACAGTCTGAAAGTGCAATCCGAATATCTCCTTTCTTGGGTTAAGGGCATTTAGGTTTTGAGATGAAATTCACATGTGCCATGAAAACATCTATTCTCACTCAGAAATCACTTAAAAGTTAACAGTTTCTTTTAACCAAGAAGGTGAAGACTGCAGACTACATTCCCAGAATCGTTCCCTACTAATAAAGTGTTGTACTATATTTTTCACTCACACCACCCTCTTCATTACATCCTTTAATTTACATTACATACTGTAAAAGTTATGAAATAGTCTAGTGTGCCAAAATACATTGCTACCAACAGATAGAAAGAGTACTGTCTGAGTGGCTGGTGAGATTTCCTGTCGTCATCAGGTAAAGTCTCTTTCGAAGACAAACATGGTAAGAATCAACAAATACTGTTACAAGGAAACTGATATGTCTGACTTGCTGCTGCAAGTTTTTTTTAACTCTGACAGGACCATCTCTGCAGGCACACAGCTGTCCTGTAATGTGAACGTTCGTCGTAAGTTGTGACCACAGGAATCGTTCCTATCGCTTCCATCCATCTGACATGGTGTGAATGTGACATCTCACTCGTTATTTGGAAACTTTTGATAGGCAATCTAGGAGATGGAGGAAATCACACATTTAAGCAGCAGTGAATAGGACGGGTTGAGGGGAAACGTGAACATAAAAAAAAACGCTTTATCCCAAAAAGGATAAAAGTCCTGGAATGAATTCTGCATTACAAATTGATATAATCTAAAAGTGTAGGAGTCTCCGGGGGTGGATGGAACACGATCATGTTTGTGTTAAATGGAAGAACACTGTGGGCACAGTGTCTTCCAGAAGTTTATTTTTTAAGAGTGAAAAAACCAGCCATCATTATTGGATACTGGCACACAGGAAAATAACAAATAAATCACTTAAATAATAAATAAATAAATAAATAACATTACCACTACATTAATGATACTCTTGTAAGGATTAATGAGCTAAATGCTCAATTAAACAAACTGCATAATGCCAGAGCGGGACAACCCTAACTGCCCATAATCAGATTTTTAATAAAAGCCAATATCCGCCAATGGACATTAGTCAAACCCTTTAGCAGTCCATTACACTGCAGGATCCTCACTTCATCGCTATATTAGTCTTGTGTATGAGGGCCAGAGATGCTGTCACCGCAGCGCAAGTCTAGGGAATAAAGTATCATCTCTCCTTACCCTGGCCTGGCAGATGGATGGACTCATTTTGGATGGTCTGATTTCTCTTGCAAGAGCTTACAGTAGATTGGGAGGAAACCGGCAATCTTCTATCATTTATTTTCTAGATAAACCCAAGAGCACGTTTTTTTCCCCAGCCTCTCCCGCTCAGACTGAAGTGAGGAAAAGTATCAGAATTATTGGATTCTCACATCACTTTCTCTGCCTCCAGCGAGGAGAAATTTAGTATCGACAGCATGATTGATTAATCTGCAGTTAAAAGATGATGAACTATTACCTTTATCTCAAGAAAAGAGAGGTTCAGACTGTCCACGTGTCTTTCATACATCACTGGCTCCAGAACACAGCAGAGTTCTAAATGGCATCATGCACTTTGGCATGTATTGGGTCCAATGCTATCACTTTTATGTTACGTTGCATGACAGGCTTTGTGTTATCACTTGACATATGCTACAGTGTGTTGAGCTTGGACTGCTTTCACATAATAAGCAGTGGTTGCCCTCGCTGCTGGGCTGAGCACATGAGGCAGTGCTAAACGTTCACATCAGTACCTGTAGCCTGCATCCACATACAGTAGAACTAGTCAGGTGAAGTCAAGTCAATTTTATTTATATAGCGCCACATCATAACAAAGGTTATAAAGCAGCATAACTAAGGGATGGTTCAGGGCTCACTTGAGCCAGCCCTAACTTTATCAAAGAGGAATGTTTTTAGCATACTCTTAAACGAGGAGAGGGTGTCTGCCTCCTGAACCCAAACTGGGAGCTGGTTCCACAGAAACCAGATAACTGAAGGCTCTGGCTCCTGTTCTACTTTTAGAGACTTTAGGTACCACAAGTAACCCTGTATTCTGTGAGCGCAGTGCTCTAGTGGGGTAATACAGTACTATGAGCTTTTTAAGATATGATGGTGCCTGACCAATAAGAGCTTTGTATGTGAGGAGGAGGATTTTAAATGTACAGGGAGCCTGTGCAGAGAAGCTAAAATTGGAGAAATATGTTCTCTTTTGCTAGTTCCTCTCAGTACATGTGCAGCCGCATTCTGGATCAGCTGAAGAGTCTTTAGAGACTTATTGGGGCAGCCCGATAATAAGGAATTACAATAATCCAGCCTAGGAGTAGCAAATGCATTGACTAGTTTTTCTGCATCTTTTTGAGACAGGATATGCCTGATTTTTATAATGTTATGAAGGTGGAGGAAGACAGTCCTTGAAGACTGTTTTATATGAGCATTAAAGGACATGTCCTGATCAAAGATTACTCCTAGATTCCTTACAGCCGTGGTAGAGGCCAGAGCAATGCCAACTAGAGTAACTAAATATATAGATAATGCGTCTTGCAGGTGTTTAGGGCCAAGAATAATAACTTCAGTTTTGTCTGAGTTTAACAGCAGAAAATTGTGGGTCATCCAGTTTTTTATATCCTTAATGCATGCTTGAAGTTTGGCAAATTTATCGGTTTCATCTGGCTTTATCGATAAATATAATTGAGTATCATCTGCATAGCAGTGAAAGTTTATGGAGTGTTTCCTAATAATATTGCCTAAAGGAAGCATATACAAGGTGAATTTGATGCCAATCAAATGCTCCAGTCCCTGTAATAGGATCCAATGGTCAATGTTTCAATTGAGCTTCCCCAACACTACTCGTGGTATCAACTCAAGCCACTTTTATTTGCCCAGGTTTTGATATATCTCTGAGATTTTTGCCACTGTCGAGTGGGGGGAATAGAATTTTGCTTGTGGTGCAAAATTTCCATCGTGTTTTATCTGATTATGCACAGAGCAAATGGTTTAAAAATAATTTGGACCATAGTACAAGCATGGACCATAGTACAAGCATACTTATATGACCTCCTCCTTATATTGAGCAGGAGGCAGGCAAGACCAATGCACTACGTCTGTTGTGTAAAAGTAGGCTCTAAACTAACACTTTTAAAACATATATTTGAAACTGCTTGAAAAACGTCCAAAAATAAACCTCAGCGAGCCATATTGAGTCAATGATCCTCATTATTTCTGTTATAATTCAAAGTCCTTCCAACAGCTTAAAATATAACTTCACTAACATCCAGACAACTTCTTTGAATCCTGACTGAACCACAGTGTCTGCAGTAATAGTTTGACACACAGACTGTCATTTTAATGCATCGCAGTAATTCCGCCAAGAAGGAAGAATTCAATTACTCTGTATCAGTAGAGGTAAAAAAAAAAAAACGCCCAATAACCAACAACACCGGCTTCCAAATCAATATGACTCCATAGGTCAGCCTGTGGTGGCAATTACTTCTCTCCTGCCTGTATTAGCTGCACTGATTCAGCCGCAGCTTGTGTGAACACCACATTTAGGCCTGGAGATTAGATAGACAGTGTAGGTTTTTTTAACGCTTCGTCTCCTGCCAGACAAAGGAGATCCTCTTTTTCGCAGATCACAGTGAGCTGATCTGATTCTCCCTCCCTGCAACTCTGTCTCTTCTGCTTCAACCATTATTAACACGGGGTTCTCACTTGAAGTGTTGCTAATCAGGAGTCAGGCTGCTGTGCTTGGAGGCACAAATGTCACATGCAGCTATGTATGAAATGTCATTTGACTTTCAGTGTGGCTTTTTCCTATTTCATGTCCGTCTGATATGAACCGACTGTATCAGTATTATTGGTGTGGTTATTTTTGCTGTTGCATCTAGGCGGAAAAATGTGTTCAATCAGTTATATACGATCAGTGCTGGAATAGCTTTTGCAAAAAAAATAAAAACGTGTTTACACAGTTCTTTTAGATGATCTAATGGCTTCAGCAGAATAGATTTCAAAACGTAAGAACTGGTCGTCACATTTGAATAAACTGGTAAACATGTTACATTTCTGCACAGGATTTGGCTGATTACTGATCAAGCTACAGTCATGTCATTTTTTCACACCCACGGGCAGGAAAAAGGACGATTTGGCTAATAGCCTTTCCATTATCAGCATCATAAACAGAACAGTAATGCAAATGGTGCCATTACTTACACTACACTTCCTCCACAGTTGGAGCTTTTGCTCATTTCTCTAACGATTTGAGACATTTGTGTATTTTTAACTTCATTCCTGTTTCAAAGTTTATATTTTCAAAGAAATGCTTCGCAAATATTAAGAGTCATAGTTAAGCTACATCATTCAGACAGGGGAGATCTGTGTCACCAAAACCAACAATGTAACAGTCATGCATCACTTGTGTGCATAATTCCTGGTATTCCCACATTTACGTGAGCTTTAACCATAGACTATATCAAAGAAGTGGATGCAACCTCCGTGACGTCACCCATTGGATTGTAAATGACCATTATGAAGCCGTAGTTTCAGCGATTTTGATGTCACCAACTTGTTTTCTTGGAATCAGAAGTGAGGTTATTTGGACAGGAAGGTAGCGCTGCCTCTATCCTGATAGACGGTCGCCAATGTAACGACTTGTCAATCACGCGTTAGCCCTAATCTACTCTATACAGGTTAATTTTTACAAAATGAACATGTTCTGAAGGAGTCTTGAACATAGCAACTGAGACCATAAACTCATTCGAAGAATGTTTACTGAGGTAATAAATCAAGAGAGAAGTAGGGTAATTTTATCATTGACTTCTATACAATCTTATTTTATCAGCCAGTGGAGTCGCCCCCTGCTCGCATTGGCTGCACTTTTCACCAAAACGATGAGCTAAAAGATGCTAGAACTGCAGAATTGAGTGATAATTCTCTGTGGGTTTGACATTACAAGTGCACCCTTTCACATTTTACTTGATCATTTGATTCATTATTAATGTAAAAATATTGCAACTTTATTTTTAATATTGCACATTTTTGCTATATACTGAATTTGACCATACTGAGCACAGCCACTTCTCACATGGACATTTAGGGTGCAGCTAGGATATATGCTTTAGGATATTTGTGCAACCCTCTGAATGTAGATGTATAGTTCACAGTCTTGTGTCCCTCTGCACTGTATATGAGGCACTGGTACTGATTTGTGATTTAATATGGTGCTGTGTTGATACAGTATGCCTGTGGGCAATGTCAGTAACATTGCCATTCAAAATCTCATATAAAACATTCAACTATTTTACTACATTTACAGTACAATGACCAGCCATCTCGAGCCATGTGAATAAACCATAAAACTGAACAGCCCATGCTTGAAATTACCCAGTCTGAACATTTGACAGATGCTGACATTCAGCTGGAAAATGCAAACTTAAAAGATGACAGTTCCAGCGATTCAGGTAGCAGCTATGGATGATCACAGACATCTTTATTTTTTTATTTTATTTCATCAGTGGCAACAACTATTCAGTATGCAAATGTTTGCTTGGTAAGGTCATAACAATAACCGTAGTGTAAGTGACAGCACCGGGGATATGTGCATCCATTTACTGCAGCATTCATTCAGCTATCCAATGGGCTGCAGTATTATTTAAGGTGTAGCAATAGATGGGAATGACTGCTGACAGTCATTTATCTTCTTGGTGGTGTAGGGATTGCAGATAATGTGACTTGCTTGCCTTTCGAGAGTAATTACACACAGCATGTGAAATCGAAGGCTGTTGACTAAGATGTAGGCACAATCTAAAGCCCTTCACTTCACCTTGATAAACGCCTGGAAGCTGTCTGATATCACTCAAAGATTAGTTTTCCAGCATCACCCCCGAAGGCAGTGAACGTCCTTGTGCATCGCAGCTGGTGTTGCTGGAAACTTTTGTCCCACCTGGCTGTTTGAAATACCTGTCCTGATTCTGAGAATAACTCGGTTAATTTTATGAACAAGAAGAGGGTGTTGGATCTTTTGCGTCCTCTGCACACTGCTGAGGAATCCTCTCCGACATATCTCCTACCTTTGGTCTTCATGAATGCTTGATGAAATTAGCCTCTGACAAGACGGCAGAATATAACTGGGGAATGGGTTGGGGTTGAAATGTCAAATGAGATCATGCTGAACGTGTGATGTATGAGGGCAAGGTTACAGCACAAGGACAGAGCCCAGAGAGGAGGCACTGACTCACAGCAGTGATTGACGGTGAGACGTGCCTCTCGCAGAGAACCATTAAAGTAATGACTCGTTAACCTTAAAGATGAAAATGCATAAATGCATGAGGAGCCTGCCTGATGTCCACCTGATGAAGATGAATATACTGTTAAATGTGTTCTTATAAATTGGCAAATCGGACTCGGAGCTTAGAATACTGAGGCGTAACACGTTTGAGTTTAATTGAGTATAATCAGTTATGGCTTGAATAATAATGGTTTAATAATATATTGGATTTCATGGATAAGATTCCATTTATTTGATGACGCGATCAATACCAGCTGACAGGACGATGGAAATGCCCGTATCATGTGATATTATCATCCCGGGTTTCTATAGACTTTTTTAGTGTTTCATGGTCTAACAAATGTCTTTGGCTCTGCTGTTCTGCCCAGAAAAGACAGCAAATGTTGCAGTAAGTATGGTCACATTTAATCCCTTATAATCCCTCATCCCTTATAATAAGATTTCAGTTGTAATGATACAGTGATCAGTGCGCCAAACACACACGCGCATCTTTCATGCTCAGATGCTGAGTCCAAAAACATTGTTGATACTAATACAGAATAGTTTCCTTCATTACATATAAAAAGAGTAATGTAATTAGGAAACATATTTTAAAAAAATTTAGCATTGTAGAGTGTTGTCCTTGTGAAACAGATAATAATACAATGGTAAAAGTTTGTGCTTGATTTCTCCACTGTGGAGCTTTCCTTCAGACAGTTTTGACCTTTGAGTCTCTATTCTGTAGGTCAGATGTTTAGTCAAAAGCCTCCAGTCTGGGTGGTCACTTCATTCTCACAGTTTAAAAGTCAATGTACATAATGTCTTGCTACACTCCATTAGTGAGCCCCTCTGTAAAATGAAATTACCACATACAAAAATTCACCATTTAGATCCAGTCACTGAATAAATCAGTCAGAAATGTTATGCACAGCTGTGGGGCCTGAAATGACAACACAGGAGGGGGAATAAGTGTATGGGATTAAAACATTATTTGAATACATGACAGCCATGGACAGCCAGGGCACGGTAGCACAATCCACACGAATATGTGGATCTAATGTACAAATGATGATATACGAGTGGTAATTCAAAGGCACAGATACAGATTTACAGATACAAATCACTCTGCATTTATTAGTTACGCAGCTTGACTTTATGTTTGTGAATACTAAAGAGACTGTTTTAATCCCATATAAGTGAGACAGTTAAGGAGCTATTACACAATGCATTTAACCTGTAGCTGCTGCAGTAGTCCTGTTCAATAGCTAACAGTTGCTGCACAGGAACAGATCTACAGAGGGTCCAGCTCCTAAAACAGAGAGGTAAAAACACATGTCCCCATTCCTGCATTGTGGTATGTTTGTTGTTCCTTGTTCATATAAATTCTATCACAGAAACACACGCAGTAAAATAGTTATTGGCTATTTTCTATTGCCGTTTACACACGTAAATATTATATATTTTAATGTGGGCCATACAAACTTTTTCTTAGATCTTCCAATGGCTGTGCAGATCCCAGGGGTAATGCAAAACAAATGCATGCTTTTGAGGCTGAAAAACTACATGAAGTACTTTAACAATTACATAAAGCACATCCCTCTGTGGCAAACATTCCTTAAAAAAAAAAAAGGACAAAAGGAATAATGAGACATTTCAACGCCCAGAACAAGTGAAATACAATTTTCTGAGATGCAATCAAAGAAAACAAATAGAAACCCTCACTGGTTATAAATAAGCTGTAAATATGGACAAAATAGATGAATAGCAGGACTGAACTGAATAACAACTGTAAGTGCTCTGGTAATCTCATTATCAGAAGGAGACACCTTCACCTGATATGAATTGCTAATGTGAAACCGGCAGGGCTGCTGATGTTTCGGCAGATAAGCAGCAGCGTGTAATTTGTTTGCCTTTGTGATTATGTTTATCCTGCTCTAATGCTAAATGATGCAGCTACTGTTTGATATGGGACTGTGCCTGCCGCACTGATTGATCCCAGAAATGAAAAATGCAATCGTCTCTCTGTAAATAAAGCTGCTCGAGTCCATTTATTAGTGTTAATGCTCTGGTGTGTGCAGCTGTCTCTGCGGCTGTTAAGAGTGAACCCCACTGTGTTTTACTGCGCCACCTGAGAAATGATATCATTACGGGCAAAAACTACCCCATCGTGGCCACTCAAGTTTCACTGTGGCCCCTGCTGCGGGTAGATGGGCTTCAAGGAAGAAATCGGCTCTTTTGGAAAAAGGGCTCTCACAAAAGAGCGGATGCCTGCTAATGTATCAAACTTACAAATGGCAAAATGAGCCAGGGGATTGGACCAACAGGTGTAGACCAAGAAGCACCATCTGGTTCGTGAAATACCACCTGCATTAGCTGCTGGTCTCTTGAAACGTTTCAATGGTGCTTATAGCTGATGAAAAACATAATATTTAGTGCATGCTGTGATGGGAACAGACAGCATCAGCCCAAATATTGTTGCTCATCATCATCTGAACGCCTGGCATGTAAATGTAATCAGTATAGAAGCCTTAAACAAAGCGTGCAGAGTGAGACTTGTAACCTGGATTTGTCCCAGATATTTCTTAAACGGCATCATTACCCGACAGGAAACATTTTCAGACACAGTATCAGGACTACCTCATCACCCGCTCTCCTTCAGTCAAGACGCGAGACAAATTTTAATCCATTTAACGAGCTGGGAGAAAAAACAAAACATCTGTTGTTCAAGATGCATGATTCAACTGGCTAAGTATAGCCAAAGAGGAAGTTGGAATATTTATGAGAACGTGGGCTAAATCTTTGCTGAAAAATTCAGCCGGTGTGACTGCAGTCCGAGGGGTTGGGGGGTGGGTTGGAGGGGAGGTGGCAGGGATAGTCCACAGAAACACTGCCATGCAGGCACGTACGTCGCTCTAATGGAGGGCTCTTTCATAGCTGGCTTCAGACCCAGAGGTTTCACAAAGACATAATAAAAGATTTTGGGTGTAATATTCAATGTAAACCAACATCTATGATGCTGATAAAAAGCTGACATGCACTAATTCTGCTCAAGTTTTCCTCAACTGCTAAATCAAATTTTCTGAAAGGGCAGACGGAGGTTTTTGCCTGCGGGGCATGTGTGATTTTTTTAAAATTCCTGTTCCTGTTACTACTGAGGATGAGTCCTCACTCACTCAATTTTCAAATCAGACTGCTCGAACACACCGCTAGAATAGAACGCACTTTTTCTTGGGATATCAGGATCAAGGATATACATCCATATTCTTCTGAAAGTCTTATCAAAAAGGTGTTCCTTATAACTTCAGATTTTGTCTCTCATCATCAGTTTGTAATTCAGACTTTGGCGAGATTCATCCTCAGTAACTTTTCATCACTTTTCACCAGATTTGTTGTGCCATGCAGCATTAGAGTTATTTTTATCCACTGATCCAGGTACTGAAGCAGATAGTACATAGGAAAATGAGAAGATGAAGTTAAGGGAATGTCTTAAAAGTGTATGCACTTTGGTCCAGACTGAAATATCAGACATGGACGGTTAGAAAAGGATGAATCCTCCTGATTTTTCCTCTAGACCCACCAGGAGGCTGACATTTGTGGTTTTTTAGTGAAATGTCTCAACCACTATTGGATGGGTTGCCGTGAAATGTGGTGCAGACATTCCCGTCCCTCTCAGTGATATTTCACAGTGTCCAGTACTTTTGTTTATGACTAAATTCTTGCAAAAATTAAGACATTCCTGTTAGCCTCAGCTGCACTTTGTGTTCAGTGCAAATAAGCATGTTAACATGATTAGCATGCAAATATTAGCATTTGGCTCAAGAGAGAGTGCGTTAACATGTGCATGAGTATCCTGGCTATGATCAGGTTTTTGGAGTATCCCGGTTATGTGTGCATGTAACCGTCATATCCTGGTTTTGAGAAACTGAATATGCTACGTGGCATACTCAAAAAGAGACCAGGATACTGTGGCACGTGAACACGTTGTCCAGTTTTCTGAACATTCTCTGTTGGTACAGAACATGGAGGCTGAGATGTGAGACACCAAGACTCAACTGCACACAGATCATCAGATACCTGGATGCTGCTGAATCGTGTATACAGAGATATGAATAACCAGGTTTCTCATGTTCTGTGTAAACATCATATCCCTAATAAAATCAAAACCAGAATAAGGCTCAAAAATACTAATACGCACGTAAACACAATCATAGACATTTTATTGTCATGTGAGTCTCCCCCCTTTAAAAAATGTCTGAACACAAGTCAGCTCCTAATGACTCCCCACTGTTAACCCCTGCACACCCCCCACCCACAAATACCGATACAGAAAGTAGCTTTGTATTACAGACTTATTAAGTACAATTCCTAATGTGACACATACGATAGTTTCAGTTTTTCACACAGCATATGGCTAAAGTTGGAGAGGTGGACCATTAACCCAGGGTCATCTCAGCAGCTAACAGTCTGGCCAATCTCAAAGTGGTATTCCCAACTGTGGCCAAGGTCTGTCTACCCTCACACAAGAGTATTTGAGCTCTAACTTTTCTGCTATATGGAGAGCTGAGCTAAATGATCCAAAGTGAAATGAGGTTACACTTGCCACCAGCTATTCTTAACCTTCAGGCTAGAATTGCCTTTAGCTAAATATGGAATCATTAATAAGAACTCCTGCCTATATTCAGGCAGTAGGAAAGAGAGAAAATTGGGTGTTGAATCTCTCTCTATATAATTTCTATATAAAATCACAACATAGTACATACAAGTACTGGGGAGCTGCTCTGGGCAAGATTTAAATGCACATCTTAGTTTTCCAAATCATTAAGGGACAGGACAAGGAATAAAGTCCTCTTCCCAGATACAGTAGATCGGTGCCAGAATAGTAAGTTGGTACTGAGTATGTGACAGATGACAGACTTAAAGGAAAATTATTATTTTTTACAACCTAGCTATCATTTCTATTAGTTATCCTATTGATATATACTCTGAAGACAAGGCTTTATCATGCAAGTCCATAGGTCGATCACACAAGTGATTACAGAGGGTTAAAACAAGCCCGCAGTTTACCCACAGAATGTAAATAACACCCTTTAAAGAAAGCAAATATTAAAGTTATAAACTGTCTTTGGCATCCTGTAGATTATTAACATACTTCCTGGTTTACCTTTTTCTCACTGTATACCGTAGCTGTAAACACATGTACAACTCCAACAGATCTTGGGTCTGCTCTTCTTCAGTTTCACTGGCTTTTTTAATTGGCTCCTAAACTGGATCTTTGTGAAACACCTGATTGGCCAACTGTTTGTGTTGCCGTATTAGACTCCGTTGTCAAATTCAAACTCAAGTTATTTTAAGGCCCTTTTGCACTGTGTGATTTTGGTCTGTCTGAGACGAAAGTTGACAGTGGTGGGAAAATTATACAGATTGTAAAGCCCTTTGGCAAAATTGCGCCACAAAACATAAAATGCTGTGTAGAGACCAGGTAAGTACACTAGTCGCCTTTGTCCCAAAATGAATGTGGTAATGATTTATTAATGTTAAAGTGGTGCAAACTATGTTTCCATCGAAGTAAGGTTTTCTGCAATTTAACCCCACCACTAGTGATATACTGCATACGGAGCCCTAGTTCATACTGGCAAGGTCTGCCAAGGCGTCCTGTCCTTTAGCCATGTGTGTCAGCATTCTGTCATTCAGCAGGTAAAGCACTCTCCTTCCATTTCTGATGATGCTCAGTCAATGCTCAGCAAAAATGTTTACTCAATCTGGCACATTTTACTACATTGTCTATATTTTAACGACAGTAAATTGTCCCATCAGCCTTCAGGTGTGCTGTGATCCTGCTGCTGAGCCCCACAGTGAGACCATTTGATGGTTTGGTTTCTTACGAGTGTGACAAATTTCCAATGTTCCAGGCCAGGTTAAGCAGAATTTTTGCTACATTATTGAAGAGGACATTTCCTAAATCCTGCTGTCTCCGCAGCATGTACCCGAGGGGAGATTGATAGTCAGGTATTGCTGGAGGAGAAATATTTTCATAGGTTTTTCCTTCAGTTTTTTTTCCTATTCCTTGAGAACCATTTGTCACCAACAGCAGGTGACATTTCAGATGACACAGCACTAAACAAAACCCGGATAAAATTACATTCTACTCTAGAATTGAAGCCTTGTGTTGATTTTGCAGGCTGGAAAAATCCTTCAAAAACACACATATCGAAATTGCATTTGACATTACAGATGGGATTTAATTCACCCAAACAAATCTGCCTCCTGAGGCTTCACACTTTTGACAAAACTATTAAATTACCAAAAATACATTTGCACAGACAATCAATATCATCCATGTGAGCTGAATTAATGCCAGCGTCAGCTCCACCAGTTTACAAGGAAGCTGCTCCTATGTGGCCATAAATGTACATCTAGATATTGTTTTCACTCAAACACATAGCCAGTGATTTCCCAGCTGAGATGTTGTTTCATAAACTATAAGTCACATTCCTCTGGTGATATAACTGTTGAGGAAGAGTAAATGATTCAGCAGATTGCCATTGACTTTCCAGTGCTATAATAAGCTGTTGGTTGGTGGAAGTGCTAACACTGTAAATTCATTTTCTTAAATATATAAACACGAAGAAGATTTTAATCTTAACTTGGTTTCAAACACAAAGTATCATTCAGCTTTTAAGGAAATGTGCAATACTGTAAGCTTATAGAATGAATATATGTGAATATGAATTTATAGTAAATAAAAATACTCATACATGAATCGAAGAGAGGGGTCAGAGGTCCAGGGTTGGCCACACCACAGCCTAAGAGAAGTAGTCTACCACCAGGGTCTAGTAACAGCCCAGCAGCTCCTCGGTTGCCTCTCTACCTTTTTTAAAGTAGACACTACGAAAGTAGACATAATGAAGTGCGCTGATGTACAGCCTATATTCCTTGCAGAATCAACAGATGCTTTATTTTGAGATAATATCGCTGTGATCTCTGTTGATTGGGAGGAACAAGTGCCTTTAGGTCTCTTTTTCTCTGTGATCCTGCAAAAACAGTTTTAGAAATGTCTGAGCATTTGAAAAGCAAGAATAAGTAATCTACATGGACTGATCAAGAACATAATGGATTTTTCCCCCCTTCCTGGAATTGGTCAGGCCAGTCAAAACCGTTTCTCTAATATGGGGCAGGTTTGATATGATGACTGACAGAAGAGCGCAGTTGAAGCATTTTCATAAAGAACCAAGATGGCTGCGGCTGACGTGGAACGTTCTGTTGAATCGGCTATTGCGGCAGTATAAAATGGACTGCATGTTATGTTTTCCCTAAAAGAAGAACAAACAACTGCACTTAAAAGTTTTGTTGAGAAGAAATATGTGTTTGGCTGGATATGTTGTGCAACAAGGCACTAAAATAATTGGAAGGAATATGTCATTTTTAGAAAAACAGCGACTGACAAAGAGTTTGACTTGTAAAACAATTTTTCTTTTTTTTGATTAAGTAATTTTTAAAAAGTTTGTACAATTCAAACCATAACTATTTCATATTATCCTATCTTGCATCGACATTACATCTTTGCTGGTATAAAGAAATGCCAAAATATTTCATCTTGTTTCTGTCTATCTGGAGACTCGTACTCCTGGGAGGAGATGATGGTGGACAGCTTCATAAAGAAGATCAAATGAAGCTGATATGATTCGGCGAGAGCAGCTGTAACCGGAGCGGTCACAGTTGGCCACCAGCGCAGGCTGCCTGTCTGTTGAAGTGACACTGGATACGGGAAAAGACAGCTTTTGTACAGGCCTGGGCCGACGCTGCCGTGGAGAGGATTGACAGTGGGACAGAAACTCTCTCCAGGCCTGTCCCATATCACTTCAGCTGATGAACACCACCTGATAGGGTTCAGAAAACACTTTGAGGGGGCGCTGCCTGATATCAGCTAGCCAGCCGCTCAGCCGACAGCAAGCGAGCCGAGATCCTGTTGACAAGAGGCTTTCATATCTTTCCCGGGGAGCACGGCAGCACTTCACACATAACACACACGTACCCACACACACACATATTCACAGTTTATCTGAAGCTAATATGAGGCTTCTGATCTACTCCAGCATATATTTTTGGCACAGAAGGAGGGCTTGATTTTGCCTCCAATCACTTACATTGAAAGTTTATTACTGTTAGTTGGGATCTCTAAATGATCAGTACAGGAGGAGTGATTACAGCGAGACAAACCTGTTTCAATGTTTTCATGGGGTCCTGACTTGGGGGGACTTGAATAATTGTGAAATAAAATCTACTACTGAAACGTATCCATTGTAACAGTAAACCCCCCACTCACAGTGAGTATAGAGGCTATGCATTGATGTTACGTCATCATGTGATAGCCTTTAGCAGTCTGTAAAAACTTCTGCCTGAATTCTTCCTGCATCTGTTTTTGCAGTTGATTGAACAAAAGCTCTTTACCATCTTCCAATTGTTTCCCATGTTTTTATTTCCATGTGAATGCATGATTGCAGATGCTGACTGCTGCGTGTTTGCCATTCTGGGTGGCGTGAGCAACTTCTTCTGTGTGCAGTGAACACACATGCATACCCTCTGTACTCTGAAGGTCTGCACTCCATACCCTTACCATCGACTGCGCTCTATTAATGTCAGATTTCTCCCTGTTTTTAGTCACATTTCCTCCAAAGTGTATTTGTCACAGTTTTTGTGCTCGTTACAATACGCATCCACATCATTAACTCTGCTGGACCCATCCACGGCTCCATCATTACAAACGTACATTGTGTGATAAGCATTGGTCAAATCATCGGAACCAAATTTTAAAGTCTGGTGAAGATCCAAAAGTTTCTAAAGACACCAAATATGTTGAGGAAATGTTTGGGAAATCTCTATCAGACGATGTCACAGACATCTAGAATATGTCCATTTAATGGAGAGGTACAGCTTAAAGTCTGGGATTGAACATTTTACTCAACATAAATAGGTATACTGTTTACAGAGTGGATAAATGTTTTTTTTTTTTTACTGGAACATATAATGACAAAATTCTGATACCATTTAAGTTAACATGTGCCTGCCTTTCTTGTTTTTAGGATGTGGTTGGTTTAAGATTGCAGCCCTCCCAAGGTGTAGCACTCTTTACACCCGGGGCAGTGTTTGTGAAGAGCAGTCTTTTCACCAGCCATTAGACTAATTGAACAATTATGAGCTTAAACGAAACCCTCAGGTGGTCCCCAAGACTCAATTTGTCTCAAATCTGTCCCAATTACCGCATGGTTTATAAAGTGATCTGTTTTCTTTGGCAGCCACTCATTCTGTATGGGCTTTAGTTTAAACAACAAAAGTAAAGGCTGAAATTGTACGCTTTATTTCCCCCAGATGTGCACAAAATGAAGCTTCAGGCATAAATATTATATAAACTTTCATTAATCCTCTGGAATTGTATCCTCATGACTGGAAGATGAGAGAGTGACATTTGACTGGAGAGAATTTCTGTGCCATTTAATCCTGGCAGTTACAACCAATTGAGTGTTATAATATTGTGCTGATAATTATTTCTTTGACCGTGGAGTCCCGAACTCAAAGTCGTCAATCAAATTAGCCAGGTTCATTATATTTCAAGCTCCTCTGAGGTTCAAAGGCATGTTTTACACTGCTACACAGAGCAATAAAATGAGCAGAAAACAGAATAACAGGATGATGAATGGGCAGATTCACAAACAGAATACAGGAGGGAGGCGGTCTCCCATCATCTCTGCATCACATTTTCACAAGCCAGTGCTGTAACATGCAAACCAATCAAAATCTGCATGAGTATAGATGACATTTCATTTGCCTAGCAAAATGCTAAATCTAGGGAATAGCCTGTAGATTGATCATCTGTCTCCATTCTGCTTCCACCACTAAATCTTTTTTTTTTTTAACACTTAACAGGAGAAGGAAGCGGATGACAAGGTATTAGCATAAGACAAACATTTCAAGTCCAATGCAGCATGTCAGAGGACTGTTTATTCCATATGTTCTGTATACAAAAAGAACTTCCTCCCACCGTAACATCCCACAGGTACACAGACTTTTTCCTGATACACTTATCTAACTATGGTTGCTAAAGCCCAAAGGAGATCTGAAAAAATAATTTGGACCCAAATCAATGAGTATCTCCTCAAATTAGAGTAACAGGTGGTGTTTCACACTTTGCATACAGTATGTGTTGAGGGAGTTTTTCTTCCCGATGGGGGTTCTTGCACTGAAATACTTTTGGCTGAAGACGATTGTCCAATAGTCCAATATTTACTCTCCTTTTACCTCTGTTTTTGGTCTCCACCAACTCCTGAGGGAAATATCAGGCTCTTTAGCTAACTGCAATGCTCCACTGCATTCCCCAGCTAGTCTCTAAGAGGGTCTGACTGCTGTTTGATGCTGAGAATGTGGTGTACAGTGGGTTTTTAGAGCTTTTTCTCCGGACGACGCTTTGAGAGCTGAAACAATAAAGTTACAGCCATACAGAGCTCTGAAAAGCCGAGGGGAGCGGCAGATTCACTGATAATTCTATGTCATTGTTACGAGCGACCTCTTCACATCGACACATTATTTTCACATTGTCATTTGATACAGGCTTTATTATAAAAATATAATTTATAGCTGATTTATGGTACCAGCATGAGGAGGATGGAGAGAGTGTCTAGTCATTGGTTTGGTTAATTATACTGTGTAGATTGAGATGTATGAAATAAATTGCTAGCATAATGAATACAATCCTTTATGAGGCTAAAACGCTTATTAAAACATGTGAGCGTATGTCTCTCAAGTTAAGAAGAACAAAGTCGGAACAGTCAACTTCTGGCCCAGGTTTAGGCAGCATTACTATATTAATGATGTCTGGGCCAAAAGATGGGTTGTATTAAAAATACATTTGTGTATAGCATGTCTCTGCTGCAAATCGCGAGCACTTGGTTTGAAATATGAACTCGAAACTAAATAACTCTGCAGAACTTTTGGTCACTATAGCAACTCCCCTGATGCTAAAGAGCTTCTTGTTTTAACTACTGGCGAGAGCTCTACTGGTGATTGTTAGAAATGTAGCAGTTAATCCCCTGCTGCTTATTGAACTGGAACCAAAACACTGGTAAGCTTTACCAAAAAGCCAAAGGATATACAATTCCATATGGACACTATCTGTCACTTTGGCTCATTCTGCTGTAAAACACCTTTACACATGAAATAGGTTACAAAATCATAGCTCTGTGATAAAAGCTTTGTGGAAAAGTTTGTCTTATATAGTTAATATAATCCATCAATATACTTTTTAAATACTGTAACCAATTAAACGAATAAAACAGGAAGCTGAATGTGCCTCTTTGGCGCACATTCAGAACCACCTGGCAAATCTAATTATTTTATTGAGGGAAAATGTTTTCTGATGTATTGTGTGTTATTTTAAGAAAATCATCACACATACACCTCACTACAGACTTTAAAACCCAAGTAAAATAACGCAGTATATATTAATGCTGGATGAAAAGAAAAAAAGATGGACTATTTTATACACTATGACGTTTGAATTTGAACTGATCAATACAGATCAAATATAATTTTTCCTATGTTCAAATAGGAGTTTGACTTTTGAATGAAAAATCTAAACCTCAATTCTAACACGGGCTGCCTAAATAATGCTGTGTGAAAAATATATATATTTTTAAATCCAACACTCATTATGTTAGTTATATCAGAAGAGAAGCTAATAATGGTTTTACTTGACAGCCAATATATATGTGTGTGTGTGTGTGTGTGTGTGTGTGAATGTATGTATATATATATTTTAGTCAACACATCTGGTTGCATATTGCTTCAAAGGCACTGAAAACACGCAAAGGCACCGTGAGGCGTGCTAACTATACATTGAAGTATAGTCATTAAAATGCTGTTCAAACAACAATTATAGGTGACCAAGACATCTAAACAAATTTAGCTTTTGAACCTTGACGTCTAGATGATTTTGGCCTGAAAATCAACCTGTGCTTACAGTTCAACTGGGGACATTCTTGGTGTTTAAATTTGCTTAATGGCCATTTTCAAATGTGGTCCAAAATCTGATGATTTGTGCTGCTTTTTACTTATCACTTTCAACCCAACATCCTCCTCTCTGGCACTGTGTACATGAAATCAGTTATGCCGGTTAAGAAAGCTAGGGGAGTTGTAAGGAAGCTGTTCAGCGGAGGGACGCTGAGGTGTTACTGAAGGACTGGTTCAGTGCAAACTAAACTCTAAGACAAAGGTGCAGCTCAGCATGAACGGAGAACATTAAGCTGTATTTGTTTTGCAACAGTACATCTTAGACAAGCTTTCTAGAGTTAGAACCATTATCCTTCTGGTGTAGACAGCACCACTGATGCAGTGACTCCCTGCATTAAGCTTGTTAGTCTTAATGTGGCTAATGTGCATATCCATTTTTCATGTCTTATGTCTCCCGGGAAATATATGATCATCAAAACATTACAAATTGAGTACATGTAGAAATTCAGAAACAGGGCTTCATAAACTGTTTTCTTCTTTTTGATTTTCATCTATAAGGTATCTGTTTATAATATTCTTTATGTGTAGAGTCTATGACTAAGATTTGTCACAAACCAATTTAGTCAGTGTGAGGAGAGGAATGCAGGAATGGGAAGTTGAAGATAGTTGATAAAAGCATATTAAAACAAAGTCTATAAGACATTTACAATTTTAAACATGTAACTCTAAAGATGACAATATTGATTCAGCAGCCTCAGCCCCTTCGGCACGTTGATCCAAAGTTTAGTAGTAGAGAAGGCACAGCGCCTTTTTATAGCTTATGTAAAGTTGATTCCTGTCTTAAACATGAGCGCTAAAGTCTAAACTTTCTGTTCCTCCGACACTCACTACTGCTGCATTTTGAAGGCAATACATTGACTTTTGACTATAAGCATACTGACATAGATTATGAGTTACAGTGCCTGCCCAAACAGTTGAGGAGGTCCGGTCAGCTGGTCAGGATGACTCCCAGAAGCCTGTTGGGGGGTCTGGAAACACCTCAGCCTCCCCTAGGAGGAGCCGGAGGACATGGCTGGGCAAGGGACATCTGGGCTACACTGCTGCTTCTGTAACCCCCAACTGGATACACTGCAGATCACAGTTGAATGGTTATTTTGCCACAACTGCAACGAGCGCAGTAGATTCAATCATTCTGATATTCCTGTCTCTGGCCTGAAGGTGTTTTCTGAACGCCAAAGGAATTTTAGAGGTAGAGCAGTTGCTTATGAAATCAATGCAAAGATGCAAGTGGACACAAATAGACGCAAACTCTCTCCAGGTGGCACAAATTAGGGTGAAGCCTTAGTCCATGTCCATTGCACAGCGTCATATTTTGCTTTAATCGATAGACAAACTTTTCCATTTCAGCCAAAGAGATTAAAAAAAAAGGGTTTCGTTTTTGAACATTAGCTTATTGTACGTGATTTGCTTTTTGTCACTTACAATGTTTTGAGTGGCTTTTAAGACCGCTGGGTCTTTGAAACCTGTTATGGAACACAGATGAAAAGCAGGTACAGTCAGTGCCAGTGAGAAAATAGGCCTTCTTTTGCATTCACATTTTATCTTTGCAATTCCATTTTTTTCAGCCGACAACAGTTCCATGAATTCTTGATGAGGAGTCTCGGTTTCCCAGGACCTTTTTTGAAAAGAGACATCTAAATGGCTGAATTTATCTGTCGCCGGGGATACGGCCAATCACGTCCAAAACAGCCAATATTCTCGCTGTGAATATTTCTTGTAGGAAGATGGTGCCTTCGAAATCAGATGTGAAAATACAGCCAAGCTTTAAATCTTTTCTATTTACTTGTTTGGTTGCTCTCTCTCTCTCTCACCCTCTCTGAAACTTACACACACACACACACACACACACACACTCATGCACACACACACACTCATGTACACACACACGTACGTCATCCTATCATTTTATCCACTGGATTCAGAAGTGACAGTTCCATTTACCCCATGGAGTGTGTCAAGAGCTGGACAGTCTTCAACCACTTCCATCTGTTTTGATGAGCAGAATGAAGTGATGTGCCTCCATGGGACTTTGCTCAGAAATAAGCTTTATTTTAAAGGCTTCTTAATTGAATTAGCAGAAACACCTCATGCATTTAATGCCAAATAAACTGCCTGACAGAGTGCAAAACAGATTTATTCAGATTTACACAGCACCATGTAAAACTGGTGCAGCAAAGGCAAATCAAGGGGTTTTATAAAATTAAATACGGCCGTTTTGGCAATCTGAAACTCATTAAATACATAAATTATTACATTTTCGACCTATTTCCTTCTTTGAAACGTCATTTATTTGAAATATTCCATAAAAGCTTATCTTTAATGACAGGAGGACTGTAATGAGTGTAGTCCTGTGTTTTTTTATTTTCCAGTGGCTATCTTTCGTGGGAACGGCTCTTCAGATATTCCCTCAATGTTAGTTATTTCATCAGCTTCAGCGTCAAGCTTATAGATGCAAATTGAAAATTCTAGCAAGACACACACCCACATCTACAGTAACGCAGAGCCAAATGAGACAGAGATGACACGCAACTGAAATGTGACCTGCTATCTCTCTGGGAAAAACATAAAACACTCAGGAATGTGGAGATGCTCCATATCTATCTGCACTCCATCGCTCCACACACCGGCATGTGCCTCCGTTGCACTAGTCCCATTGTCATTAGAGGAGTCCAGCAGTACTGGCCACCCTGCTGGCAGATCAATAGGCAGGCTGCCCTTGGCCCACAGCACATAATGGTGTCATCAGCCTCACAGTAATATTTAACCAGACAATGCCTGGCTGCTTCCGACTTTGGTCACCGAGAAGTAAAGAAGACACACTGGGGATAAAGTGTTGCTGAGAAGAGGTGGAGGATACTTTTTAATTTTTTTCCTGTAAGATGTCTTTAATTGTTCTGCAATCAGTTTGCAGCTTGAATCAGTATTCAGTATAACCACGTCCACATCAGAAATGATCTTAAGTTTTGCCCTTGATAGCAGGATAACTAATATAAGCTAACTACACAGATGGCAAACCTATTATATATATATATATGTATACACACACACACATATACACACACACATATATACATATAAACACACATACTCTCACACACACACACACACACACATATATATAAATATATATATGACAGCTTTTTAAGGAACATTTTATTTAACCTTTATTTAGACGGGAAATCTCATTGAGACACGGGGTCTCATTCTCAAGAGAGACCTGGTCAAGAAAACAGAAGCAATACAACAAAAAGTTATAGACAGACTTCAATACAGAGACAAAATAGAACATAAAACATAAAAGTGAAGAGTGCAAAAGCGCCAAAATAGTGGTGAGATTTGAATTAAACTATGTACAAGAGCAAACCCCCACAGGCGCTCTCTCCAGGTATTGTAAAAATAGTTTAATATCCCTGAGGGGAATCATGCTGGACTGCTTCAGTTCCTGCTGCAGCGTGTTCCAGGGGGAAGAGTAGGAGAAGGCCTTTTTACCAAATTCTGAACGGATGAGGGGATGGAGAGAGTGATGAAGTCCTGGGAGCACAGGCTATGGCAGCGTTGTTACCGTGATATGTAAATGGATAAATAAGAAGGCAGCAGTCCAGGGAAGGATTTATTAATGAAGTTATAACCGTGCAAAGTTCTGTGCATAGATAATGATGACCAGTTGACTAAAGAATGCAGAGTACAATGGTGTGTGAGGGGTTTACAACCGGTAATGATTCTCAGAGCTCCGTGATAGATGGCATCCAACAGATGGAGAGAGTGAGCTGAGGCGCTCATGTTTAACACATCCCCATAGTCCATGAGAGGCAAGAAATGGCAGCAACAATCTGTTTTCTAACATTAAAGGAAAAACCGGACTTACTCCTCAGAAAGAGGCCCAGTTTTTATTTGAATTTCCCTAAAAGTTTTTTTGTTTGTTAAAGAACTGCTATCAATTATGATGCCTAAATATTTGTAGGTGGTCACGATCTCAATAGGACAACCTTGTACGGACCTGATGCAGGGAAGATCAGCTGGCACCTTCTTTTTGTTAGAAAAGAGCATGGCCTCGATTTTGTCTAGATTCAACACTAATCTGAGGTGGAACAGGTGTGACTGAATGGTGTCAAGTGCAGAATGCAGATGTTCAGATGCCAGGGCAACAGAGCTTGCACATTAATATACAATAGTACCAATAGTATCATCATTTCTATAACTTATCTGTAAAGCTTTAAATATGTTGTGAAACTTGAGTATTCCTACAGGCTTTTATTGCACAAGATGCAACATGATGCATGGCTGTAACTTGGCTTGGACACAGAGTGATGGCCCCTGTTATAAAGAGCTCAAATATTTGTATCTCACCATAGGTATGGTTTGAATGGGCAGGCCTCTTTCTCGCCCAAGGCTAATGAGCCAGTATCAGAATTTGTGACATGTGCCAAGATGGGATAGACTTGTGCCTAATGAGTGTAGTCAATGAGTCTTTGATTTAGTCAGTTAGTCTGGAGTCCTCCACTGCCAGGGTGGCTAGGAGTCCCCCTGATGTGCACTTGCACGCAGATGTGCAGCATAAACATACACCCCCCACCCCCCACCCCCCACACACAAACACACACACAAACACACACACACACACACACACACACAGCCTTCAAGCTAAAAGTAAAAATGAGTGAAGTGCTAATTAAAAATACATGGCTTGGCTTATGGGAGTGCCTGCGAATTTACATACATTACCCCATACCCCGAAGGTGCTGCTGGCAATTGCGTGCTACTGTACATGCAACATACAGCCCAGCACAATGTAATTTCACTTGTTGAACATGCACCCATTGCAAAAGATCATATTTAACCAGAGGCAGTGTCAACTCACCAGAAAAAAGGAACTGTTCCAGCTAAGTTGAATCTGACAAATCGAGTGTGAGCTACACATGTTTGTGTGCAGCTACAAGAAAATGTGACGGCAATCTCACCGACAACGGCTTGATGAGGTCCTGAAGAGCGGCTTCCAAGACAAGACACGGCAAAAACAAATCACCCTCAGCTAAAGGTCGGATTCCTCCGTTCGGCATCACTCTGCTACAATAATTATCTTGAGGGGCTCAATGATGCTTTCCAGTTTTCAAGGTTTCCGAGGGGGTTGAGATTTAATGTCGTTTGGAGGGAGGTCAATCTACTGCCCTTTCAGCCCATCAGTTATTAATGGTGAGGCATTTGTTGCTGAATTAACAAGAGGCTGTTGGTGAGTGGTGTCGAGGGTGGGAGAAATCTGGTTTTAACAGTCATAAACGGTCTTAGAAATTTGATAAATCAAGGAGGGTGACCTTGAATCAATAAACACATTTGAAAACCCCAGAGATTTATAGGTATTTATTTATGTATGTCATGAACATGATTGCCGTGAAATTTGGCACTCATGTCGTCTCCAGGATGAACTGTAAAGACATTTCATATCTTAACTTTTCATATAGCACCATCCTCTGGTGAAAATTTTAATTAGTTAATGAAATATCAGATGTAATTTGCATTTAGTGCTAATTAGCAAATGTTAGCATGCTAAAATGCTAAACTAGGATGGATAACATGGTAAAAATGATATTTGCTTGCATGCATGTCAGCATTGTCATTGTGAGCATGTTTGCATGCTGACGTTAGCAGCAGCCATTGTGATTCTATGATTCATTCTAACTTTTGCCTCCGTTTTAGAGATTTGGGGAAATGGGGACTTGCACAAAACAACATGTTTTGGGTGCAAGTTGTGTTACATACTGTGCACTATCTTTGTGGCAGATATGAAAAGGATTTACTTGATGCTTTTCCAGAAAAGGTACTGTATGTGTGTACACGTGTGTGTGTGTGTGTCCCCGAGGGGCTCAGGAGGTCAGGGTGCCGTGCAAGGTGCTACTGGCTCTCACTTGTGTGGGAGTAGTTATGGCACGCTATGCAGCCACAGGAATAATGCTTCACAGATGCGTGTTTGACGGGCAGCCTTGCCTTAAAAACACGTGCACATACATCCCACCTGCAACACTAAGCAGCCCTGACAGGTCCAGACCCCCAAGGACAACAGCATGTAGGGGATGCATTTAGGAGTAAAACCAAAGTGTGTGACTGTCATGAATTTTTTTTTTCTGTTTCTATTTATGCCTATAACTAAAATTGCACAATTCGAAAGGCTGATGTGCCTTTGATTAAAAAGGTGGAAGTCAGCCAATCAGTGTTTGTTCATCTTCAATATGACGCATGCGATGCAAACTGTTTGACTGACAGTTAATCGTACTTGTTGCCTGTGGGATGCCATTATGAATTCATCCAACTGCAACATTGTGATTGGATTCATCAAAATGTCTATATTAAGGTGATCATCATACTGTGTTTTAATCCAGAGCTCCCACTTGTTTTCCGTTTCTAAGGAAACACTGAACACTTCTTCTTTTTAATGTTCTGGAATTTATTATTAAGGAAATGGTCTCATTCAAAGATATTGACAGCCCAAAATAAATCTCAAATCTAAAATTTATATCAGCTATTAAAACTGATGAGAAAAGGCACTTTTTGTATATAAAAGATTTGCTTAGGGCACCAGTGGAGTCTGGACAGATACACCTTGACAAGCTTGAAGTACCGCCGGACATAATCTGGGAGTCCAGTCATGCAAGAACAAAGTGGATAAAACAGCCTGCTAATCTATTCTCGTTTCTGGATATTTCAGCAACATGTGACTCATAGGAAATGGACTGAAGTGGTTATCATGCCATTATAATAAACTTACAACACATTAAAGACGTAAACATTTTGTGTACTCATTAGTGATGGAACATGTGTAAAGCAGGCTTGACTTCAGACAATCAATAGCAATCAGTGGAATCATCATACAAAAATACCCTGGAGCAACACAGAGTAGACATAACTGTGTAAAAACATTAAAAAAAAAATTAATTGAAATTAAGAAATAAACATAAAATAAATGAATTAAATAACAACGTTTTTAAAAGTCCCATTTTTTCTTCATTACTTAAGTTTCACTAAAGCCTGCTTACATAAAAACACATGTTCAATATCACAATGTACACCTTAACATACTATTTATTGTTATTAAGATGAAATAAACTGCAGCAAGCCTTTAAAGTAAACCAGCATGACCACCACCAAGACCTTGAAACTGAAGCAGCTAAATGGAACTTTCATTTTATTATTTATACCAGTGACACATGTCAAAATATTTTCTGTCTATAAAAGGCCTACAGTATGCACACAGCCAGCACCAGACGCAGTCCCTGTTTACAATATTGAACTTTCATTCTCACATATCAAAATGGAAAAAAAATCTGTTGGTGAGCCTTGACTTCTTATGAACAGAACTTTTCTGTTTATAGACTAAGGTCTCATTGGGATAAACAGGACATGTTCAGCATCCTAAACAGTAGGAATGGAACAGTTGCTGTTCTGACTGTGTGATTCAATTGTATATCTTGTGAGTTCCATGTTATATTGGCAAACACAGAATTAATTTATCACATATAAACGAATGAATACAATTGCTGGAAGTGCCCGTTTGTAACCATAGCAATTTAAAAAAAATAAAAAAGTAATAAGCAAAACAAAAACAACAATGCAGACACTTTACAGATGTTTCCAGGACTTTCAGACTCACAAATAAACAGAAATAATTTACGTAAATATGACCCAGCTGCACACTTGTAAAGGCCAATTACTGTTTGCTGTAGAGGTGTAGATAAAGATGCTGCAAGGAGTTGGTGATTAAACTTTAGAAACTGAGATCATATTTATTTTACACCACACACTTTTTCTCATGTAATTTGACAAGCTGAAGAAGTGATTTGCTTTTCCTGACTAAGGCTTTTTTTTTGTGCGTATCCATGTATTTATGTGTACATGCGTGTCTGAACACATGCAAAATATGTGTCTTCATACCTGTGCATACGCCCGCTATCCCTCAACATCATATGCTCCAGTAATGAGAGCAGAGCTCGCAGCTTCAAGGGGGTTTGAGGAGGCTGCGTTTCAGCCTCAGGAAATTATGAGGCAAAAAATATTTTATTAATGTGCCATTAAAAATGGATTCATGTTCATTACTTTCTCTGACTACTTTCATCCACTTTGCATGCAGAGAGAGAATTTCATTTCCTCCAAGAAAAGGCATTAGTGGTTTGATGCTATAAGTGCTAAATATTCTTTATTCAGAGATTGCTTAATTGGGGCCAGAGTAAGGAATCTACCAATCAGCACATAGAGCTGTAAAAGAGTCAATAGTGAAGCGATGGAAAAATGTCTTGGCTTGAATTATTTTACAATGTTGGAGAAGCACTGATGCACGTGTACATAAAATACAAAAATGTATGCGGAGATATGCTTCACTTTGCATGTTCCATACAATAAAGTGACTGCAACTAATGTACATGGGCCCGAACTTATGGAAGATTTAAAATAACTAAATAAAAACAAATCAAAGAAAAATCAAGAAATAAAGTGAAATAGTATTATATGTGTTTTCTTTTCTTCTATGTATGCATTTACTGATTTCATAATGTAGACCCGGAAACCCATCTATACATTTCTAGTTTTCTATGTTGTGATTTGATTTTAATGGAAAATTCTTGTCACAATGAAAAACTATTAATTCAGGTATTAAAGACTAAAGGCTAGATAACTGTGTAATTGTTTAATGTTTTGTTTTTCATCTATATTTGATATAAAAAATGCATACTTAAAACAGGCAGTACATATAACAATGTGCATTGTATTTCACTTCACTTATTTCTTTGTTTGACTCATTTTTATTCAGCCATATTAAATCTTCCACACCACACCCAACCTAAGATAACCTAAATAATGTTTTAGCACACTGCATTCATCTTAGCATATACTGTAGCTGCTATAGCAGCATGGAATTTAAACTGCCTCCCGCTTTTCCCATGGATTGTAAACTATGCCACTGGCACGCAGTGCTTTAGCAAAGCACCTTAAATCTTTCCCCAATTCCCTCAGTCCTGAAAAAGACCAATTACACATATTTTCTATGTATAGTAGGAACATATAAGGGACTCGCATGGATTGGTTGGGTTTTGTCCCAGATCCAGGCATCCTTTTCTCACCTCTATTCTTACGTTTGCTCACTCTCATGGCTCAAACCAGCTGGGAGTGTTCGCACATGTGAGGGTATAAGAGCTGGGAAAAGGAATAAAGATCCCATACTCGCATCAGCCCCAGTCCTCAAAATAACCCTCCTCCTTTTTTTTCAAAGGCAGGGACAGAACTGCACCAACCCCCACAAATTTCCCTGGCTCAGATGTTTTCCAGCCTGCAGGCTCCAACTCCTCTTTATCGCTCTTATCACACTCAGGTAGAACATTAGAGATGATCTGATTCCATCTCTGGAAAACACACTTCTGTAGATCAAAGGGATACCTACATATCAGGTATAATTTGGGCAGTCAGGAGGCTACAATGTGAAATAGGATTAAAGTGTGTCCAAACAGTTCTGTCCTCAGATCTCTCAATTTAGAGGGATTTTTAGTCCAAAAAGCTAAAGAGAAAAAGTTTCCTGAAATTAACCAGTAAAAAACCCCTGCAGTCTTAAGATCTGCTCACATTTTGATTGATGGCTCTGCTTAAAAAGGTGTCATTGACAAATTGACAAATGCAGTCTGATCCCTCAGTGTGTTAAGAGAATTTTAACGACCCCTTAGAGGTCAGTACAGATACCTCAGTAACACTCTGGCTTCCTTCCCTACTCGCCCACTCATGCAGAAACCAATTGGGGACCCTTTCCCATTTACATTCTATTATTCTGATTTTAAAAGACTGAATTAATGAGTCTTGCTTCCTGATGGGCTGCTGTTGTCTCCGTAGCTTAATTAGAATAATCTATCTCCATAGGTCAGGACACACACCAGCCGACGCTGTTGGAACATTTCACTGGTAAATGTAATGTAAGGAGCTGCACAGGAGGGAATGGGGAAACATGTGTAGTGAGACATGTCTGCCTCTGACTATGATCTACCACAGTCAGTTATATAGTATGTTAATAAGTATTACATGGCAGTTTTGCATGACAGAACCAATCAAAATAAGCCTTACATCTCTGTTTTGGTGTGTTTTGGTTTATTTGTTCTCAACGTTTTGCTGTTTGTTCAGAATCTGTGGAGACTGAGGGGAAACTGTGGAGTGAAAGTAAAGTTTCTCTGCTCCTGTCCGATTATTACTTATTGCAATAATTGGTTCCACTTCTGAAATAAAAAATGGTCTGTGTAGCTGTTTGTTAGTTTCTGAGCGATCTCATACTGTTGAGGTTATTAAGATTGAGCTTTGGTGACATTCATTCAGAAATCCAAACATGTCAGAATGAAGATGGAGTACAAGATGGACAGAGTTTCAACAAGGATGAAAGCTATGATCATCATTATCAATATTATTATTTTTGAAGAGCCATATAGCCTTTTCTTAGTAACATTTTTTTAAGATGTTGCTTATCTGGCATGCACTGCATGGCGTTTAATACATATTGTTCAATTACAAACATAATGACTTGGTGCTGCAGGAGCTGGGATTGGATGTTATGATAATATAAACTATAAGACCATTTTTCTAAATTGTTTCTACAATATCTCTGGTTGTAGTTGGCCCATGCTGAAAATGTTGGAATGGATGGATTTTTACATCAATAAGATGAACATTGATTTTTCAGGTATTCATTTGTCATTGGGCATTCTCATCATGGTTATTTAATGGTTTCTGAATCGCTCTTTCACAATATGAATTGACCATACTGCGATCGAAGATTATATCCATATAGCCCACCTGTTGTAGGTGCACATACTGTATGTTCAAATGCAAAACACATTTCACCTAATGCATACAGCAAGTGGCTCTACAACACCACACATTGATAATAACTTATTAGTTATGAGTCTGACTTACTAACATTTTTTTTACACAATTCACTAACATGTAGATACTTTCCCTAAATCATGGCCACCATCAGCCAATCAGAATGACTGTTTGTTGACGTGGACCTTGATCCATGTGCAGACCACTACAGTGTAGAGCCTCATGTGACGCAGGTACACTACTGTGCCTTTAGCTATAAAAAAAGGCATGTTTAATGGACCTCCTGGAGAGAAAAGGCTTAGTTTGTTACGTGATTCTGGTGAGAATGAAAACAAAGCCATTATATGATGATTTCAGGGCTACTCACTAAAATGTTCTTCTGAATCGATGACTATTAAAGAAAAATGTGTTTTAGGAAGGAACCTTTACTGTGACAGATTTCATTTACAGAGTTTGGGACAGGAGACATAAAGACACAAAGTTACTTGTTTGCAATGCAATGATATATGAAAGAAGTGAAATAAGTATCTCATTACTACAGAGCAAACATTTTAAAACATAAAAAACAAATGAAGAGAACTGTGCTGTGCTTGGTGTTGGTATGTGTAGTGATTTTAAATTGCTTTCTGCTTTCCATCTTAAAAGTTGGTGTGTAATACACTAACAACATTAATTACAGTAATTATAATAACTTACTATACGGATAGACATACACATTACTGTAATTACTGTGAACAAGATAATAAAGGCAACATGATACGAAGCAGAGTTTGTGTAGTTGCAAGTGTCTTTTATTCTTTTCTCAGACACAATAGAGCACATAACCCAGAGCACAAGGGGACTAGAGGGTGTATGAGAGGTGGACCTGTGATGAAGGAGAAACAACTGATCCAAAGCAAGTTTGGACAGAAATGTTATCACTCAGGCTGAGCAAAGCAATTCATTTTTTACTTGCAATAACAAATCATACGTGCACTTCTTATTTGCAATATTAAAAAACACATTTCTATAAATTATTGTTTATATTGTTGGCGGTGGTGTCTCTCCCATCAGCTGGCGGTTCTGACATCAAGCCAGCAACAGTTCCTTTTCAGTTTGTGATGTTTTTATGATGGCTTTCCTTCACTTTCTCTACAGTACAAATCTTCAGCTCTATGCTCAAGTGATTTCAGCTGTCAATAAACCTAGAGTAAAAGTAAAAGTAAAGTAAAACGCTTTAACAACATGAGTCAAAGCTACATTTTGATCAAACACAGTTCTGCAGCTGGCACAGCACTGAAAATGACAGTAAAGGAAATCACTCCAACTGTAAACAGATAGCAATTACAAATGAATCCGATTCACAACAGTAATATATTATTCATTTATAATTATCCTCATAGTTCTCATTTGTACAACAGCTTTAAAGTCATCTTAAATTTCTTAACATGACGTGTGAGAAAAAAGAATGCTACATTAGCTTCAAATAAGATATACAGTCTAAATATATATACAGTATATATATACATATATACATATGTATATATATATTTATATTTGTATGTATATGTATATATGTACATATACAGATACATACATATATACATACATATATAAAGCTGAATTACCCTTTAAAACAATAATATCAATATCAATATTCTTTTTGTGAAACCATTACAGTTATGGTTCAGTCCATTTTACCTTATCTACCAACACATTCTACAAGGCTCTATCGTGGAATGGATTCAGTACATATGAATATTTGACTCTCAACAGCAGTGTTTATTTTCACTAAAGCAACCAGTTACACCTCCCTGAGATGAAGACCATACTTAAATGAAAGCATCTTAACCTGGGGAAATACATCTAAGCCTATAATACTGACCACATACAGCACAGACTGTATATGCTGCATTACACAGCAAAAGAAAAATCCCATTTTCTAATTTGTGGAAGAGATCATGTCTTCTAATATTTGTTTAAACTGGGAAAACTCACACTATTAGGTTTTTGTTTTGGTTTATCTCAACTGGAGTCTCATTTTTGTAGCATTGGGAAACATTTCTGTTGGTTACGATAACAATGTCCTCACCAAAGTAATTGCTGAGATCTGGGAGCACGGAGCAATTGCTACAACAAATTGGGGCAAGAAACATGAGCGGTCAGACGATCAGTCAGGTTGTAAACAAGCCAGTGGTGTGCCCCGATTATGTAACCACTTGACTTTGAATTAAAGCCGAAGGTGAGCACACTCAGAAAAGTTCAACAAAGTTGAAGCAAGTCCTGACAGGAGTTTGGTCAACCAATCAGCTTGCATGTTGAGTTATGTTGCATGTGTTGGCAAACCTGCAATCTTTACATCTTGATGATGCCTATGTGTAGGCATCTTTGCAGAAGCATAATTCCAGCTTTAGACACAGAGTGCGGAGCTCAGACATTTGGAAGGAGCTTGGAGTGGAACCTCTGCAAACTTGGTGGGGAACCTGGGGCAGACCCAGAACACACTGAAAGGAATAGATAGCACATCCGGCCTGGGATGGGCTCAGGATCCCCCAGGAGGACTTCAAGGACTGGGGGTTTGGAAGAAGGATATCTGGGGTACCTTGCTTAGCCTCCTGCCACAGCAACCTGGACCCATAAAAGAAAATTTATGGGTGCATGGATTTTGAGTTTGGGTAATAATTCACAGTTCACCTTTATTTTCTAATTTGCCAGGTCAGACTGCTTTTTAGTAAAGTTGTGGCATTCCCAGATCTCAGCAATAATTGTGAGTGCAATGTTATTATAACCGATGAAAATGTTGGCAAAAACTACGAAAATAAGAGAAGAAGAAGTAAGAAATCCAATCATCACTGTTCTTGTGTAGATGCATCTTATTAATTCTGCTGGTCTCCTTAAAGCACAACCAGAGCCACAGACAGAAGTCATTTACTGTTTAGTACAGCCCATACAAGATAATACCATTATAACATATAGTAAGATTCCAACCAGCATCATTATTGCCATCAACCCCTTAAGGCTAAAAAGGGGATTTAGCTCCACTGCAAGCATGTATGCAATAAAAGCATTATAGTTGAGTTGCACTGTGTGTACCAAACAGATTAGAGGGCAAAGAGAAGGATTCACTCATAGTACAGGCCCACAATGCTAAATAATGTACATCTTTTTCTTTCCATTTCAAATAAATATGCTCTGTTTCATTCAAGTAAAAGCAAACAAAAAGAGTTCAAAACAACCCTCATATTCTCAAGTCAAAATTCCATTTACAGTACTTCCACATCATGTGGAAAATAAAGTATAATTGAGTCCATGCATTTCTAGAAAGGCTGCTGTGTATCAGACCCACTTTGATGCTCTCAGACTGTCAGTGGATAAAAAACACAGTACACAGCTGTAGTGGAATGTCAAAGGTCAATGATTTAAAAGTGGCCAGCAATGCGGAGAAACTGTTTAAATTGTAGTGTATACCGACAGGTGAGAGAGTTGATGCAGTGAAGAGTGTTACCAAAAAAATAAATAAAAACGTCTTTATTTTCCTCCTCGTCAGGGTGGCTGAAAACAGACAGAGTGAAAGACAGACGAGAGAGAAAGAGAGAGAGAGAGAGAGAGAGAGAGACAGAGAGACAGAAAGAGAGAGAAAAATCGAAATGATGTGGAGGAGAGCAGAAGCAGGGCAGAGGCAGAAAAAGCAGGGCAAGCTGACCACAGCTTGTCTGACATCAATCCAACAGTTGGGTTTCTATCTTCGTCCCACGCTCACTGCACACATATCTGATTCTTCAGACTGTTGGAGAGAAACAGGCAGGGGGAGGGAGGGAGGAGGGGGGGAGTTTATCAGTGATCAGTCAAAGTCTCATTTTCAGAGTTCAATCTGCAACAAGCAAATTATTCATGTAAAACACTTCACATATTATCAGCCGTAATCAAAACTAATATGTCATAGATTTCCCCTATAATGACTGTGGTGCTGGTTGTGGTCATCCTTCATTTGAGAGTTTTGCTCGCTGAACACGAGCAGCCAGAGGATCCACCACATCCGTCTGGTTCAACTTTGACCTACCTCGTTGCAGTAGTTGAGTATGCATTCTTTCCAACATTTCAGGTGCACTCACTTTCAGCTTTGCCTCCAAATTCATTTTTTCAGAGTTTACAACCTGTCTGCCTCGTTCCATTTCAGGACTTCCTTGTAGGTGATTTTGCAGTGTTCCAAAATCACCGCATTTACTTTGGTGAGTGCAATGTCGTAACAGATAGAAATGATGGCCAAACCTACCAAAAAGCCTAGCTGTAAGTATAGTTGTGTATTTAAATGGCAATGTTTCTGGCATTTTATTCCCCCAAGCTTTGAGTTTTTCTGCTTAGTATAGAGGCGTACAAAGATTATTTAAGGGACATGAGGGACAGTCAAAAAGGGGCTCCTCCTTTGCAAACACGGCCAGGGTAACGTTACACACAGACATTTAAAACACCCCACAAAGTGCAGTTCAAAGGGTTTGACCGTTACTCAATTTAAGAGACTGTCCTCTCAAGAAAAACCACACTATCAGTTGTTTCAGCAAACGCCCCAGGAAAGACGTACATGTACATAAAAGTGACAAAGCCCGCGGGAATTATGTCTCTCGTCCGTACAGAGCAAGAGAGGGTTAGAAGTAGTGCAATGTTGCTATGGAGCCATGAAGTTGGGGAAGTCAGGGTGGATGGATGGGTCAACAGAACGTCAGAGCTTGCTTTAACCCGAACCACCCATGTCCCTCTCTGGTGTGCCCCAAAGGTAACATTCGCAGGAAACTTGGGAGAACATTTGGGCCGACCTCTAGAAAATGCATAGAGCTACTCTGCAGGATGAATAAACTGCTGCAAGTGAGTGGCTGCATAAATTAGCAAGCTTGCATGTAATAAAAGTTTCAAGACTCAATTATAATTGAATGAAAAACTAAAGTGACTCTTGTTATTCAGAGCAGTGATCCATAATTCTCAAAAGAAAATACCTGGAGCAATTGCGATGGATTGAAAAAAATCCTAATAATAATTTCAAGTATATGTAGCAGAAATATGCATAAACAATGAGGAAGAAGAACAGTAACATGTTTAATCTGCTAAATAAAAAATAAAAAAAACACCAATTTTTTTTCTCCTCTGACACCCGGTGTCTAAATGTTGCCATCTAATCCCTGTTGTGGTGGGACTGAATAGGTGAGCGGAAACCTGTCGGGTACTGGTCCAGTGGCCCAGACAAACAGATGGCCTCATCTTATCAGTTCATCATCACGCGATCGCTGTCCTCATCTCTCCTCGTTCTAGAGGAACTGATGCACTCCCAGGCTCAATTGCTCAACCCCTCTGGGAGCTGTGTCAAGACAGGCCGGCGTCTGCCTATCTCGCAGACGGTACCAAAAGTGTCACCGGCGTGCCCGTGGTTGGATAGCACAGAGGGAAATGAAGCGAGAGGAAACCTGCAGCGTTCCCCAGTGGGGATACACAGTGACGTGTGACCGGGGGCGGAAACAAGACAGATTGACAGTTAGCATTGTTTTTGTTGCTTTATTTGTTTTTTTACTGCACATAATCATTGCAGTTTCTTCTGTCAGTGGGAATTGCATGTTTTTCTTCAGGTGAACTAAGCAGAGTCATCACAGTCTGCTCTGGAAGAGGAACGTCCCGCTGTGTGCATCCCACCAGGACAAAACAGCTACAACACAACAAACAGCCACGCTTATTTTACTGGAGAGCTTAATGCGGCAGGACGCAACAAAGCAGTGGAGCATGCAATCAGACCCATACACACAAAATGCTTTGATCTACCGTACTGAACCTTCTTTAGCTATTCGTTTTTCTAACCCTTGTCTTTAAGAAAGGCACCAAGCACTTGGGCAGTTGTCACAAAAACGTAGGTGTTAAGATCAAAGAATACAAATCATTCATATGGCTCCAGTATCATTGAGCACACAGGCATAAAAAGCTGAATTTTTGGAATTTGGAATTTGGCAGCAGTTTTTTTACAGAAAAAAACATATGTTTTGGCATGCCGCCTCTGTTCTGCTGGGCTCCTGACAAGGCTGTCAGGTCACACAGCTTTCTACAGTCCTTTCATCACCCTTTTCTGCCATCTCCATTATAGCTGACAGGTATGCACATGGATGCCACTCCTAACCACCCAAATTTTCTGAATTAAAGTCCTCAGCCTGGGAACTAGACGAATATGCAAGCTCATGTTTTATTTGCTCTGGCAGATACGTCTGGCCCCTCTCCCATTCAGACTGATTTCCTTGGTACAGGAAGCACTGTTGTGTCAAGTGAACCAATTACAACTGTTTATCTAGTATGAGGCGGGTTTAATACGATGACTGACAGAGGAGAGCACCGTTGAAGCATCTTTGTAAATATTCATGTTGGCGGCTGCCAATGAGCGTTCCCCTGCCGGCTACAGCAGCAGTATTAAACGGACTGGATGGTAAATTTTCTCTAAAAGAAGCACAAACAACTGCACTCAAACTTTATGTTGATAAGAAATATGTGTTTGCCGTACTTCTGATAAGACGTACTGTCGACAGGACGGCGTTTCGTGGCTCTGATTGGTTGTCTCCGCCTGTCGATAACACCCCTTGGAAAAATGAACTGAGAGGTTCCAGCCTAATACGTATCTGCAAATTAGTAGGCTATCAGCCTACAGTAGTTTCCCCTTGTTGAAGTGCGGAACGGCAACATTTTCTGACTGGATTCAGATTTTGCTAATGTTGCTACGTTTGGAATTATAAATCATTCACAAGTGTGTAGACAGGTGTAAAAGGTTGTGCGTAAATGGGTCATAAAGGTGTACTGGTGAGTTGAGGTTTTAACTTGCAAGTTGCATGTTTGTACCGCGGTTGTGCCTGGAAACCCGTTCAGGTCTGTGCTTGGCAACTTAAAGCTGCACTAATCAATATCTTATATGAACAATGGGTCAAATGACTGCATGTGTACTGCGGATGGAGCTGCTCATAGTGATGAACCCACAGAGAATCGACTCTGAGGTTCCCCTCAGCTCTATGGAACTGTTGTTCTGCTCACTATTTTGGTTTAAAAACCCACAAGTTTACTGTTTGATTCTTGTAGCTTTTATCAACCTCGTTCCAGCTGTTTTTACAGAAAAAAACTCTGATAAACCCACTGCACACTACCTGCTCAACACCAAACAGCAAACAGGCAATGTTGGCAACTAACTATTTAAAGTAGTGAAGCATTTAGCAGCTAAAGAGCCAGATATTTCCCTCAGGAGTTGGTGGAAACGAAAACAGAACTAAAAAAAATATTGGATTTACTGTGGTCTAATTTAATCCCTTGTCTCACTCACATCTCCTTGGATTTTATCTACATCACTCTCTCTTCTCCTTCACAAGGCGCAGATGCACACCTGTGCATAATCTTTATCCTCACAGTTTGTAAAAGTAAACATAAAAAAAAAAAATAAAAAATAGAATTTATGGGTGTTTACCTGCAGGTCTCACTTCACAAAAAAGATTTCATTCAAGATTCAAGATTCAACCTCAATTATAACGCACACACTACTGGAACATTTAATATGTATTCTAATAATACCATTGAATAGGTATAAGTCTGATTTCTCTGCCACCATCACACACACAGCCATCTTTCTCTCTTCACTTTCATTATGATGGAAATGGAGAGTGGGCTGGTGTGATATTAAAATGGACAGGTATTGGAAGACATCTAGCCTAGCATCACCAGACTCATTCGCAAATGCGTATTAGTCTGACCCTCTCAGTTCATTTTTGACTTCCAATTTTCTCTCCGCATGACAACCACTCAAGGAGCTACAAGACGCCATCCTGTCAGAAGTTCGGCAAACACATATGTCTTATCAACATAAAGTTAACAAGTGCAGTTGTTTGTTCTTCTTTTAGAGAAAATGTTCTGTCCAGTCCGTTTAATACTGCTGCTGTAGCTCGCAGTTGAATGCTCCGTATAGGCAGCCGCCATCTTGGATATTTACAAAGATGCTTCAACGGCGCTCTTCTCTGTCAGTCATCATATTAAACCTGCCTCATACTAAATAAACGCTTGTGATTGGCTCGCCTGATACCAATACCAAGGAAATCAGTTTGAATGGGAGAGGGGCCAGACATATCTGCCAGAGGAAATAAACCATGAGCTGCAGATTCGTCTGGTTCCCAGGCTAGAAGACATCATCTCCAGAGCAAAAATAGCAAAAAACACAACCATAAGACCTCAGGACAAAAGCCTTAAATGTGAGGGAAAAAAAGCACATTCTGAGAATAAAAGTAATGAATTGCTTCCATTTTGTAATCTGCTTTTAATTTGAGGTGCTCTACCCTTCTGGAGTCATTCATATCTACAGGATGAATTTACACTCAATCTCACGCTTTACATTGCTGTAAAACCTGCTTTAATTATAGCACATTCAGGATTAGGTGGAATCTCCTCTTTACATAATTCCCCCGATGCAACATACAGCAAGATGATCGCATTCAAAGAGTGTATTTTCCCCTTCGAGGCATCATTACATTACATGAATTCTTCTCCCATGAAGCCATATTTCAACTGATATGATGCTGCTGGCAAACCCCGATTAAAACATAGTGCGATCCAATGCGAAGGTCTCAGGAGCAGAGTTCAATTTGTGTATTTTAGCACCTCATAACAGCAGTGAGCGATCTCACAGCTGACAGCTGGATAACAAGCCACATTTGAGACCTGTGCTAACATTCATCTCGCTGGTGTGGTTAACATGGCCTGTGGTTAAAGAGGCTGCCTGGTAAACAGCAGGTCAGAGGTCTGATCCCCCCAGCAGACAGTGTGTTCTTCCCTGTTCACCTCTAGTGGTGAAACTCTCTGTGACAAGGTTTGGATTATTGTGGATTTATAGGTTATAGTGTATTTAGAAATGTCTCTAATTCAACCTCTAGTTTAATGTGAACCAACACTGGAAACTTCTAATCAAACGTACATTCAGCAAGACATGCCGCAGGACCACTGACATGTGGATCGACAGGCGGATATGCGTAGGCCTCTCCCATAATTCTGGCGAGTCTGACAGGGTTAATGAACTTTAATATAGAGTACTGTAGTAACCACAGTAACCTGCGTATCCCATGCATTTACTGCATTAAGGATATAATTTTCAAGGTTGTTTTCACTGTCTAACCCTAACCTGAGTATGACCTATTGCTTGGTTACTCTGCATGTAAAAACACTTACTGCCAATGGTCGGTCAGCAAGTCAAATTTTCATGATCAGGTCAGTACCTGAATGTGTATGTGTCTTGGAGGCCTTGACAGGAAGCTGTACTGAGGCACATTTAACACTGGTGCATATGAGTGCTGTGACTCTTCACATTAACCACGTCTGACAGGGGAAGTATTGATTATTTATTAAATTCCTCTCCAGCACAGCATGGTGTCTCACTGATGAGCACTTTGAATGGATTAATCAGTCAAGTGACAGCATCGAGGAAAAAAACACCTCAAGGCCTTCCTGGCGCAAGTGTAGATTCAGTTGCTGAACTCTGAAAACAGGTTTTTTTTTGGTCTGAGTATCTGAAATCCTTGCTGCAGTATGCCTTCCCCTCCATCAAAATGCCAACACTCGAGTGTGCATCCTCCCCAAACTGACAGCAGGACGGGCTTTTAAAGACGCTTGGGGATGATACATGGCCTCAAGCCCAGCCTTCAAATCCTACTGCTCCATACACACACTCCCAGATTTGAAGTCAAGAGTAACAACATTTTTTAAAGCTATACTGTATATCGAGGCTACCAGCTTTCCTCTTAAGGCAAAGAAGGGTCTCATAAGTAATTCACCATGCAGTTGGGGTAGGTTACACAGCTGCACGACCTCCAACGGCTCGGAGAAACCACACCACCTAACTGCATCAACTCTTCGAACATGGCCACTCTGCAACTTATGTATTCCTGTGGCGTGTGACAAATTGTGTCAGCACATTACTCTAGTGAAGCATTTTTCATGCATAATTCATCCTCGAGCCTACATTCCACATGGACATTTTCAAATCCCTTTGAAGTTAATTCCCTCTTCGTGATAAACAGCCTCACTCACTCCGGCTGTGTTGCAGCTTATGATTGTCTGTGTCGTCCGTGTTGGAGGAAGTCACCTGTCCGAAACTATTTTACTGTACAATGCCGAGGGCTGGGGAGATTAACATCTAATAATCCTCCATGCAAAGAGGCAGAAAAGGAGCCTCTTGAGTACTTAGGTGTGTTTGTACAGTCAAGGAAAAACTCAAGGACAGTTTAATATGTTTTACACTACATGCAAACACACACACACCACACACACACACACACACAAACACACACACACACACACACATACTATTCCCGATAATGGATGAATGGGGGCATCTCAGGGGATGCAGAAGCTTCTTTCTGCAGCACAAAAAATTACTTGAACTGCCTGCAAAATAAAATAAAAAATAAAATAAAAACCTGTGTAGTAGATATATTTCACTCAAAGCCATAAATGTGAACCTCATGGTTAAGATTTACCTTCTTGGAAACCATCAATTTCTGAACCAAATTTTGTGCCAATTCTTCCAGTAGATGTTGACACATTTGACATGATAAGTGAAAATCTAGACCTGCTGGTGGCGCTAGATAAAAAGTCGCAAAGGTCAGGATCCATCACTCCAACCATTCAACCATGAATACCTGTACCAAATGTCATGGCTCTGACCAAGCCAACCAAAGAGCCACGACGCTAGCTTAGCTAAAAATGACACACTTGCTAACAGCATTGGCCATGCCCATGATTTAATGGGAGACAATTGGGCGCAGGGAGGTTGTGGTGACGGGACATTTTATGTTTCAAGGAGGTCTCTGTCACAATGGCTGAGCCTATAGTCTGTGCGTCTACATGCCATACATACGGACTGGTCTTCTCTAACAGCGAGCGATGACTTCCAATATCATAAAACACAGAACAAAGTGAAAATGTGATCACCCTGCGGTGGACGAAACGAACAAGGCTTGGTGTCTCATCTAGTATCAGTAGCCTATCAGCAGGCCCCTGAGAGAATATCACCAGACGAAAGAGGGGGAAAGAGAAGAATAAAGCAGGTGAACTGACAGGCACTTGCCCCACTTGGAGGTTGACAATCGCCTGCTCTGTAGCCAGCTGGGCCCCTGAGTTATCTCTCAGTGCACCGGGGAATTAATTAGGGGCTTGATGATCGGGGAAATGAGGCTGAAACATAAAAAGCATAACAATCTCTCTCTGTGGTGTTGCTTCTCTGTCCTACCCACCGGGATGATTGTCATATCTGGGAGTTGCTTTTGGCGTCGATACCTGCCTACCTTGCACACATAAAGTGGTTTGTAAAAATCCCTCCGCTGAGCAGCTAATGGGTGCGGAGTGTAAAAATGGCCCAACCGTTCGCAGAGCCCCCGCCGTGCATTGTTGTAAATCACAGAGCCATTACACGGGAGATGAGGGCTGGGAAAATATGGGCACTGGAAATTTCCCCCAGCCTCAGCCCCGGCTGTTTTCTGCTTCAGCACACAATGTACATGCTCAATATTTAGCCTTACAGCAGCCTCAGAACCACAGGTGTTCCAAGTCATTTCCCACAGATTTCCACTGATGAGATCATTTCAAAAACACTATCTCCCCAAGCTTCTTTTATTCATTTTCCTTTTTTTTATGTTGGTTGAAGTTGTTAGCTGAAGATCATCATTCAGTCACTCACAGGTACAGGAACGTGTTATTTTTCAAGTCAAATACTAGTCTAGTCATTGCATGGGATGACCAAGGCACATGGGAAGCAAGTATTAGAAAAAAAAACCACAAGAAATGAACTTTAATAGAACTTCCACCAAAGAATACAGAAGAAGCAGTGTAGGACTTTATTCTCACGTTTTGATTGGTCATTCCCTGTGGGCAGCAAGTGTCCATACCTGATGAATATTCATCCACACAAACACGGTCTCAATTTGTGTGGATAAGACATTCTTCCCAGTTGCAGTAGCACTGTTTGATTTAACCTCACAAAATATAAAATAATCAAAAACTGAAAAATCTTACCAACACCAAATGTGTAGACCGTCAACTGTTTTTCATAATGTGGATTTATGTGTTTATTTTATACACAAGTAATATATTTCAATTGGTATCATACCTCATCTCACAAACATGGAACCATCTTGTGCTGACATGGCTGAGAATTATCCCAATAGCAATATCTGGCACAAGCCTCACAGAGACAAAAACTAATAATGCACTTGCTGTCCGAATCAATTCATAAGGCAGAAATATAAAGATTACAGTGTAAATATTAAATTGTGATAGCAGGGTATTGGTGTTCATCACTGACTATGAGTGTTTGACTTTTAACACAGATAGATGACGAATTGCCTTTGTACAGTGTGACAGATGGAAGGGAGCTTCTTATTGTTTGACTTGTGATAAAAAGAAAATGAAAAACTTAGCATGAAAAACCTTCAGTTGTTTTCATAATGTTGATGAATGAGTCTGTTTCTCAGAGGGAAGAGATTTCAATTTATATGGCAACTTATCTCACAATTTACAGTAGCCACTTCCCATGACAAAATGCTGAAATCATAGTGTTCTAAAGATACAATTAAATGTCTCTGTGGATCTACACAGTGAAGGGGGTCATGTATCTATAACCATGGGTTGCGCGCTTCCCAAATTGCAACACTGCATTGTGTGTGGACTAGTGTGTCAAGTGCACCAAATAGTTGATCCAAGTCTTGTCGTGCAGCAGGTTTAAAAATGGAAGATAAAAAAGCTTGTAAATGCCAAGAAAGAATTCACAGAAGTATACAGTAATGAACTGTTTGGATTGTCATGAATTGGTCGTCAAAATAGTTGGGCCAAAATATATCCATGTTAACGTATTATTATTCCTTTCAAAATGGTTAAGTATTGCACAAACCCCCCCCCCCCCCCCCCCCCAAAAAAAAACACCTTGTTGTGAGTAACAACAAAACACCATTACTTACACCTTGTACCTGGTTTTCATGTGTCCATGGGACTTACTGTACCAGTAACTCATCAACTGAAAGCACCATTAAACAAATGAACCGTATGCAATGGATTCCTGATACTGAAAACCACAATGGCTGAATTAAGTTTGCCCTCTAAAGGAAAGCCACATTGCTCTGTGACATGGGGCGGCCTTGTTGCCTTGATGTATTTGATCTTGAAATGCAAATTTTGATGAAGCTGAACTTTAAACGGGTCACAGTGTATTGGTTGTTTCCCAAGGATGCCCCAATGGCCATTTTGTTTCCATGTCTAAATAAACACCAGTCAATTTCCCAACAGAGACTGCAGCTCCACTACAGCTGTACCAGCCTTTGGATACTGTACAGATAACAAACGCTACCAGCCGAATCTCGCTTCCTTTTGAACAGAGTAAATATGTTGTCTGAATTGCAATGAGAGAAACTGTCAAGGCTTATTAGAGAGCGTTCTTTCATGCTTTGAAGATGTGATCATTTGTATGCGCATGTTTTACTTGTTTGAAATTGGTTGAATGGAAGGGAGGACTCATGGAGGTGGGGGTGGTGGTTTGTGGCAGGCAAGATAGAGCCTCAAGGGCTGATTGCTCCCCAGGCTAGCCTCTCGCATCGACTACCATGCCTGAGAGAACACTAAAGGAAGACAGTGGATAGACCTGTCAATGACACCCAGAGGAATTCTTCATACTCAGGTGGGTACAGTGTTGAAGCTAATTATAGTCAATGGGTGGGAAACCACTGAAAAGTTACATGAAGTCTTAAGACTTATGACTAATTATGACGTTAACTGTGTGAAACTACATCAACAGCCCTTGTTGACATCAACATTTCACAGATACTGCATGCTCAATGCGTCCAGGGAATGGAGATGGTTTATTCCAGGAGGAGAGTTTTTTAAAAGAATATTTAAAAAAGGCTTGTCTGCAGTCTGCTTATTCGCAATCTGTGTGCAAGTGTTATTTTTGTTTAGTTATCTTTATCAAGGCTGTTACTGTAAGTAGTATTTTCTAAGTCGAAGCCTTGACTTTTTGATGGATTTGGCTCTTTTTTTATCTTTTGCTGGAGCAGAAACAGGATTTTAAAGACCCAAAATGTCTTGCAAACACCCCTAATTAATTATCAAAATTTTCATTGATGTAAATCAACTTATTCATCTTTGCATTGATGGCTATGTGTGTCCTGGTTTAACTAAGCTATAGAAACAAATTCCCGTTTAGGTGGCAAAGAATCTGCTCTGCAGCAAAACAGTAGGGATTGTTTTGAGAAGCAAGCCACAAATCAAACTGCAAGTAAATTGGGCACAACGAATGAGAAAATGCAGAAGAACAATTGTGAGGAAATGTCATGCAGCTGAACTGAACTGGAGAATCCATATGCCTGCCTCTGCACTGCCACGGGCCTGTTTCTAGAAGGGACATGTGTGACGTGTAAGCACTGGGTGTTAAAGTGGACTAATCAGACAATAGGCACTTGTTCTGTTTGTGGCCAAGGAAAAGAGACACAAAGCACTACAGGGGAGAAACAGGTAGGAATGCGCCCGGGCTCTGGCATTACAATATCACGTTCTGATTCATGTCTCTGGGCTGAGCGTGGAGCAAACTATCAGGCGAAACAGAATAAATCCTGCTGCTCCTGTCACAGCACAGCCAGCTTTATTTAACCTGGCTGAATACAACACATATTACAGTATGTTCTCCTGGTGTGGCGGAGAACACAGCATGAGTCAGAGTGCAGCACCCTAAACATAATCATGTCATCTCCCCAGCTCACCCCATCATATTGAGTTAAAGCATGACACCATGCAGTGAAAATGAAACATAAAGCCTTCCTATGGTGTATTTCCAGCTAACTTAGCACTGTGGCTCTTTGGATGGCAACGTTGTTCAGGTCGGTCAGTCCACCACTTTGGTCCAGACTGAAATATCTTGTATTGGATTGAATTTGGTGATCGGCAGACTTTTCCTTGAGCACCATCATGGCATTTTGGTTTTTTAATGGAATGTCTCATCAATTATTGGTGTCCACCCACAGTGCCCCAGAGGATGAACCCTAATGACTTTGACAAATGGCTGACTTTTCCTTTAGTGCTACCAAATTTCACTTATTCAGTGAAATCAACATCTACACTTTCATACACACTTTTTAAAGGACATAATGAACTGGAAAAATCCCTGCACTCAAATAAATATATTCCATGGCTAGGACAGATCTATTATATTTCCTGGACAATTCAGGGCCAGCAGATGGATTTCATTGTATTTCAGATTTCGGGATCATGCTAAAATTACGTATTTACTATCACAATACCCTGTGGTTGCTCTGTTTGCTTTCACATCACAAAGGAACTGCATGGAGTAGAGAAAGAGGGTGTCAGTTGTTTGTTTGCTTTCACAGCAGCCCAATGAATTGCACTCATTGGGCAAGTGCACCAGGGTTCGTTTTAACCGAACCAAACAGGTTAGGTGTGACGGCGTTCTAAGTACATCATCACAGAGCTAGACTTTGTTTTGCAGGTGATATTGCAAGTGCTGGATCATATCGGCATAAAGTGGTTGTGATATTTCAACCTTGATTTAAAGCTGTGTATTTGCTTGAATTGATGAGATCCAGCGTGAATTCATAGTGTGCACATCAGTCAGAGAGGCTAATTGTTATCAGAGAGATGCAAAATGTCTGGAGATGAATTATCTATGACTTTCCATTTGCTGAATATTTTTCCAAATGACTGGTTCACTGTCACAATATGCCAGAGCAACTAACAATCTCAAATCTGGATGGTGAGAAATCCTTCGCACGAGTGATTTATCAGGCTTTTGGCTGGCAGAGTTGATGCATTCGACTTAGAGCAAAAAGTATGTTTTTCGAAAACAAGGGATTCATCTTCACTGATGTGCACCTGACATTATACAGTCGAGTTTCTAACAGCTTTCGAGTGCCCAAAGGTCATGAAAGCAACTCATGGGTGGGAAAAACAATTCATTTACAGTCTCATTGCTTTTCCACAACAGTAGTTCTCAGATGAATGGATGTCAGACTTGGAAGGGAAATAATACTAAATAGTTTTCTTCACGTATTGACTATAACCAGGATAATTATATTGCACAAGACTTAGGATGTAACTGCTGCGTCAAAAGTAGTGAGGGCATACAGTGTGCAGCAAATCAGCTTCTACTGGCCATTAGCATGGTCGGATCTAAAGCCTATCTGTATGCACGTGTGTGTCTGTGCTCATGCATGTAGGGTGAATACACACATGTGTAGTGGCCCTTGATGGATGGCTATCCTGGGAAGAGGTGATGGCACCATAATTAGACTGTCAGCTTGAGTTTACCTATCGTGAGCAGTAGAGTCCCAATACACTGCAGGATTGCTCATATTATGGTGCAATTTGCCGATTTCAAAATGATACCTTAAACAAAATAATTAACATTACTAACTTTTTATTGTGCAACAGATGTCGTTAACACAGTGACAATCAATTATTGGGGTATCCCTCATCCTGTAGAGAGGTGTTGATGTTCAAACTGTGAGAACCTGTGGCTCCCCTGATTAATCTCGTCGTAAAGCTCATGCATGTTACTGAAAACACATTGTTAAAAAAAGACGCACAGGAGATGTGTTTGCTGCTTTTTCGATTTTTATGTTTTTTGGACCAATATGAGAAACCACTGAAATGGCCACTAATTCTCTGGGAGTTTTCAAAATAAAAACTCTTTAGTATCTCCTCTTCCCTAGTAATAATGCTTCGATTTGGACAGTGACTCACAAAGAACTATTCTCATGAAATGGCCATTGCCCCAGCTGGAGAAGTAAATCAAAGAAGGAGAGACATTTGTTTTCAACGCATGGAAAATGACCAGGTCTCATTGCTCCCACTTCTGTTCAAGAGCTGGCAACAGCCTGAATATGAGTTGTTTACAGCTCTCTGAGCAACAGTAGCTAGCTCTAATAGCTCACTGATGTACTATGAGAACTGGACTGTGCTCCAAGACACCCACTCAATCCAATGAATGTTGCTCAACTAACCCAAATTCACTGCCACTGCTTTCGGTTTTGGCCGGTAAAATGAAATGCATCGGGACGAGTGAACCAGCCGGTATAGAAGTCAGAACAAGAGTGGCATATGTACCTACAGTTCTATGAAACTTGGGTGGCCCTCAGATGATATAGCTTGGCATTAAAATGTCTGAAAGTGTCTGAAGACACTTTAGAAAAGGGGAGACATGGAGGAACACTGGAGATGTGACAGAGCTGGGGGAGAGGGGGGGTTAGAGTCATGGTTTCAAATAATAAAAAATTGTATTTGTGAAGGGGCAGCATTCAAGGTTAAACCGGATGTTCAGATGCTCTTTAACTAAGTATCTGATTCTGAATCTGAAACTACTGCATCACACGACACAAGTATCATCTGTGCCATCATCCACTGAAGAATAGTGGGGCCTTCTTTGGCTGTCGAAAGCAGTAATGTTCACAGCCAGTGTCAGAATGGCAGTAACCCCAGATTCTTTTGCTCGCTCCTGTTGTCTTGTCTGTATGTATTGCATTATGTGTGCTTGGTTGTTTCTGAGTCTAGCAACAAACTCCTGCAGAAGACCATATATGTTTTCCACAGCATAGATCCCCAGATTTATAGGTACGTGGTTACCATCCGATGTTTACTTTGTCTGGTCAACGGAGGGAGGCAGAGGCCAACAGAGAGAGCTCCAGCAGTTCCCCTCATCCAGAGGTCAAATGTGTTCCTATTCCTTTCCCCTTAGTAAACCCTGACCAGTCACACCAGCCCAGCATCTCCTGGCTTCTCTGCTGTTTTCAGCACTGATCCTCCTCTTCTTTTCGCCTAGGCACCACACAAAGCCGTTCGGCTATTTTTGTCTTAGCATGGCTCACTGCGATGCTCCAACAGAAAAAGTCAAAAAAAGAGAGAAGCTACTTTGGGCTTTCGCTACTTCAGGTTTGGAAAGTGAGGAGGTGAGTGCACGACAGAACACAACTGTGCGGGGGGGGATATGCCATAAAGCCAAATCAAACTAGTAAATCTTAAGACAAAGTCCATTTAGAGTTTCCTGCTTTTGATGCCAGCAGCAAATCAGAGGGTCTAAGCATCAGGGTTGTTGTACTCATGTAGTTGGCTCGTTAGAGGAGTATTGATCACACTTCTCATTAGTACACATGTCATGAGCAGGTAATTTGTTCTCCTCCAGAGTCAGAACTGAATTTCCTCATCACTTTCCCGTCCTTAGTTCATCTTAGTGCAAAGTGGCCATGTCGCCATGTAGCTCATGGGCTTTGCTTCCTGTTTTGTAGTGCATCAATGTGACTCTCTTTTCGAATCGACGGGACATAATTACACCTACATACACACACACACACACACATCCCAACCTTAGCTGGTGATATCAGTTGAACAGTACTAAAAGACGTGAGGATAATTGCAGGTGTTTTGCCCAATACTGTGATTGTGATTCCAATATTTTCTATAAATCAAATGTATTCATGTGCTTGAATTGGTGGTCTACTATGTTTAATACTTTAGAACTTTGTTCCACAAAGCCATCTTGTTTATACATAAAAACAATCAAATAAACTTGCTTTAAGATTTTGTCATGTGTTTTTTTTCTCCAAACCAGTTTCCTTAAATCTGCACTCATTTCATTTTTTGGTCAGTTGGGCTCATTGCAACAAGCTGTAAACACTGACTTATTATCACTGCATGAAGTCGTTATGGCAAATGTGCAAACAATTGCCTAATTAGCATTCAGAGTTGCGTGTCTGACCACTTAACAGATGCAAGTCCAATATTCACTCTCTTCTTAGCTCTGAAATATTTCACACATCAGATTTATCAAGGAAAAGTCTCACCACTCTGAACAACAAAAAGTGATTGGTCAGAGAAGCTGAAGGTGTCACGGCAGTTTCACGCGGCATCGACAGAGCGATCAGCTAAGAATCCCGCTTACACTGAGGGGTAGTATCTGCAGTGGAAAAGAAAACCAATAAAAAGTACCTGGTAGCAAAAGGGAGTGGAGTCAGGCCAACCCGAGCCGACCCGGGCCATAACATGCAGTGGAAATATGGCATTAGATAGACTGTAAAAGACACATTAAATATTATCCTCAGCCCTCTCTGGGGTTTTGTAAAGCAGATAAGGCTTTATTTCCGCTTTTTATCCGTGCAAACTGGCATTAAGCAAATGACCTGAGTAGACCTAAGGCACCGTTGTGGGCTATTTAGATGAAATCAGGCTGGTTGGGGGTTGGGGGGGGTGGGGGTCGCGTGTGGTCTGAATTCCCTGCGAGAGCTCTGCTTCGGGTAAGGGGGGCTGGGCATGTGTGTGTGTGACAGTATGAGGGAATCTGCATGGAAACCCAGTGGCTCTGGCGAGGCAGCGCAGGCATCCGTGACTAAAACACGTGGCTGTTAAACGGCATGTCACGTCTCCTGGTGCCAGCCTCCCTGTGGATGTTTGCAGAAACTGGCCAACAGGGGGAATTAATTCCAGGACATGCACAATGTAAGCCCCATCAATTTACACCTCCTGCCCAAGGCCCATGTAGAACCCCACATAGTCATGCAGTCCTCTTGTTCCTACTAAAACTGCTCTAGGTACAGTAATCGGTGCAAAGGGGACTCCAGGAAAATAAAAGAATAAATAAACATGCATGGTTCTGTAGTTTGAGTTGAGAAAGAAAACAAAGTCAAGGCAAAACACTTTATAAGTTTGAAGGAAAAAATTCTCTAAAATCACCCAACATCATATCAGTTGCTGGTAACTGTTTTTATTTGTCTCTTCCTGTCTAGTGACCACAACCAACACCAGAATTTAGAAATATCCAACATTCTTTATTTTATTAAATGAAAGAAAGTATTCAGTACAAGTCTTGGCATCAACATTCGGGCCTTTTTGCTCCCAATGGTGCTGATGATTCAATGATTTAAAGATTCAAACAGAGGTTTAGCATGATGACTAAGTGTAGAGGTTCAACCTTTTATTTTGTACAGTGTACCCCCACAACCCTGTCAGCTGGTTGGTGGGAGGTGTTTCTGTGCAGCCGGCCTACTGTAACTGGTAGTTTATTGGTTATATTAAAAATACACTAAAGATTAACATCACATCAAATGTAATCATATTTCTTATATATTTCCCTCCTGAATGCAAATATGTGCATATATTTGATCAAACCCTGATTTCTATTTGATCAATTTAACTCAGCTGTGCCACAATCTTTCCACGTACCACCTGGTAACTGCGGAAATGCCGCCTGTGTAACAAGCACCCCTGGTTGGAGGACACTGCTGTAAGCAATAAGGCAACGTGTGTAATAAAATATCATGCTGTTGAGTTTGAAATGGAAATAAAACAACAACAATGTGTTATCTGTAAAAAAGGACTGAACAGAAGGTAACTTCAATATCAGTCCCACTTGTTTTGGAAAACTTGTAGGTTTGCTTAATGGTGCATAGATTTTCAAAAAGCTGCATCACGGTATTCATTTAAGATACCTGTTGTGACTAGCAGGGAACTGACTGTGTGCAGCTCTTTTAAATGAGCTTTTGTTTTATAGCTCCTTTCTAGACAGAAGGCTGCTGGAGAGTGAGTTCCAGCAGGCTGCATGTTTGTTGTGACTGTACTGTAAGAGCCTGTTGGTTCTCAGCTTGAGATTGGCTCCTGCAGGCACCGCAGCCACCAGCTAGCTACAGTGTGAGAGCAGGAAAATCCTCAATTAGAGAGTTTTCCTTAAAATTGTAGATTAAACTTTTAAAAAATCACAGGATGCCTTTGGCAAAATGAGCCCATCTGAAATTCCTGTCTAAGCAATGCAGCTCTCTACAAAACTCTCAACGTTTATGTGCAGTATGCAATGGGAATCTGAAGTGCAAAGGCTTTCTTAATGAAAAGGGGGATTTCAAGGACACAAATGAAAGCAAAGAAAAACAACATATTTTGTGCCAAAAAGGAAGTGCAGCATTTAGCGCTGCAGCATGAATAGTTAAAAGTGGAAATTAGCTCTTTTGCTGCAGTAGTGTGAGCAACTCACTTGTTTTGGTGCTTTGAGCCCTGCAGATGTGCATGGTACTGTGCCACCGAGTTCAGTGTGACGCTGCAGACTTCACAGGTATAGCTCCGTTTCAGACCTGGAATCAAACAGAAATAAGGGACATGAATAGACAAACATAGATGAACGCTGTCTGCTTATTCATCCACAGTTGTAGTACAGTGAGAAATGTAAATGCAAATCTGCCATTTTCACATTATACATTATACAATAACATGATTTTTACTTTCCTGCACACAATCAATACAGAATCCATAAAACCTGGACTGCCCTCCTGCAAAAACATTTCCTCCAAGCAGATGCATTTCATACAGTCTTACTGTAGGTGAACATTACTGTGTGTTGTCATGCAGGATGGAGTGGAAACAATTGATTAGAACCAGACAGACAATGAAATGTCACGCATTTCAAATCCTAGACAAATAAAATTCCCAGTTGAATCTGAAAACTAGTACTTGACGTTCAGATTTTTTTTCCCAGATTGATTGAAGTGTTTATATACACAGTTCGTAATGTACTGAAACACACTTTTAGCAATTTGCCAAGGATGGTTCTCTGACCCAACCTCAAGCTCACCCTTAAGCCTGTTGGTATACCAACACAGCCCCATGTGTTTTTAGGAAATACTATTTTCAGTCTGAATTTCCAGTATTCTCTCTTTTAAGACCCAGTTCAAGTTAATCAGTCTTCAGCTGTGCCCAAGCACTGCCAGGGTTCAGGACTAGTGTGGAAAGTCAGGGTATCACCAAAGTCATAGGGATTTATCCTCTGAGCACCATGAATGTCTGTACAAAATAGCAAACCATCCAATAGTTCAGGAATTTCAGTCCAAAGTGGAGGATCGACAGACAATGCTATCCCTAGAGCCATGTATTTAAAAAAAATTCCTTTACTTCAGCCTCATCTGATTCAAAACAGCAAGAGGAAAGTCACAAAATGTCAGAGCTGAGAGCAAAGAGTCAACACAACTCAGTACACAGTACCCAAGACCTAAAGGTGTCAAAATTTAATAAGTTGTCTAATTTCCTAAAAATCACACATCAACAGCGTCCCCACTGTGTGTGTTAATGGTTGAATTGAGTCAGCGCCCTGTTGTTGCAAATTATAAGCACCCGATGTATTCGCCGTCATGTTGTACTAATCTGATTGTGGTATGAAAAATGGCCGTCTTCATTGCCTCACTCTGACAATTGAGTTAACTCCTCCATAAATATGGATCAGAGCAAAAGGCCAAGAGAAAATAAATGTTATCCTGCACTCATTGAATCACATTTCCATAATCCTCTTCAATCAAATTCCCCCCATGAATGTTTACTCGAAATCGCCACACCAAGGAACACGCTGCTGAAACCTAGAAAGCTAGAAAGTTATTTTCCCCTTTCAGGGTAGTGGCAGGTGATGCTGAAAATGGGCCGTTTGCTAATAACTTACTTCTCAGATGTTGATGTCAGCTGTTTCCTTCTAACATTTTGATGGAGGGTAATATTCCCCAGAGAGAGAGAAAAGAGAGAGAGAGAGAGAGAGAGAGAGAGAGAGAGAGAGAGAGAGAGGTAAATCTCTCTCTTTCACTTTCCTCCTGATAAGCTCTACAATAACCACTCTGTCAGTTGGCTGCCACCGGGATTGAGATTTCAATTTTGCACGGCCGTCCCCAGGCGCGGTCATGAGCTGACATTAAAGTTCTGCAACAGGCAGTGAGGGTCTGCTCTGCAGTGGCCGTTTGACGTCTTGCTTCTCAAACAATTTTTGAAAGGGTGAAAGATTATACAGCGGCCCTGGTATCAATCACTGCCAGCCACCTGCGGCTCTTCCCTCATGGCGCTGCCCTTGCATGAGCGATGAAGCGCCACGAGCCTCCGGGCCTCTGTAGTGCTTCCCCTCGATCGAACTTGCTTCCTACTTTCTGAGGCATCGTCGGCGAGTCTTTGGAGACTCGTTTGTTTTGGTTAACTCGTCCCTTCGCTGAGAACAGAGAGGCAGCTCAGGACAGGGTGCAGAAGAAGAAAAATGTGCTCTGCAGTCTAATTTATTTGGGGTAAGTTGGGAACCGCAGTAACAGGTTGTGGAGCTGATACATGCAGAGGAAAATGCTATCTGATGTCTTATATCTTCATATGATCTGATCTTAAAGTCACAAAGGGAACTTTTGAAAGAAGTTGCCAATGGGTAAACTAGTGAAACAAAAAAGATGCCAAAGATATTTCAGTGAATATAATCTCATCTCAGCTCCTCATTTAACTGACTTTATTGAGTAAAAAACTATGATTAACAGGTTAGTAATTCACAAAGCATTTTAGAGCTAAAACCAGCTCTTAAATAAGAAAAGTCGGAGTCCTAGTTGAAAGATAAGATTCTTTGTGTATACAGCCGTTAAATTATTTACAGCTTACTGTGATTCAATGACTCGCACCAGAGTCTTGATGTGAGCGAGTTAAACTCTCTCACTGGATCCATTGGTGTAAAGATTGACAGACACATATCTGAGAACCGATACAAGACTCAAAGATTTGGCTACATCAGTACACGACAACAGATCCCAAATTCTGTGAAACCACAGTAGGCACCAAGGGGCAACCTCCGGGTCTGAGAAGTGAAGCCAATGCGGAAGTGCCTTTAACCTGCAATCTCTCTAAGAGCCAGCAGGGGGGCGACTTTACTGGCTACTAAAAGAAGTCAGATTGTATAGAAGTCAATGAGAAAATGACCCTACTTCTTAATTGATTTATTACCTCAGTAAACATTTTCCTTCTGAGTTTATGGTCTCAGTCACTAGTTTCAAGTGTTCTTCGGTACAGCAGGATGTTCATTTAGTAAATTATGATCCCGTTTAGAGTAAATCGACGATAAAGCAACATATGCCTGGGGGGCAGCGCTACCCTCCTGTCAGACTAACGTCAATTCTGGTTTAAAAAAAACAAGATGGCGATGGCAAAAACACTGAACTCCCGGCTTCAAAACGGCCGTTCACAAACCAACGGGTGACGTCACGCAGGCTACATCCACTTCTGGCACTGGCCGTAAAGTAACCCAGAGGAAAAAAATTAGCAGATAATGCTCCTCCTGTTTTATTCACGTGTCCATAGTGCGTTGTTGAAAACACTGATTTAGAACAAGAGGTCAAAAAACACTCAGTCTACAGCATTATCTGTATGGATTTTGTAAATGATCGTTGACAGTGTACTGCATCATCTGAGAGGGAGAGACACACACCCCTAAATGGAACAAAAAGTCCCTTTCACTTTTGAATGCTTACAAGCACAGATGGAAAGTTAACAAACCACAATCCAATTTCATACAAAGCTCATAGAGCATGGTAAACGCTAGCTAGTCTATTCTGGCACGCTGGCCTGCACACTGACTCACCAATAAGCCACAGACTGGGGTGCTGAGTTGAGTTATTTCATTTGCTCTGTAGTAAATCTCCAGTCGTCTCTCAGCTAATTGAGACCTATTGCCTGAGCCGGTGGGTGGGAACACGGTGGCAGTATGACTGATCAGCGGTGTGGCCCTCTGTGTGGACTGTTTATGAGCAGGGAAAAAGGTGGTGTGGGTCCGGGGTTCATGTTAAATTAACCGGCAGCCATCTGCCCCACTCAGAGGGTGCAAGGCTTCGCTCATTCCCTCCTTGATTGCAGCAGGGCGCCCAGGCTGAAAGAGCATATGCTAAATCTGAATCCGAGTGAAACTAATTGTGTGCAACTGCGGGTTGTACTGCAATGGATTGCAATGTGAAATGGACTTTCAGAATGAAATCATTGCTCAAAAGTGTTTTCAACCACGTGAAGCAATAAAGCAGGCGTGCTCACCAAATCACGGATAAGATTGGTGTCTGAAATTGGACACAGTTAGGAAGTGGGCAGTAGGTAGAGATGTAAAATCTTGATGAGAACAGGCATTAGCTGAAACAAATGGCTGGCCTTCTGCTGGTCCAATCTAGGGTTTAAATGGAACCAATTAGCATCATGGGGACAGACGTTTCTTTTGGTTTTCCTCTTGAAAAAGGACCTTGATTAGCTGTCTCTGAGCCTGCTATTGGGGGCATTAATAGATCTATTTTAGGATCAGGGAGGGGGTGGAAAATATAACACACAGCCAACAGCCAGCAACAGCTAGATAACTTGCAGGGCTTTATGGAAGGAAGAGCTGGGAAACAGGAAGTGAGAAGGAGGGACACGACGTGGTAAATCACATCTGCCGGGAAGGCGTCTCCGATTAACGGCTATGATGGAGTCTGGAAAAACACAATTTGTCTGTCGTGGTGTTTGACAGGTTAGACTACGGTCTAAATTTAGTGTTTTGGAGCGAAACAAAACAGCACTCCATCTTCTTTTGGCAGCTACATGAGGAATCAAAAGAAACTGAGTGACCAGTATAATGAGAAATAGGGCGCTGACTGCTGCTTGATCTAGGAGAACATGAGTGATAGACAGCAGAGTTCAGACGGCGTGTTTTTTGTTTTGTTTTTCACGGTGCCAGGAGGCCTAGTCAGGTCAGGCAGCCAGCTCCAAACAGTTTTCCTCTGTACCTGCATTCTGTTAAATTCCATCACTCTCCGGGTACCTGCGCTATGAGACTGCATTCCGGTTAACACCCCTTAACAGGCACCTCCTTTTTAGTTCACAAGCCTGATAATTACATAAAAGTTGTTAATGTTCCTAATCCCTGTGGAATACAGACATTATCTTGGTCTAAACAAAACAATACACACAACAGTTGTAGCAGTGATATTAGGATCTTATAATATATATATTAGGAACATCTTATAATGGTTTGAACTGCTGGAGGTGTGAGACTAGCTGTGTATGTTTTGCCAAGGTTGTGTGAGGTCCATTTCACATTCAGAAAATCAGTTTGTGCAAAACATTCAGTATCTGTGCTTTATTGAGGGGTACCTAGTTAATAAAAGGAATTAAATGCCTAAATTCGACATTAACTATGAATTTTTTCACACCATAGTTGCTCATTTTCACACAACTCCCACTGTCCTTCTCTCGCACTGTACTGAGAAAGAACAATGCGTCATTGCCCAGAATACGCCATGGTACTTCTTTAGATTAATCAGGTTCTCCTAGGATAGAATTAATCACGCTAAGCTCTATAAACTTCTCGTGTATCTCCTCATTAGTGCTGTATAATAATATTCAACATGATGAGGAGGACTTGGGTCAGTTGGCTGCTCTGTTTCTTAGCTCTCTGTTCTTTTCTGTTGCGTATGTGACCCGCTCCTCATCCTCCGTGGGCTTTTTTCAGAAACAATCAGATTGGAGAAAGATAAGAGTTCAGGTGCTTTCAGCTGAAGTGGGCCACTTGAAAAAACTTTATTCATCAAAACCAAGGCAGGTGGACATTGATGTGTAAATGTTTCCAAGCAGACATGGCAGCTCAATTTCACAGCCAATGAGATTGGTGGGAGATGACGTCACTCTCTATTGAAGCTTTTAACGACCCAAAGGGGAACAAATAGCAGAAACACTGCAAAAACATTCATTAAGAATAATTCTTTAGCTGTTGTAAATGCAGGTACAACAATAGTTTTTTAGATGAATATATCATCTTTGGTTTGTGTTCATCATTTTGTTGTAATGAAACAGATTTAGCATAGCATTAATGTACTGTACGCTGTGTGTAAAATGTATTTGCTGCACATCTATTTCGAACAGGATTGCTCTCAACATGAATATATATCCTGCCTCTCTCCGTGTGAAGAGCTCTCACCAGGAAGGCACTGTGTGAATATGTGTTGCTCAGTCGGAAAAAAACAACTTCAGGGCCTGTTGGAAGGAGAGACCGGACGCAGAGCAGACAGAAGGCATGATGGACTGTTCTTTTGACAGCCAAGGTAATAGATGGCGGTGAAAACACCAGCTGCGGCACAGCGTGAAGTTTGAATTAGTTTATGTTTTCCTTCCTGTGTTTTGATTCACTTTCACATACAGTAACTATGCTAGAAGAAAAAAATGTAATGTTGTAATTCCTCCAAAGGTAAGGGCCATTGATTTAAATTGACGGCTGGGGCACGTCTACGGCATGAAACTGTCCTGGAGATTATGCGACTGAGAAAAACTGATTTTAAATCTAGCCGTTCACGATCTTAAAAGTAAACAGGCATTTTTCTTGGAGAGTTCTAAGCACTTGTGAATGAGTGCGCACACTGTTAAGAGCTTCGTCTTACGTCGCTGTCCGTGGTGCTGAAATTGATGCTGGGTACATTTTAAAGTAACTTTGCATATCTAACTGCTGTACACTGTAGTAAACAGTGTTTACTACACTAATTCTGTAATTCACACTAATTCTGTTCTGATGAATTGTATTTTATTTAAAATGATGACTACAAATACAGGCCTGTGGTCTCATATATAGAAAATAAACAATTCAAATCACAATCACAATCTTTAGATATTCAGATATTAACCTTCACCATCCCAAAGGAAAGCGTATCACACTGGAAACACACACACCAACCCTAGTGAAAGGCATCTTTTCATATAGTTTTTCATATAGTGCTTAGGCCAATGTGCAGTCAGCAGAATGTGAAAATGCATCAGTGCTCAGTATTGTTTAATATCTATCAACATTTTCCTTGAAGTACCATTTAACATTAACCTTCACTCAGGTCAGTTTTCATCAGTTTCCCTCACATCAAAACGTCTGCCAAAAATCAGGTACGGTAGCATCTGTTAGTGCCAATGTGCTTTCTCGCTGCACTGTATAGAACATACAGACTCAAGCTCTGTGAGACTAAGTGGCTCGCAGCTGTAACACAGACTGCAACAAAGATCGAATTGGCTTGAAAAAGCTGAGTTATTCTGTCAGATCCTTTCAGTATCACTCTGCTGCAATCAGCGCTCTTCCCCATCCCCTCTATTTCATCTCAAGTTGCTACACTTGTCAAAATAGTAAAGAAGTCAAAAAGTCACACTCAACGTTTTCCTTCAGATTAAAATAAACAGGTGCTATAACACAGCCCAGAAAGTAGTATTTAGAATAGCTGATCTCAATGGAAATATACAGTAACAACTTGCTTTTCCTTTACACTCTTGTCTACTTTGCATTATTAAATATATAATATTATCCTCCCTGGCGAGAAATTAGATGACTAGAGGATGTATCTATGTCTGCTGGTGTTGGAAAACACATTTGGCAAAGTTGGCATCCCAAGTATGATTAATAAAACAAATTAAATTATAGCATGTAGGCATATTTTATGAGTCAGTGTTCACTGCCAGAGACTCAGCAGCAAATGGCAGAGCTATAATTGCTCTAAATGAGATAAAACCTGAGTGTGTATAAAGTCACACTTGTGCAAAGTTAATGCTGAGCTAAAGACCAACAATAATGTTTCTGACAACCAAGAAATCACCACGACAACACTAAACCCTGACACTGGATACACAAAGCAGTTGGCCGCCACATTCAGTGAACTGGTATCTAACAGTCAAGTGAACCGAGCTGCCTTTTGTCTGGCTTCATATTGTCTGGTTGTCTGTCACTGCGAGGTATCTGGTCGAACCTGGAATAGTTTTTCACGCAGACACCATTGAAGCAGAAGAGATGCAGAGGCTGCAGCTCCTGATTCATTTAGCTGCTGCGTGGAGACAGAATGGAGGAAGATAAAAGGGTGTATGTCCGATGTCTCAGCCTCTTCTAGGAGTCCCATTATATTCCAGTGCAATAAAGAGAATTAAGTAGCAATCGAGGATAAGACTCTTGAATAAAATGACACTCCATACAAAGCCTATATTTTTGGCTTTCAACCTGACAGAAGATGAATGTTTGATACTCAAAAGAAAGATAGTTCAGTAATTTATTCTATCACTTTTGTGACTGAGGGTTAGAGAGATGCAGTGGTTTTCAGAACGTCTGCAGTATTCCCATTGGCAGGACTGACATGGACTATAAGTACTGGGATTTATAGATTCATTGAGACTGGGCTAAAAAAATAAAATGGATTCACAGGAGGAGAGAGTGGGTAACTGCCATGGGGCCCCATATCTGCATATCTGGGTTTGGTCATTTGGGGTAATTGCAAATTTGCTACAAATGTTAAAAATGTCCATCACTGTAAAGGAATGGGTAACGGGGCCGGGTCTTAAACTGGCACATTGTTTGAAAGTCTATTCAGTCATTCAGACTACATCGTGGTTGTGTTTACATTCTGTGGACTGTATGACCGACATGTTTAAAGGCTCCGAAGGGTGAAAAAATGTAGCAAAGCAAATGACTACACAGCTAATGCTACATGTATGTGTTCAACAGTGTCTGTTTTTTAACACTGACAAAGTACAGTAATTTTACAGAACTGTACGCTATATATATGTAGCGTTTGGATTTTCTAACCAAAGCTGCTGCTGCCCATGCAGTACCATTATTGATACCAGTATCAATAAAATCTTAACGATACCCATCCCTACTAAAGTACAATATCAACATAGAGGGACCCTTTGTCAAAAAAGACCTCAGTCATAGTTTATGTTGTGCTCACATGGTCTATATACCTAAATACAATTGTGTACAGCTCCACCCTCCTGCTTTTTCATACAGTCTCACTCTCCCAGTAACTTTCCACTCTACCTGTCTGCCACTCCCTCCTCATCAGCCCAACTCCTTTCACCTGTCCACTCAACTGCCTGTGATTACCATTCAAACCACTATATAAACTCCTTCCTCTCTAACAATCAATGCTGGATTGTTCTTTGCCTTTGATGCAGACTATCCAGCGCTTATTTACCGGACTGATTTCCTGTTGCCGACTCTGCCTGCCTTTGACCTTGCAACGGCCACTGACTCATATAGTTCAGAGTTCCACACTGATGTATACAGATTTAATATGGGGGGAGCACTGATATTGGATCAGTACTCTGTATCTGCAGATACGCTGAAATGAGGTATCTGAATCAGTATCAGGAGAGAACAAGTTGGATCTGTGCATCTCTAGTAAGAAATGCAGCTGAACTAAAAGTTCACTAATTTCAAAATATCTACTGTTAAAAAAAACAAGTGATTTTAGCTGATTCTAAAATAAAGTGTTCTTATTTGTCTTAATTTCATTAACAAAATTATCGTTGAAGACCCCATCGCCTCTTAATTCCACAGCAGTGATAACCAGGGAAAAGTGCTTACACAATCTGTCCACATTAGTGTCTTAATGGACTGCAAATTCATTTTCCATCCCATTTACAACTCTGCAAACATTCCAGTCCTCACTGTTACAGTAAATGAAATATCTCGTATCCAGACTGTTGACTATAAACTTTGAACAGAATGAGCAGCAGATGGAAATCAGACTCTGGATCTAACTGAGTATTAGATGCAGTAATATGTGAAAGTCAGAACAAAATGACTTCAAGCCATTTGAAAGAGCACAGGTGTGCAGTTACATCAATTTTACTGTATGCTGCCAAGTAAGGCTATATTTCCTCATATAGTTATGTGCATGAACACACACTTACCTCTGCATCCTCTCAGTATACTGTATAGACAGACAGCTATGAAACTTTCAAAGATTTCCTTTTAAAAAAACAGGGCTTACCGGTTTCTTTTTTCAATGATGCAGAGGTCGGAGCTAAGAGCTGGGTAGGCACTATTTGACCCCTGAAGGGTTTACAAATCAAACAGTAATGGCCTGTCTCTAGTCTCTTCCTCTCTTTCCCCCTCTCATTTCTCTGCCATCAGCTTTCCAGAGCTGCACCGTGCTGTATACACAACAACAACATGCAGACCCATGGATGACGGCACCTCCTCCTTTATGGGAGCTGCTGAATATTTCATCACACGGCAATCTTCAGAGTCAGACAGCACATTTTCTCAGCAAGTTGAGAAGTGCACAAGGATGGCGCTGGAGGTCAGGGAAAGGGAACACCAGCAAGGGAAGGGGCAAAGAGAAGAGACGAAATGGGCCAAGAGGAGATGTGGAGAAAGATGAAAAGAAGAAATATAGAGAAGAGCTCCCACTAGAAGCTGTGAAAGATGCGTTCCTCAGCTGCAGCCCCCCCCCCCCCCCCCAACACCACCACAGTCCCGGGTGCCTGGCTGCCCGCTATGCCTGCTGCGGCCCCATTCTCCTCTCCACAGGCTCACAGTGCCGTTTTTGCCTGATAGGATGATTTGCCACTTCATTACTAATTGATAATCGCCGGAGAGAAATACTCATTAGCCCAAGTGCTGAATAGTGCAGCTACCGTGCTGACATTTTCAGCCTCTCCATAATGACTGTGTTGATGTTTGGAGAATCCGTCTCCTCCTAACACAGTGCAGAACAGGCATAGTGCAAAAGAGATGAAGCCAGAGACAGGGATGGCATTAAGTTAGAGTGGAGAGGTGGAGGGGGGGCTTTGGTGCAGACTCATAACCTGTCTGAGGGAAAGTGCTCATGACTTTAAGATAAAATCACAGTAATGCTTAATGCTGCTGTATTGACATTATTTTGACAATAAATTTACCATGTTTGATCAACCCAGGGTTTTGTTTCCAGCAACACCACAGACTTGTTTACTCTGTATTCTGTTATTGAGATTAATGCTTATAACAAAGGGAATTAGAGGAACAGGATATTCTTTGATTCCTTCACATAGTGAAGAAAAACAATGGAAAGAACACAGTTTCCTTCTGATCTGGTGATATCTGGAAAATGTAATTAGAATTCATTAATTTTCAATTAGTTTACGCAGTTGATCCCGCAATTTAAAGGCCCTGGAAACATTATTTTCTCAGTCAGCTTCTTAGTATGAGTGGCAGGGTCAGACAAAAACATGATATTTTCTGCACAACTAAAAACTGATGATTCCTGTATTTCTTTTTTCTCTGTGCTTCTCTCACAGGTTTGAAATGGGACAGAGCTCTGCTGTGCACAATCAGGATTTAGCCATATTTAAAAAAAAAAAAAAAAGGCTGATGACAGTGTGATAATGTGAAAATAAATTTCAATTGAAAAGTCTCTTAAAAGAATTAGACTAATGACAAAACTTTAAAAAGCTCCCTTGGACCATTAGCATGCGCTTTTGAGACAGTCCCTAACCCCAGCTCCTCAGTTTTACTGTCTACTGTCAAGCCGCATGCAATGATAGGCATCAATATCAAATCCTGAGGTAAAAATAACACCTGAAGAACAAAATTTACCTGGATTACTCTGACCGAGTATCTGACTGAACAAAAAGTGTGACTCTGATGATTAAGAGACAAAATCTGAGGACGTTATAAGGAGCAGAAACAAAATCAAAAATGAACTGAGACGTTCCAGACTTATATGCATCTGCGAATTAGCATGGTGCAATCGTTTTGGGGGTCCTTGCCTTTGCTATCCCTGCCTTAAGCTTTCCACATATGCATAACAGAGCATACGGCCAAATACATCTAACTGCAAATATATCTTTTGCATGTATATCAAGTATCTCTTGACAAAGTGGTCCTGACTGAACCATGGGCCAAATGTACTGTACTTGAAACAGACAGACATGTTCTCAAAACCTTAACAGCCAACATGATAAAGCTGAGTGCAACCTCTCAATTTGCCCTCAACCAGCCACAGCGCACCTATAGGCACAGGGAACCAATCAGGCCTGTAGTTAGATGTCCGTGTCCAATCAGCTGTGAGGACTTGTTTCCCCCATTAGTTGCTGTCACGCGCCAATGCCCTTTACAACACCTCTGGGCTCCCTCTGCTCTTCTGGCAGCCGGCCCTCCACCGGCTGGAATAATATTGTGTAATTGTTATTGACATATTGTGACTAGGAGAGGATATGCAAGAATGTTCTCTCCTTCTCTTCTGTAAAATTAACAGCTTGTGACACACTGGTGCACTCCAGAAGGAGTCCAGCTGACAGCTCCAGCCAAGAGGGGCTTTTCAGTTCAACAGTGGATCACATGCGATCACAAGAATTACCACTTAAACCTTCTTTAAAGAAAATCCTACCTGTTCTCTGACAGCGACCAAGTAGCAAATAGTAAAGGTTGCACAATTAAGGTCACCAATGACTGATCCTTAAAGCTGCACTAGTATTTCTTATATGAACAATAGGTCAAATGAACAATGTACAATGTAAAAGGAGTCTCTCAGCATTTTCGCTGGGGCTCGAACCACAAAGATCACTCTATTAATGGATGATTTCCCCTACTGCCAGGTCATTCCCCCCTGTCCACTGAGGTACATTACTGTGGATGAGCAGCCCTGAGGTCAGTAGGACACTGTATCATTACTTAACACCTTGCTATAGCTGTTCCCGCAGTCACTCTACATGCTGTAAGTGTGAATCTGACACAGGGCAATCGGCGCTGGGACGCCCTGGACACTGAGGCCATGGGGCCCAAAGAGGTTGGCAAAGAATAATCATTAGGCTGTTATTGATATATATTTAAAAAAGTGGAAGTTGCCACATTGCAATCTAACACAAAAAAGTCAAAACACAAAACAAAAAAAAGTATGAATGCGACAGTAAGAACACAAAGTATTTCAGGATGCCAGCAGTGCTCCGTACCTTTCATCTCGCCCATGTCCAGGGTCTTGCCCAGCTGCTCCAGCAGGTCTGCTCTGGCAGCGTTTTTCTTGTGCTTTTTGCCATCATAATGTTGCTGAGCCATGCCGGGGTTGTTGAACCAGGCGTTGCATAGCTGGCAGTAGCGGTCCGAGTCGCGGCGCTGTCGCGGGGAGGTCATGGGAGATGTTTCTGGGGAGCTCTTTACAGGACTGGGGGATGCCTCTGAAGCAAGAACAACAAGAAGAAAGTCATTAAAGGGGCTCTATTTATATGAATATGGAAGCAAATATTACAAAGCATTTCACAATCTTTTATAGTTCTACAATACAATACTACCTTTATCAAACTAGTGATAGTCAGCTTTTGATGACTGATTCTATGGTCACTTGGGAGGTTCTAGTTGGTGGTATTGTATTGTGGTGATGGGCATTTCTAATGAAAATATAAGAAACTAGTGGCAAAGCACTATAATGCTAAAAAAAAGTATAAAAAGTATAAGTGCTCACAAGTTGCTATTGAATGCAGACTACTAATCAGTCAACAGAGCTTAAAAACAAAAGTTGGCTTTTTATAGAGGGTTTTGTAGCCAGCAGACAGAGCACAATGTAAGGGCCTTAATGAGCACTGATCAGCAGCAAAGTAACAACGGCCGCGGCCCTGAAAGCGCAGCCCTCTGAATAACAAGCTGTTATCTCCATTAAATGCCTGAAGAGGAAAACCTAAATTCTACTTGGCAAACGAATTAAAGAGCCTGCTCTCCTCGTGGCTGCCCACTTGTGCCTTCATGCATGGATGACAGCATTAACCCTGAACGAGCGCCACGTTGCACCAAGCGCTCCCCGACACAAAACAGCATCATCAACTTAATCAGTTTCAGCACTCGAGGGGCTCGGCCCACCCTAAGTCAACATTTAGTGTCGTCCCATTACGTTCCATTACACCAGTCAACATTTCAAAGTGGAAACTCCAGTGAAACAACATAGGGCAGAGAGAATGTATAGGACCGTAAGTGTCAGCATTTTGAATTCAGCCCTCAGTGAATCAGAGCTGAGATATGGGCAGAGTTTACATCTGCATTATATTTTACATTCAGCCTTCACTGACATTCTCATCCACAGCAGCTGGCTTTTATGTAGGATTTGAATGTGTGACTTTGTGGTTATATTGTGATCCCTCCAACTAATAGGTCAACGTCAACTGTCAGACTTAATCTAATCCCTATTTTCTCCTTTGCAAGGAGGTCAAAGGTCATCTTCACAACAAAGGAAAGTAGCTTTTCGATAGAAGGTTGTGCGTCCGCCATACACTTGAGCAACTGAATCCACGGACTCAAACTGGCCATTCCATAACCCACATGCAGTAGGAGAACCCGCCTGCTCGTGGGCTAGTCAGTAAAAAACAACTACAGCTGGAAGCTTGGTATATAGAGAGAAGTAAAAACTGTTTAGACACTTCTGGCAGATGAGGCATAACCTGAAAGCACAGCTCTTGGTTTCAACAATAACATCCAGGCAATTACCTACCAGAGCAGAGAGAGAGGGATGACAGAATGTGAAAAAAGAATTCAAAGGCTGTGGGAAAACTGAAGATGGTGAAATATTGACTGTTTTTGAAGATGACAAAGAACAAAATGGAGGACATAACTGATTCCGGAACAACAACTTGACTTCATACTTTTTATTTATGCAAACTGCATTCAAAGATTTTATTCCTACTATGAGAACAATAATAATAGTTTGATTATTTTTACAGGCTAGCTGTTTGCCCCCTACTTCCAGTCTTTATGCTAAGAGAGGCTAATCGCCCTCCAGCTCTACCTTCATAGTTAATTTGTGTGTTATTGTCTTTGTGTGTCCTATGAAAGTATATCTGCGTAGAGCGAACAATTCTTTCTACCAATATAATACTATCACATGTATCACTTGAGATGATGTAATCAGCATCAATCTCAGAGCAGCTTAATCACAATATCACCTCACTGAGTCCCTGGGGGTTGTTCAAACATTCACCTCTGAGGGTTTGCTGTGCTTACCTTGCACAGCAATTATTCAAATGGTCCACCTTCGTGATACCAGTAGCTGCTTCTGTGCAGTCAGTTGCAGTGCACAGCTCACCCAGGCTTGGCTTTTCAAATGCATGTTTATGGACATCAGCACCTTTAAATAAATTTAAAGATCAACAGATATAAACAAGAAAAATGGCTCTCCTATTTCCCTGTTGTCCGAAAGCCTTTTTCACTTAATAAACAGCTACAGTTCAAGTGTCCTTGTGTATACACAGGGTTCACCATCACATTCAGGCAAGCATTTGAGGCTTTAAAGTGCTGTGCTGGAGTCTTTAGACAAAAACGGCTTAGACAAATAATCTGAAATAATGAATGACATTTAGGTCTGACTTCACCCAAGGGTACAGGTAGGAGGTCATCTTAAAAGAGAACTCCACAGATTTAGCATTGCACATCCATTACATTGTGGGACTCACAATGGACAGTTAAAAAAAAAAAAAGAAAATCAACGCAACAGAACCAGAGGCGTCGTCTTTTTTACAACCTCATTCAAAATCCCTTTAACGTTTGCAGCAACACAGATAACTGAAGGTCCAACCTTTCTCAACAGTATGTCGCATGGCTCGGTTCACATGTTTGAATAAGAACTGTGTGTGTGTGTGTGTGTGTGTGTGTGTGTGTATATATGTATATGTGTATATATGTATGTATGTATATATGTATATGTGTATATATGTATGTGTATATATATGTATATGTATATATGTGTATATATGTATATATGGGTATATGTATATATATGTATATATGTGTATATATGTATATGTGTGTATATATGTATATGTGTGTATATGTGTGTGTATATATGTATATGTGTATAAATGTATATATGTATATGTATATATGTATATGTATATATATATATGTATATATATGTGTATATATATATATATATATATAGACAGCAGGACAGAGAGGAGCAGACAGTACAACTAGAGAGTTCAAATGACTTGAAGAGAGCTTTTATGGGGATGGAAGAAATCGAGCTACGTTCACGGACAAGCTGCTTCATTTGTTCTCCTACAATATCTGGGCCTATAGTAAGGTGATGATACACTGTGGGTTTGTCAAGCAAGCAACCCCCTTTCACATTATAAATTCGATCCATTGTTAATATAAAAACACTGATTTGTGCAACCTTAATCAAAGTGTTTTTGGAACCTCAACCCAATCACACTGGGGACGCAGCTTCCAAAGCCAAAGTCCTGTATTTTGTACACCCACTGTAGACTCTGGACCACCTTGCAACAACTTTTGTGTGATACCAGAAGGTAGCACTTTGTAGACTAAATCTTTAACAAAGAATAAGTATAAGGAAAATGTAGCCTACTAGAGAGTTTATTGGTCAAGTCTCTTGTGTTAAAGAGGCCCAGAAGTTGCGAATGAAGGGGAAATGAGAAGTAAAGAGGAGAAACTCTGGAAGAAAAAAAATCTGCAAATACTCAAGACATTAAAGCTATTGCGGGACCTGAACAAAGATAATTTATCATCATCAGTGCGACCTCTCTGTGCAGTATCCTCCTCCAGCCAAGTGTAATCACACTGATTTAATATTCATACTGCTTTTTACGACAGTGTCCCAGCCATTTGTCTAGCAGCCCACCAGTTCTACCTAAAGCATTTACGTTCAATACGAGGTTCCAGGCTCCTCATTCATAACAGGCCGTGTTATTGCAGGATGGCTCTCCAGTCTCACAGACAACCCAAAAGGCACATAAAGGACTGAGGCCCTTTCCTCCCATTTAGTGCATCATTAGAGCCATACTGTTTAACACCCCTCTGTGCTTTGATTGAGGGTTTCGCTCTGCTCAGAAGGCAGGGGGCTCGCACCCACCGCCAAGAGGCAGATGCTGTCGACTCGGTGTGGCACCCAGTGCGAAAAGGACACTTTAAACTCTGTGAAAAGGCCCCTCGCCTTTCCAAATTATAGGTTTAAGCATCAGAGAGATAAAAATTTGCCTTATTTTGCTGCACGGAGATGGATTCATGAGCTTTGGACACAAAGTGCCAAGCACAGAGAACACACTAAAAACCTCTCTGAGAGGGTTGCAGCTTTTTTCCTGAAGCCTTACAATTATTTTGACATTGATGTCTGAGAGGAACATTTTTTGGGAGAATCATCAGTGCACCAGGGTATGAATCATCCAAGCCTGATGGTCTTGATTTATCATCATCAAGTCAAGGAGACAGTACACATGCCACATTTCATAATGGCAGCCATGTAGCTGCTTACCACCCACATACACACACACACACACACACACACACAGCAGAGGTTTATTGGCCTGATAGACTCTCTGCTGTCTGAACAAATGTATGGGTGAAGGGATCTGTCGGTTGGGACTGTAAAAAGGAAGAGCGACTGAAGCAATTTAGCACACAGCTGTACAATGCAGAAATTCTACATTTCTTCAATTTCAGTTTTAGTTGATTCATTTAATTTTGCAACAGGAGGTTTAATGTTATTTTTATTTAAGTTTAATCAAAGTGGGTATTTTAAAGCTAATTCTGGATTAAAGCTTCTTTCTATTCTTCAGCTACCTGTGCATTCATGTGAACGTGCCCAAAATTGAATGATTCTGAACATCACACGTCACTTTACAGATAGATAACACTTGGAAATCGTGTTATCACACTTACTTGAGTGACAGTGGAAGGCGGAGGTGATGTACTGTTGTCTGTCGCATGTCGTGACCGCAAGGCAGGATGTGGTAGGGTCCAGCAGGGGTCCAGTTTTGCAGTTTTAATTACCCTGCAGTAACAGAGCTCAGTGCTGGAACTGAAGCATTAACCACAATTATCTCCGATTCAGTTCAGGACCAGACTAAACCAGCTAATGTAAGAGTCATGGCCTGACCCATACCTGAAATTAAATAGGCAGGCATCAGAGATGGCTGCTGGCATAGCCAGTACAGTCAAAAGCTACTGGGCACCAGGTACTGTCAATTAAATTTCAGGTACACAACAGCTGAGGGCAAAAATATTAATAATAAAAAAATACAAAAACACAACAATCTAGCCACACTAGCAGCTCTGTACGTTTGTGATGCTCATTGTACAGAATTACCAAACTGTGAGACAGATAAACCAAAGTGTTATACAAATTAAAATGTTGACCTGCTGGTGGCACTAGTGGTAAAGTCATGGTATCGTCAAAGGTGATTTCGTAGGACTCATCCCCTGGGAACCACGAATGTCGGTACCAAAGCATTTGCCAATGCATCTTATAGAGTTAGAGAAATTTTTTTACGGACGATAAATGAATATATAGAGATGAATAAATATGTGAATATATGAGGCCAGAGGACTTCTGGCATTTGAAAGTCAATTTCAAATGTCATATACGACTACAAACAGTTGTGATGGAGTGGATCAACTGGAGAATGGGAAACATCTTCTCATATTTCCACTTCGTCTGAGGGAAATCCATCCCTGAGATTTATTACTGTCTGTAAGGCTACAAGCTCTTGGGATGGACTGGATCAACTGGATAATAGCTGGAAACAGCAGCTGGATAAGGGACATCAGAGGGGTTCTGTACATCAAAACAACTGGTGAATTTGTGGTGGGGCTACAGCGATGCCATTGTAACTCTTGGTGAGGCTATAACCCCCTCTAGAACCACCTGTGCTGTAAACCCCTATGAATGTACGTATCTCCACCATTTCAAGAACTATTTGTGGGTTATGTGCTGAGCTCTTTAAATCCGAATGCTGCGTTGTACCAAATACACTGTGTAAGATGCCAGTGTGTCTCTGCGCAGAAATTCTCTGCCTTCATAGTACTTAGAATGGAAAGTGATTCAGATAGTGGCTTCCCTGTCCTTCAGTAGAGACATTTTCTATGGCAGTAATTAGTCATTCACTTAGTGTTTGTCTCCAGGGAGAGGCAATCCACTCCTGCTACATGAAAAGCTTACATTTCAAAAGGCAGCTTTACATGAACAGCCTTATTTTTACATTAATGCAAATGCAGTTTATGAACTATAGAGCAACGTCTGCTTGGACTTTATTGGTGGGCACATTGAGATTGCTTTGCTGCTTGGACTGTATGCTGTTGTGTGTGCATATTGTGTTGGCTTTGTCAGCTGTCCATTTAAAGTTCATTATAATGTATTTATTCAGCTCTTTTATTTGCTCTGTTTTGTGCTTTCGGAGTTTGTGTGAAGATTTTGCTACTCATTGACAGCCCTAATAACAGAAAATGAAAAATCCATTAAAAATCAAATCCATGTATAATGTAAGACAAAGCTAACACAGTCCTCCCATCCCCTCAGAGGCGGAAAGCAGTACACTACATTGTTTCCATTTGCCACACTGATTTTATTTTTATTTTTCAGCTGAAGTAGAACATGTCAATTCGCCTACACTAGTTTAGAGTTGCGTTTAAAAGCCAAATCCCCTACTTGCATGGCATTTGTATGCAGACGGAGAAGCAGTACAAAGTACACCCATTTAGCTCGAACAGAGTTATAAATCTGAGGAGATTCAGCCTCTGTGAGGAGAGGGGATCAAAGTGCTCTCAATCCATGCAGTTATCTCTTCCTACAATGCCGCTTCCTTTTGGGCTTTTCTGCTCACCACCCTCTGCCTACAAATCCCTGCCTGTACGACTCAGGAAATGAAACATTTTCTCACATTTTCACTTTTTCACTTTGTGAAGGCCATGGAAAGCATACAAACAAAACATCTTCATCCCTGAGATTTATTACTATCTGTAAGGCCGACGCCCAACAAATCGGAACCTGAACTGTATACTATTTGTCCTTTAGACTCTATAAAGTTGTAATCACGAAAACAAGACTGAGGGGCTATATTAACAGAGTCTTTTGCAAATAACTGTCCAGGTCACTGACGATGAATGCAACAACAATATTGTAAAAGTTTTGTCATTTTCATTCACTTTTGGTTGCTCCAATTTTACAAGAATCTCCAAATCGAGCTGCTGCACTGCACCAGAATGTCTACAGAATCCCTATGATATAAATGGATGAAAATGTAAAATGGTCCGGGTGCTGAGGCAGCCCATTAGACAGTTTGAATAGCAGGGGGCACTTTAAAAATACTGCGGCCCTTTAAACGTCACTGAAATAATTTGCACATTTGAACTGTTTTTTTTTTAACTGTTGACAGACATTTAGAGTCATCAGATAATAGTCTCAGTTAAATGTGAAGAGGGAGAATCATGTCCATGTCACCATATGAACATTTTAGCTCCAGATTTCACCGAATCACCTCCCAGTAAATCAGTGCAGGGAGAATATATCCTCACATTAAGCTGCAGATGTTAAAGGAAGTGACATTCATGGCAGCTATTGCGCTTACGGCCCAGACAATTGGAGAGGGGCCAGAAATGTGGAAATAGTGCTTAGAGAAACCACGTGGAGGAATATATAAATACATGCAGCTGTGATTATATAAAAATACTAATGACAAATTAACATTCCTTCAGCCTGCCTGGGCTCTAAAATAGAAATTAAATAGGAATTGCAACATATTGCAACATTAGCGGCAGATATACAACTAAAAATGCATGCAGATGAGCATGTGCTATATGGGTCAGTGAAAATAATAACAATAAAGGGCAAAGAAGGGTTATTTAGTAGCTTATAGAGCCTGTGTGCAGTGCAGTAGCTGAGGACACAGCCTCTGGGAGCAACATTAAACATTCATTTCAACTGTCAGATGTAATTCTTGCATGTTCAAAAGGTTAATTTGAACATCTTATGCAGGGCTTTTCAACACGATGAGTTCAGATTGATGACGGTGCAATTTCAAAATGTTCACAGTGGGTTTTGGATGGGGTTTGGGTGGACCCAAAGGATGATCGACAGCATCTGTTCAAAGGGGAAAAAAGCATCAAGTAGAGTTTATGAGGCTCTCCCATGACAGCAGAGATGCTATATATTCTCGTCAGTGTTTATTGAGGCTTTTTTTTTTTTTTTTAACAGCAGCACCTGCATGGATCTTTGGTGTTTTGGGTGAATGGGTACAGAAATGCTTGGAAAGCTAGAGTGTATGCCAGCTGACAGCAGGCTGCAACAACAGTGGATCCCCAGAGGCAGACAGATCAACAGAGGAACTCGGTCAGTCCACTGACGTTACTTGTGTAGAAATCAATAGCCCGGGCCTCCCAGTGCCCTGGATTTATCTTTCTGACATTTTCTATTTGTGACAGATCTGGGTGCCTTTACAATAGAGGTGCTTTAATTGACTGTTTCAGGGAGGGGAAAAAAGCACAGTACGAAGCTAGCGGTTCCTTTATTCCAACTGGAATATGGGTTGTTTGGATAAATGCAACAGACCCAACCTTTCACTGACAGACGCTATCCTTTCCCCTCATGAATCTTCTGATGGTATATGTGCAACTACTTTCATAGTGAGACAGTAAAACAACAAGTATTCATGCTTGAGGGTAATATATGGGTCTGATATTTGTATTTCATCATATCTATGAATACTAATGGGGAGGTTTAGTGGCCCTTGATGTTTGAAATGCAGTTTCAGGCTTTTCCACTCTAAAAAGGATCCACGAGAAGCACTGAATAATTGTACTTTTTGTGATGAAATTTTCAGTGAGGAATTTGGTCAAATGTAAAGTTAACGGATCCCAGCACAAAAAGTGGATTTTAGCAGCTGCAGTCCTAAAAGGTAGGAATGTGCTTCTTTTTCTAATGTGCCTGTGACACATTAGGTGGGAGGAGGTCCCTCAGTGTCCCAGTGGCTTGCTGGGTGTCAACGCGATTGATGGCTGTGTCACCCCCTCTTTTGGCCGGGTTGGAGCTGCCTCTGTTCTGAACCATTGGCCACAGATGGCAAGCTTAATGGCTGTGTCTGTCACTGACATGCGGCAAAGACAGCAAACAGCAAAAGGGCACTGGCTGAGCTCTGCACCATCAGACTGCAATCAGAGTTGTTAGAAAGCAAAGTACAAGCGCAATCAAATGGTGTAGAAGTTCTCTAAACCCTAAGATTTCTTTATATATTTCCATGTTTTTTAACATTTTCAACTCCTCTTTAAACCTCTTCATACTCATTCATACAGTCACCTTGAGCTTCATTCAAACTGTATACCAGTCAGCACCCTTTGAACATTATCATATTAGTTCAACTCTTTCATAATTTCTCTGTAACCGTAGAGAAGCAGCTTTATTTATGTAAAGCTTCAGAGCTGAGCAATGCCTAAAATAATAAACAATTCACTTATACAGAGCCCTAGACTTTCCTCAAAAAAATAAAATTCTAAATAAATTATATACCTCCATCCTAATCTCCGAAGACAAAAACATGACTCATTCACCCTTAGTTTTGGGAGAATACTGCTTTAATACATGCATGCAGGCGTTTTTTGGTAACACGTGAAAATTGCCTTTCAGTAGCTCAGCCACGAAACTGAATAGGACCATTGTATTGAGAAGAAATAAAAACCTCAGTTTGGCGTTAGGCTCTTTTTTCGATCACTCCCTGAGAACATAAATATTTCAACCAGCCAAAGAAAAAGCAGAGCAAGATCGATGCAAACACCGGGAATAAAAAAGCCCACAGGTGGAGGCTGGGCTGGAAGTGCAGCACAGGAAGCAGCAGCAGGATGGTGCGGCAGCACTTTGGCGAACATTTGCTTGTAAACAATTCTGCAGCCGACAGAGGTGACCCCAGAGTACAGGGTGGCTCATGACTTCTGGCTGATTCAGATCAAAATTTAAGCCCTTAACAGAAACAAAATGAATTTTCCCTTCGGCTGAACCACTGAAAAATACTGTTGTTTAGCCTACTGTACATATTTGGCTTGAACTCTGCAGACTTTACACCTTCTGTCCCACTTTCTATGCTTAAATGCTATTCTGGTGCTGCTGCAGTGAAAGGTATTATTCTATTTTTATTTTTTTTGTCTGACAAACATCAACTCAAAGATAAGAGCTTTGTGCACCAATCTACTGATTCAATCCTACCACTTCAGAGGGAAAAAGGCTGCAGTGGCTGAGGCCATACTAATGCAGGATAAATTCAGGCTGGCCCAACAATGGGAGCCTTCAGATAATACTACTATAAAAATGCAGCATCCTTATCAGTCAACAGAAAACTTCCAATAAATTAAAAGAAAAGTAGTGGTGAGGGATATCTGCGAGCACAAACTAAAGTGTGAAGTGCATATAAATGACTGGGTCGACTGGAGCGCTAACAAGCCACGGTAAACAAACAAAGCTCAAGGCTGATCTATTCACACCCGCACTGCTCACTGTGGACTCCAGAACAATCTGAAAATACAATGTTTGCTGTGTTTCTCATTCACGGTTCCCCCTCTGATCTTCACTCATTATTCTCACAAAGCTGACAATTTGCAAGTAGATTCAGGGTGAGCAGCTGTTGGCGGATTACGGCAGCAGCAGACTTCAATCAGCCCAAGGTAAAGAGCAGTTGGTGATTAAATCCAAACAACACACGCATAGACACGCAAAGACTCGGGAAAAACCAGCCAACCACACCAGCATGTTGGGCTGCTGTTGGTAAGTTAGTCCCAAAAAATCTAAGACTAAGAATCTACAGGCATGCAAGCAGCTCTATAGGCTATACTTAGGCACACAGCTGTGCTTTGAGCTTAACGCTAACATCAGAATGCTCACATGCTCACAATGACAACGCTAGGATGCTATGGCAATCGATCAAATAGTGCCAGAGGAAAAGCCAGGGCAATCTCCAAAGTCAGTACGACACATTCAGAAACACGAATGTCCGTACAATCTTTTTGCCAATCTGTCCAGTATGATGTTTAGATATTTCACAGGATATGTTCAAATCTGACCAGCTGGTGGTGCAAGAGGAAAAATCAGGTGATCACCAAAGTCCTTAGAATTTGTCCTCTGGGCACCATGAATGCTTGTACCAAACTTCAAGGCAATCCATTCAATAGTTGTTGAGATAGTTCAGTCTGGACCATAGCGGTGGCCAGACTGACCAACTAACACATCAACATTGCCAACCCTAAAACCATGGTCTGAGAACACACATTAATGATTCAACCAACAGTACAGCCAGTTTATGATATTTTTACCACATATGGAAGTGGTATGTCCATTTCAGGCAGAAATAACAATTTGGAGTAACTGGAAAATGGGGCATGGCCCCTTTGAAGTGATGTTGACTTGCAACCCCTTGTAACAGCTTATGTCTGAGTTGCAAGCTGCTAAATGAAAGAGTGATACTCCCTTCTCAGATTGTTTCATTCCAAAAGTATCTAGAGGCCTAAAGTTGGAAAACTAGCCTCTATTTTCCAACAAACAGGATAGAAAGAGAAAAGTCAGAATCAAATAAATTAATTCCCACTAAAACTAATCTGAGTTTGATGGAGAGAGCGGTAGGAGAAAAGACGCTCAAATGTAATGGTAGGGGTAAACAGTATGAGGGCAGAGAGTGTACTATGTCTACTATGATAATCTTAATGGAAGTGATGTGTTAATGTCTGACCATGGTGACCATGCGTCCCATTTTCTTGAAAATTCCAGCATGTTGAACTTTCTTTGTTGTTCCATCTCCTCTCAAAACAGGGTTGTTTTTTACCAAAAGAGATCTGGTGATTTATTGTTTTAATGTCAGGACCACTGGACCCTGTCTGGATGGGATCATTACTGCAGGACAATACTTGAATTGTAATATTGTGTGCTGTTATTGGAATGAATAAGGTTCCTAGAGTACATACATTACTTTATTACTTCCATACATTTATTCAGGTTCCATGTCATAAAAATTCTTATCAGATCTAACAAGCGAATTGTCTTTAGTTGATGAGTTGCACACCTATACTGAAATTGTAGAACAGAGGGAGGCATTATTCCCAGACAGAAGCAGTGTAAAAACTCACATAAAAATGACTTGGGACGTGATTGAAATCACTGAACCATCCCTGTAAAACTAATATACAATACATGACCAGACGTGCTCTGGATATACTACTGTTATCTAGACAGAAACACAGATTTTCTTTAAAAAAAAGAAAATGGCTAAGCCATGAATGTCTTCAGTTATGGCCTACTAACATGGTCAACTTACATTCTGCCATTCTGATTTTGCTTCCTTTGGACAGACTTCCAGTCTTTATGCTAAGCTAAGCTAACTGGTTGGATGCTGAAGCTTCATATTTCCAGACATGAGAGTGGTCAATCTTCTCATCTACTGTAACTCGCAGTAAGCACATTTCCCAAAAAACATTTTTTCCTTTCAGGTAAAATTTCTTCCAGGAGACTTCTGTCATGATTTTGCGCTATATAAATAAACTTGACTAGACTTGAATAAATAAGTGCACTACTCGCGCTACAACCTAACTCACTACTGATAACAAAGAAATGACTCAAAACACAACAAGAACACAGAGGAGGCTCAGTCACGGGCACAACAACTAGAGTAGATGTGTTTGGGCTCCTGCAGTACATCTTGACCCTCACAGCACCTCTGCGTCTATGGGATGTTTCAGAGCACAGAATCCAGACTTTTATACACTAATATATACACTGGACAATAATAAATCAGACACTGGCAATGCTTTTTGTTAGGATTCCAACTGAGAAAGAACAGTGGCAGAGAGTCTGAACCGAGTGCTACATAATTATTTAAAAATCAGCTTTGAGGTTCTACTCCACTTCACACGTACATAACAACACCACCAAACATTGTCACCACATGGCCTCCTGTGTGTCCTTCCTTAAATATTTTTCTTCTGAATAATAAATCCCCTTTGGACACATGTAGCTCCTCTATCATTTATACCCACAATGTATGTTTAACAGTGCCTGTACCGTACCTTTGGTTGTGATGGCAGGCTGCTCCCCCAGTAGCAGTTTTAGCCGCTTGGCGTGGATTTTACCCTGGTAGTGTGACTGGGCCACCACTGCTGAGGTGAAAGACATGTTACACAGCGTGCAGCACTTATTCTTGTCCACGTCGCCCTCGTCGCTGCCCTAAACAAAAACACACAGTGACACCTTGTCAATGATACGCCAAAGAATCCAACACATTTGTTTCTCTTTGGGAGCTTTTAAACAGGATTGACTCAAACATGTGGGTTCTATTATGTGGAGAAGGCACAGTATACTGTTCTAGCAAGACAGCTGCACATTGAACACATCACTAATCTCTTCCACTTCTAATTCAGACAAGGGGAGGGGTGGAACACTCCTCTCCTAAAGTGTTTAGAGCCTGGAGGGATGCAAATGGGGCAGACTCCGCATTTTAAGGGGTGATAGTAGGGGCCAGCGCAGCTGATGGTGGACCGCTCCCCGATCTTCCATCTGTGCAAAACCCATTATCCTCAGAGAACGTGGAGGACGCGGAGCAACCCGCCGCCACGCAGCGAGAGACGGGTGCTACTTTTTTTACTGAGAAGTGAGAGGGAGGAGAGGAAAGCGGTGCCCCGGCCATGCTGGCAGGGTCTAGGAAGGTTTGGTGTACAGGGTGGAGGAAGAGGAGAGGCGAGCGAACTCCATGACCTCGTTCAGATGTCGGTTTCTCCGCCTCGTGCACTCTACTACCAGATATAGTCGGTGAACAGCGGGCCCGGAGGAATGTGTGTGCGTCTTTTCAGTTGAATTATCTCAGCTTGAGACAAAATGAAATAATGAGCCCATTCACCTTCATGATACGTGATACGTATACTTTTAACACTGACAGTTATGACTTTGTATCATGTTTCAGCTAATGCAGCTCTTTGAATGCTACTGACTGTGTTTGGATTTAAGCTGTCGGCCCATGTTTTAAATTTTCAAGTCTAACCAAAATTAAAATTAATTTTTGCTAAGAAATCAATATATATCTGTTTGGTGTTTGTTTGGATTCGTGGCTTTCTTTGCAGTGAGCACAGGCACTATGTTGGTGTTCTCCAGTGGGCGTTAATTTGTGTCACCAACTGCCAGTGTCTATACTGTAATTTAACCGGTCACATATCTGTGTCGACCTGTGTGTGTCTTTATGGATTTTGAGAATATGATTACATGTTTTTTCCCTTCTGTTTTAGAAAACCACCCTCCCAACAGGGATCAGACGAACCCAACAGCTTGCCTGCAGATCCACACTGTGGGTTTGGAAGGTATGCAAGTCAGGTTCTGTGCAAAACTACAGTGAGCTATGGTTTCCCTTAAGAACCGCCTCTGCGTAGGCTTGCATAAACATTTGCAGAAGCATAATTCCTGTTTAAATGTCCAAAACCTAATCTCTTTGCCTTAACTTTCAGTTAGTGCTCATTCTTCAATTAGTTCAGGTCTCACAGCCGTTACTGTTATCCTTTCAGTCGGTCAGTCTCCATTTCAATGATTCTCTTAACCCTGGCACTTAAATACAACGTTTGGCCTACCGATGAAAATAAACTGTAAACTTTATAATAGCTACTATTTTTCTAACCCTCTGTTTTTGTTTCTGTTCCCACAAGCCTCCAAGCTGTGTGAGTTTCCCTTCTCTCCGACTCTCTCTCTCTCTTTCTTTCTCTGTGTGTCCTGTCCTCTTCCAGGTCTCCATGGAGAAGAGGAGGTTGTGTGGCTCAGGTCCTATTTGGCGACACTTGAAGTTGTTTAGTGTTTTCTTGGATCCACATTCCTCACATATATTTTATACTCCACTTGTACTTTTTACAATTTTTTTCATATTGTAATTTGTATATATTGTGATTTTGTAGGTCTGTTCTGTACACACGGCATCTATTGCATGTCTGTCCATCCTGGGAGAGGGATAGCTCCTATGTTACGCTTCTCTGGGTTTCTTCTCTTGATTTTGGGCCATATAAATGAAACTTGACTTGACTTCAAATTTTATCTGGTTTTGAAAAATAGAAACATATGCAGCAGTAGTATTATGAGATTTTTAGCCATGCTAGCAGCATAGCTCTTAAGATCTAAAAAATGGAATGCCATAAAATGTTGTGCAGACTTCCATGGTCCCCAGAGGATGACACCTACTGATTTAGATGATCCCCTGACTTTCCCTCCAGCACCAACAGACGTTTTTTTCTTCAGTCAGGACCACTTTGTCAAAGAAACTTGATCTACATGCAGTAGATATGTTTGCAGTAAGATGTATATGGTGGTATGCTCTGTTCTGGGACCTGCCTGCCCTTCCATGCGTACACATGGAAAGCCTAAGGCAGGGAGAGCAGCAGCAAGAACCCCCCAGTAGGGTACAAAACAGAGCAGCCATCAATGACAACAGAAATTACGTTGATAAGTCAGACACAGCATGAAGGGAGGAACTGGGGTGGAGGTGGGTTGGGAAGCGGCTTGAGGAGGAAGCAGCCAGGATAGGCGGCTGAAGCAGCTTAAATAGGGCGACCTGAATGAGATCCATCAGCTGATGTGGCTCCTGGATTGCAAAGGTCAGCTGATGTAGCTGGGATATTGAGCTGAGCTTGACTCCGTGGCCTGCTGAACTAACACGATCTGAACTGTCTCGATAATACTATTGAATGTATTGCCAGTAAATTTGGTACAGACGTCAATGGTGCCTAGAAGAAGAATCCCAATGTATTTGGTGATACCATAACCATCACAAACAGATATGGATTAAATATATAGATTGTTTGAACAATTATATTGCATTGAGTTGAAAACCCTCTAAAGGTGACTGCTCGTCTGACTTATTAGAAGGTTTATACATGTAATAGTATTTTTCATGGGAAACAGCAGATGTACTTAGCTTGATTTACCTAATTTGTTTACTAACTGTGGACTAATTCAGCGTTGACACATGTATCTTTGCTGTCAACAATAATCTGGACAGTAGCCAAACTAATTACTACTGAAAACTTTATTTAAGCCCTCTTTGCATGACTTGTACTCATTAAGAATGCAGGATGTGAGTCGGGACCCAACTGCACTCGCTGCACTGGCTTTATTTTAGTGCTTTTCAAACAGCGTTTGCTTTTTACTGCACAAACCAACAGGTAATTCCAGCACTACCCAATCACTTTTTACTTTTTTACTTAATTTCCCTTTGGGGATGAATAAAGTAATCTATCTATCTATCTAAATAGCCAGCAGAAGGACTGTTGACCGCACAGGTCTCCATTCACCTAATGTAGCCAGAAAAGTTCTGTTCTTCTCATTTGTCAATGATTACACCTTTCACCCTGGAGTGTCTTAGTGTATTACATATGAAGGAATGATATCTAAACAAAGTGCACAATTTCCCTAACAGTGGAGGTGGACAAGGTGAAAGAAATGGTTGACATTTTCAAAAAGACGCTTATTAGATTTCTTGTGAAGAGTTAGTTGAGAAGATCAATGCAACTTCCATGTCTTTACATTAAATTAGAAGCTTGAGCCCAAAGACAGTTACATTAGCTTAGCATAAAGACTGGAAACAGCTAGCCTGGCTCTGTCTGGAGCTAACAAGCACCTCTGTCGCTCAATAATTAACATGTTGTATCGTTTTTGTTTAGTCCGTACAAAACCCAAAGTGTGAAAACAGCAAGTTGTGGTTTCATGTGAGGTTATGTGCTGCACTATTCGGTGGCCGGGCAGAGTGAGTGAGTTGGTTGCCTGGCAACCTCACGATGACGACACGACTCCAGGAGATACAACGTGTTAATTAGTGAGCTTCAGAGATGCTGTTTGGTGGATTTTCTTTCTCCTTTGGACAGAGCCAGGCTCGCTGTGTCCGATCCTTATGCTAAACTAAGCTCAGCTAATCAACTGCTGGTTATGACTTGGCTTAGTTAGTGTACAGACATAATGGCATCAATCCTCTCATCCAACTCTCTGTAAGAAAGCAAAGTAATAAAAAAAAAACTAATCACTTTTCCTTTCACGGAAACTTCAAAATTGATCCCATATATTTACAAAACTATCCATTTAACCCTATTACTTACTACATTACACCATGAAACAACATGACAAAGCCACTGCCCTGGTATATGTACTGTGCACAGAGACAGCCAAGCCACTTACTGACCTCGTTCCAACAAAGCAACCATGGGGAGAAATGCATGAAATGACTGCAAAGTCATTTGTTAATGGTCTGCTGAAACTATGAAATTAGAAAAATAGCCAACAGTGTTGTTTATGCTTTGATACACTGCATCAAAGCAACATTGATTGACTGGGCTACAACACCTTTTAGTGTATGTGACATGACTCATAATTATGTTCCGGGGGTGCAAAATGTTTGTTTACACCACCTCGAAAGGATTTGCATACAGTCACACAGAACTAAAACTGTCCTCATCTGTAAAAGCCTGCTACCACAGTAACACAGGTGACATTTTAAATCTACCGCTCTTCATCAGACAAACAGCCACTGTTTTCCACATCATTAGGTACCCAGCAATACCAGTGGAGGGTCATGTGAATTTCCACCTAGACCCCACATGAACATTCAGCCTGATAAGCCGACGTGGCCGTGTCCATAACCACAATATGCTTCACGTTACAGCTACACTAATGAGGCTGGTAATTAGTTTAATTGATGGTTAGATGATGAAAACAGGATTGGATTGGAAGCAGTAGCTTGTGCAGGTAGGTGAAACCACCTCTTGCCCTCCTTTCAAAAGTGCTGAACTTCATGTCACAGTGCTCTGTTTTTTTCATGATGGAAGAGACGAGTCTGGCTCTGACACAAAGGCTTCTCTCAAGAGGAAACTCATGTCATTGTGTGGGAGGTTCTGAATTGCAGTAAACCAAACATCCAGCTCTCTAAATAAGCCGAGGGCAGAGGATGTTAAACCAGTTTAGGAGGGGATGATGGGCAATGTGTTACTGTGGTTGTGTCAAAGTCAAATTGCCCAATGTATCATCCACAAAAAGAAATGGGGGAGCTTTTTAATAGGATAGGGCAGTACAGACCACTCTACGCCTTATACCAAGTGCTTTATACCTGTTCTGAAGAGATCTTTGATTCAAATGATCTTTGACACAAAAATACATACACCTGCTATTGTGCCAGCGCAGACTACAAATTATTTTGCCTTTTGAGATAGCCACTGTGTCAGATACGGCAATCATAGTTGAGAGGCCAAGATACAATGGCAGATTCTACATTAAACCTCAACCACTCTTAGCTTGACATTTGTCACGACTTGCGTGACCTACCATAGCGTTCAACAGTTTGGAATCGCCTGCCACAAAAGCTTGATTCGGTACAGTCGGATGGCTGCGAGGACTACTCTATATTTGTGAATGTCTTTCATGCTGTTATGTTGAAAGTCCCCTTTACAAATAGATGTTATTTTGTATTGAGGGTTCGCAAAAAAAGTCATGTTTTGTACATGGTGAACAAAACACTGCACAGCGGTTCAACCAGACTGACAACTGAAAGGGCAGAAAGAGACAGAGAGACGTCCCTCTGAGCAGCGGGTAAATAAGAATATAAGAAATCACCGTCATTGGTAATGGTATATTTAAAATATAAATAATGGTATATAAATAATACATTTGGTGTCTGAATTATGTCAAAATCGCCTTTATTGAAGGAAACAGAAAAATAACAGGTGATTCCAAACTTTTGAACGGTAGTGAATGTCATTCCCTTTGCCATATTTACAGCACTTGGGTGGTGGCATTGAAGAATTCAAGCATGTTGTAGAAAATGTTTGTTGGGACGTTGGGATGTCAGGCATCCCAAATACTATATCTTTCACTTTAATTGAACCTCTCAGTTCATTTATGATTTCCAAAGGGTGTTATTGATGGGCGGAGACAACCAATCAGAGCAACGAAACGCCGTCCTGTTGTACGGTATGTCCTGTCAGAAGTTCAGCAAACACATATTTCTTATCAACATAAAGTTTAAGGGCAGTTCTTTGTTCATCTTTTAGAGACAATTTATGGTCCAGTCTGTTTAATACTGCTGCTGTAGCCAGCCGTGGAAATAAAACATGAGCTTGCAGATTCATCCGGTTCCAAGGCTAACGTTAATCAGGTTCAATGCAAATGTAGAGCAAATTTTAACTGAATTTCCAGATTATCTGTAAAAGAAACTGAGTCTGTTTCCATGGCACAATATAGTCACTTTGTTTTTATTAACTTTTCCACCCCAGCCAAGAGAAAAAACATTTTTGCAATATTTCGACCTCAACACCCTTTATTATACTTTACCTGCTGTAATTAAGTCATGAGTTCCTTCAGACCATATCCAGCCAGGGGACTATGGTTGTTCTCAAACATGTTTGACCGGAGCCCTCTAACCGAGCACCCCCACAGTCAGCAGGATCTTTATGAGGCACTGTGAGGCCAATCAAAGATTGATATATGCTTTGCAAAGTTGTCGTCTCTGACCGACTCATTGCCGTTGCACAGCTGGATTTTTTTCCCATTGCGAAGAAGTATAATGTTGTGAAGACACCACCCTCTGCAGCGACAGTGTGTGTTCACCTCGGCAATGCAAGGTCATCGTCGGAAATGATGTGTTTTTCGACAAAACAATCTTTTTTAAAACCTCACTGCTGTAAAGCGATCCCAAAACATCTCTCCTCCGTCGGAGAAAATATCCCAACAGGTTAGAGATTGGAGTGATTTCCTGAGCTGGTGTGGGCACAGATGTGTTTCACCAGCGGGGGGTCCCATGCGGCAATTTCAAATTGGACCCTTTGCTGAGATGCTATTTGTAGCAAGCTGTAATCTAGTGCAGATCACCACTGTGTGTTTGTGTGTGTGTGTGTGTGTGTGTGTGTGTGTGGATGAGGAGAAGACAAAGACACAGTTCTTCCTCCCACAGTGTGTGATAACTGAGGAACACTGCTGCACTCTGAGTCACTCACACACATGCAGACACACGCACACACAAAAGCCCCTCCTCCTGCCCTTGGCCTTGTCCTTCACTAACTCTAAGCACACACGTATACACACACACACCCTTCCTTCAGCTACCAAGGTAGCAGCAGCAGAGCCGCTGGATTGCAGGATTTCATAGTCGTAATGAGCAAATATATATTCAGGAAGAGACTAAAATACACCAGGAGATGAGATGCCACCTCCAAGTAGGAAGGATCCATAATTTCATGGTTAATTAAAACTGCATAAACGAGGAGCTAATTGCAGGGAAATGTAATTAATGAAGCAGTAGGTAGGTGTGTGTTGCCAGATTGACAATCACAGTTTAATATACAGACCTGCCTGCCAGAAAGAAGCTGTCAGTGCACTGTGTTTTGGATAAAGGTGGTAACATCACGTGCAGCTGACTAATAATTCTAATGTGATATGATTAACTAAGTTCAGGAATGTGGACGAATTTCTGAGAAGCTCAGCGACATAGTTTTAAATACCTCTTTTTTCCTCTCTCTCTCTTATTTATTTATTTATTTTTTTGGTTCCAGAAAATCCGTGAGTCATCTGAAACGAAACACATCCATCCTCTGCCATATTTCAGCAGTCATGTATGGTGGGGTTCACTTTTTGTGTGTAATCCCAACCCAACAGTGAGAAATAATTGGAGTTCTGCACTGGCAGAATATACTGCTGTGCTGCAATTCTCTGAATACGTAACTGATGGAGGCAGGGAGACAGGGAGGGAGACATTGCATTCTGAGGAGAGAGAGGGGGAGAGAGACAGAGAGAGAGGGGGGAGGGCTCCACCTCATTCCCATTCATGTGAGGCATAATAAAATAATCTTTTTGATTTGCAAGCAGTAAATTCTCTTTGCTGTCAGCGCTGTGCTGCACATTTTCATCTTGGTTTAAGTGAAGCAGCGTGTCCTTGCCTGCCTGTGTTTGCGGCGTAACGCAGACAGGCCGTGTGATGTCTCACTGCACCGGACCGCTGTCGTCTCCTGTTGTCGCTGCCTCAGGAATGCCACAGAAATCAATGTGCTCAGGCTCGCAGAGACTCCAAGCAGGATGCAACATTTTCTTTTCAACATGCTGCACTGCTCCTTTGACGTAATGGCTTTGGGCTGCGGCTAGCCTGGAACCGGACTGGCCTGAACCTTGCCTGGCTTAGCACCGTATAATGCCTGGGCTAAATCTGGAGGTCAGGGAACACTCATCACTTCTCATGTGCATCTCCCCTAAGGCGCATGTGGAAGAAATAGGACAGCCAAGTGCAAGGGTATCCCTGCAAAAAAAAAAAAAAAAAGGATATAAAGGACTTGCTCACAACATAGCTGTGGACAATGCAGTCTATTGCTGCCAAGCGGAGCATACAAGGGAGCGCTAAGCAGGGCTGACACAGTGGCCGCTGCTGCTGCTGCTTCAGCCATACAATAAAGTGACCTTCACATTAAACAGCAGGCAGTACCAACAGGGACAGAGAATAAATCCCGCCTGGTCTCGCCTGGAAAGTGTGTCACAAAGCAAACTCACGAGGCAGTGATAGATAGTAGAAGTGGCTTTACATATTCTACTTTTTTTTTTTCTTTTCCTCAGGAGATATTGGGCCTCACGCAAACAGATTCGTTCTTGAATAACATATAGGAGTGATTTCTGAGAACTTGTTGCATTCACCAGTTCTGTCATAGACCTGTGTCTTCTGTTGTCCCACATTTTTTTGCACCTCAGGAGTTATTTTGGTGAATGGAGTATTATCATAACTGGTAGAACCAATGGCAACAAACCTACAAAAATGAAACCTTAGCTGTAATAAACTGTAGTTTTACTTAAACGACACAGCGTCAACAGCAGTATAATACTTTCTCATTTCGGGTTGCTAACCCCCTACTGACGCAGCTAGAAAGGTTATGTTTACCTCTGCTGATGGTGTCCATGGCATCATGTGATGCACTGTGGCACAAACATTTTTTTCCCAATAACACAATCACTGGATAAGGAACAGCTGTAAAACAGTGAATATATGTTTTTTTGAGCAACACAAACCATCCACAATGATTATTTTTATTATCAGAACTGTATTCACTCGTTCCAATAACATTTGTAAAGTCTAAAAGAGCCGTATGATGAAATTATTTCATCCTGATCATGTGTGCGGGCAGCCACAAGTCCATCGATGCAGAGGGGAAAGCACATAAACTAGAACCAAATAAGACACACTTTACGTACTTAAATCATCAGCCTTATGACAAATACTAATATTTCCAATCAAAATCAGTAGTTAATGTAACGTAGTGTAAATACAACTTCTGACCGTCATTTTATCATGACACTGGACTGTTAAAGGTCTCTCTTTGTAAGAGCTCTTAATGAAAACACTGCAGTTTTGTCAGAAGCACTTAGGGTGCATGAGATACATGTTATAAAACGTCAGTAAAGCAGAACAACACCAGGAGAGCAAAATGAACATCCACCAAAGTTAAGCTAAGAGGAACAATGCATGTTTAAAAGGAACAACAACAAAGAAAATGTAAAAAAAGACAGTCCTAGTCTATGTGAGATGTCCAAAGCCTTTAGGATGCAGAACACTTTGAGTCCTCGATCAGTAGAAATAATGTCCATACTCCAAACAGCACACTGACAGTCTTTGATACTGACCCTGGAAAAGGTGTGTTGCTTTCCAGCTACACGACAACCTCCTGGAGCGCTTTCAACGTGTATTTCAGTTCAGGAGTGTGCACTTGAGTTCGGGAGTGTGCACTTGCAAAACAGGGTCTAAAGGGTTAAGCAAAATAACCCCTAAACATAAAATGAAACACACTCGGGTTACAACGGGTTAACTGCTGGTTCAAAGAGCTGTTGGTGTGTGTAATCAGTCCTCCTGTCCATACTGGCCGTGAAGTGATCCCTTCATAACACCAGCTTCACACCAAAAACATAAAGATTTTAGGAGGGCGTGTGCCACACAGACAGTTACATATTAAGCTGACTACCAGGTGATATTAGCCAACAATTTGCTATTCTCTTTTAATGTTTGAAGCAATATTTTGTAAGCTGTTCTGTCAAACTGAATATTATATTAGATAGCACAATACAACATATTGAAAATACTAATTTTTGGTGTATTTTTATATTTTTAATCCTTCTGGGAAGAAGTTTCCAGCTACATGTCAGATAAGAAATGAACATTTTGATTATGATGTCTTCACCTTGGCAGTTCTTGAGACATAAGATCCAGCGCAGCTTATCTCAAATGACTAACCACGTATTTGACAAACAAGAGGGCTTCAGCTAACAACTTGTGTCAGCTAACTAGACATTTCCACTGTGTCGGGCCTTAGATTTCCATTTAGATGCCATCTCTTTAATCTGGCTGACATAGACTATTAATCTGTTTCTGAACCTGCAATTACATCATGGACACAGGCCTGCTTCAAGTTAAGCTTAAGGATGACAAAAAAAGAACAAAAATTAACCACTAAATTACAATAAATCTAATTTAACTGAATCGTGGAGATTAAATTGACCCAGTGTGTTACAATATTTTAAACTGAGTGAAGGAATAATGGGTGAAATTACAACTGAATGAAATAAATAAATACTTTAAACACTGGCATTTGGCAGCAGGTTGCTGCAATAAATGAGGTTAGGAATCTGGTTGCATATCTCCCACAGAGTCTACGGCTGTTAGTCTTTATAATGCCATTACAAAGGTGCTATAATGCTGTTTTATCATAGCGATGGATGGGGTCTAAACACATTGAGTTATCATAAACCAAGAATCCATTACAACAAAAAGAAGGTCACTTCTTTACTGCATTGATTGTGCTGCATGTCACTGAAATGAATCAGAGATGTTGCAATATGCTTAAATAGGCTTTAATTTATTTCTTTTTTGGGCATTTTTGCAGAGTAATTCCAAGTGCACAATATGAAACTAAAGTTATTCTGGTAATGCAACACAAAACTCTACATATTCATTATACATAGATGTACAGGAGAGCTACAAATATATAAAAACAACAATGCTGAAATCTTGCTGAAACACATATGAGCTATTAAAGTCCATGGGTTTAGAAATTGATTAAAATTAATTACTTTATTGTTGTCATGAATAGGTGCCACATGCACATTTAAAAAATGTTACTCCCCGAAACAAAAGACACTAAAGAGGACAGAAGAGTAAATCGTGGCTACACATGACGTTACGACAGTAAATGAGAAAAGTTGATCTACAGGAGAATGAATATTTGAAAGCAAGAGTCTCAGTGGATTATATTCCATTATATTGATTGATTTTTCCTTAACATACTGTAAATAAAGACATTTCCATCACAAATTTATGCAGAACAATTTACCAGAATGCAGGAAATATAGTGTTTGACACTCAAACTTTCCTGATCTTTCCAGACACCTCCCTCATATGCACTCCCCCAAAGATTAAATGAAATGATGCGTGCGTGCCCAGTGACCAACTTTCATTGGAATGAATGTGCCGCCGTCTTTGAATGGGGTATCTAGTTTACCTTAATAAATCAATATTCTGCTAACAAATCCACAATGCAATGTTCTGCATTTTATGGATGCAAAAAAAATTATAATGTGCGAGTTTCAGTGATGACAACGAATGACGATGACAAGTTAGTATCTAAAAATCTCAATTTACTGATGACTATTGAGAAAAAAACTAGTGAGTGTACGTTACACCAGGAGAAGTGAATGAAGGAACGAGGGAGGGATTTCAGCCAAACACATCGTCACAACACATCGTGGTGTCAGAAACTATTGTAGCTGACGAGCTAATAACTGACACCCTAGCCAGCTTAGAAAAATGCCTGTCACCATAGCTCTAACTGAGGAAGAAGAGCAGGGCTTTCTGGCACAACTTCACCTTCTTCCAAGGTAAATTGAGAAGGTAAAAAGGTCAAAACTCCAGCAACACTTGTAGTACATAGAATAATTACAATATAAAAAAATGAAATTGGCTCATCAAAATGAATTGATTTTCCAGCAAAATGTTGGCGTTTTAAATGGTGGCGTGAACAGGTCTTAACTCTAGACAGGCTGCATTCATCAGTTCAGATGTTTGCTGAATGGAGTGAACACACGTACGAGCACACCTCCCATAAGAGAAGACAGATGTAGGATAAGAGTGCAAATGTCTTGCACGAGGCCCGTTGTTTGACATACTTGTCTTAATCCAACATCTGCCGCCTTCTCTTGGTTTTTCCACAGGGTTAAACAATTCCCTGCTCATCCTTATCTTTTCTCGGTGTAACATAATTGTGAACAGCAGGTTCACACTGCGGGTGACCCAGCAGAGGGACTGGGAGGATATTCTGATCAGTTACACCGACTCAGCAAAACGTACAGCTGTGATGAATGCACACTCAGCGCTTTTCATGAGCCAAATTAAGTTTTGCACTGTTGGAGTCACGCCTCACCTTGACGATGAGGTCCAGACAGCTTCCTAAATTAGGGCAGTACCGGCAGTCAGATTCGATTTGGCTGTTATATAATGTTTGACTATAATGCTAATGGAATTAACACTTTAATGTGCTGTCAGATTTTTGAACGGGGTTCAGGGTGACAGCGGCATGCACGTTAAATAGCGAACAAGCAAAGTTAGCCCTCCAAGCTAATGCGTTCGCACTGTGCTAATGACATATCGGGAATGTGCAAAATGTTTTGCCGATGTTTTGCCGAAGCAGAAGGCAGAAGATAACGTTTTCTCTGAGCCTGACAAAAAAGAAAAAGATGACTTTGGATGATAAGTAACTATTTAAAGTAGCACACTGTATGCGTTTTACATCAAATTTCATCCATCTTATCAGACTAAATCCCACATTGGGGCTGTAAGAGAAGAGTGCACTATCCTCTTAATCACAAAGTTGAAACGGCATAAATTCAAGCCCAAACTTTTGCACCGAGAAAGCTAAGATTAGATAATTTCCCCCTCTCGTTCTTTTGGAATCCTTCGGCAGAAAACATCACAGACCGCCCAGCCTGCAAGACGTGCTCGGTGGAGTCCAAACACTTTTCACATCCTTTCCCCTTGCTGTGAGCGGGGTGCGAAATTGAGCAACGTGTCTAGAGTGCCTAATGAGTTAAAACTGGCGGAATTTGGAATGTAACTTCTAGAAGAATCTGCTGTTAAACTGCTTTTTTGGAGCCAATGCGAGATTTAAACTGGCTGAACCCTCAGTCCCAAAAGCCCACGTCTTTAGCCGTTCATCCACTCCTACACTCTGGAAAAGGTCCACTGTGAAAGCCAGTGAATGTGGAATATCTAAATGAACTGTTCAAACTTTACACGGGGGAAATGAGTAATACAGTCCCATGTGGTGTTGGATCGTATGCTGTTCCAGTCTAACCAAGGAGGGACATTATCAGCTCTCCACACCTTCCCGTTGCTGGAAATGGCTGTCTTTCTATAGACATTGTTTAACTCCTTTTTTAAGGTTCCTTTTTCAATTGGTTCATTACCCTCAGATCTGTACTGTACGCCTGGGCTCCTGCCTTCATTCTGCTGGGCTCACTTTCTCATTTTTCTTTTTTTTTTTTTTTTTTGCTAAATCACAGCCCTTCAATGGGAATAATGGCCCACCTCCCTCGCAGAGCAGCAATTCACATTCATCCCCCTTTACAAAGAAGCTCTGAGGACATTTGCACTTTCAGAAGAGAAAAAGAAACGCGAGTCCAGCTTCCACACTGAAGGGAGCTGCGAAATACAGCTGGGGAGGCAAAGAGGCATCATCCGCTCCCTCAGTTCATTTTTCAAACAGCAGAAGATTGACACTTCAGTCCTCTGGAAACATTTGATATTATATCTAACACTCTGAGGTGCCTTTATGTTTATTCAGCTTTGTGCACAACTATAGAGTCTGTGTGCATTTATCTGTTAGTGCTGAGCCTTAAAGTGATATTTAACTGCTCTGTTTTGAAATGTCACACAATACAGATGAGATTTCAAGCAAAAGTGGCAAAAAATGCTGCATCAAAGCACCATCTATGGAAGTAAAAATACAACAAATAAGAAAAAGAGCTTAATGCAAACGTTATGGGCACTCTTTAGGCTGACATGCTGCAGAACTGTGAAAGTACGACTTAAGACTGTACAGATCTTTAGAAAAGACCTTTGGTTTGTCGGCTGTGTTGGACATCTGCTCAGATATTCAAGGGCCCTAGAGGACGACTTTGGTGATCCCATTTATTTCCCTCTAGGCCCACTAGTAGACATCTTCTGACTTTTCCTTTATATCAGGTCAAAATGTCAAATTCGTCCAACACTTAGTATACCCGCAAATACCTACAAAACTAATGGCATTTCCATCAGCCTCAGCTGTACCTTGTGTTGACAAGGTAAACATTACACCTGCTCATCATCAGCACATCAGCATTGTCACTGTGAGCATGTTAATACACTGATGTTAACATTTAGCTTGAAGCACAAGACAAACAAGATTCTTGTTAGTGCTAGTAAGGTATGGTAGAGTTCTGGTACTAATACTAGTACTCTACTGCTTGCACACTAATGTCAGTGGTCCAGGTTTCGGTCATAAATATCCAAATTGTGAGGGTGACAACTGGATCAGAAGTCAAATGATTAGTATCCTTCAACCCCACACACTGTATAATTTAAGCTGCCAACCGTCAACACCACCTGAGCCACATCCAATCAGTCTTCATGCCCAAATCATACTTTTAATATGCTCAACAACTGTAATGCGTGTCCCTGCCATACAATTATAGATGTTATACCATATGCCCAATTATTCCTCATCTATAGAAGCTTTTTGAGAAGCAATACAAATAACAGCTTTTACTGTTGTGCAAAATTTGAACCAGGTTTTCCCTTTTTTCCTGTTTTTGTTTATAATAACTGTGCATATCTGTTTGTTCTTTACACTATATGGAGCAACCTGGCATGACATTCACAAAGCTTGGAAACAAATATACATTAAACAAAGTGCAGTATGTTTTGTACATGTGGTACCTCCATCTGCTGTTTAACCGAGTTGAACTAGTGGCAATGCAAATAAGCAAATGCATACATTATGCACTTACATTATAGGCATGTGTGAGTAATATATTCCACAATGACAGCCATCATTAGACCAGACTAAGTAATGTTCTTAGGTTTTTGTCATGTTGTACATTCCATTTATCTAAATGTGGTAACAATTTGGTTTATTTGTTTGGTTTGCTGTATCCAACATGCATCTACCAATTCATTCCCTTGACTGTACTGTATCAGTACATATCTGTTCTCAAAATATGGGTATTACTGCATTTGGAATGTAAAAACAGTTACTATTTTTCGTAACGACACCACCACATATTTCCTCACAGCAATAAATTAAACTCCATCAGATGTTACCTTATCTTAAAGTTACTGTATGTCATTAGTATTTGAGCTGCAGCTCTAGCTGTATCATGTCAGATCTAGCTGTATCATGTGATCCCTCTGTGAACTTGAACTTTCTTTCCCTCCCTGGTGCTCTCAAGCCATACTACAGATTTAGTGCGCATACATGGCACTGCATAAGAAATGTGTGCACTTGCTATAAGCGTGTGGGTGCACCAAGTGTGCAATCTGTCGGATATTGCCCAAGGAGAGGTTGAGGCAACGGAGCATAAGAGTGCAGTCACTTCTCGTTCAGTCAAGGCAGCGCAGGACACCTGTGCCATCTCCAGCACAACTGCCCCGACTCTCCACCAGGATCCAGTGGCAACGCTGCAGGCCTGATTTAATGGAAACTGGCAGTTGGATAAACTGACAGGCTAACACCAGAAGCAGCCAACCAACTGCACAAGTCTCCACAAATGAACATTTTTTAATGGATATCACTTCTGCTTAACAAAGTACTAAATTGCGCATTGATTACCAAGCGCAACATATAATGTAAAGAAGAAAGGAATTTTGTGTTTAGGAAATCACTGATCAGAGAGTGGTGGAGAGACATGATTCCCTCAAGGGTTATTGTTCTGCTATACGGGAAGGTTTAGACATAAGATTAAAAAGGGGTTGTGTTTAGGTATAATCCTTGGGATGTTTACTTAGGTATACAGCTGAAAAAGTTTCAGCCATTTCTTAGCCAATTTCTATCTGCCAATGAACCCTTTTTAGCCACGCTAGCAGCTTGGCTCTACAGATTTCAGTGGTCCAGTCTGAAATATCTCATATAAATAAATAATTATTGGATAGATTGCCATGAAGTTTGGTGATAATCTGAATTGTCCTGTTAGTGCCAGCAGATCAAACTTTTCATTTATCCTGTGAAATAGCTAAACATCTCAATGGATTGCCATTAAATTTGGTAGAGATTAATAGTTATTAGACAATTTATCCTACTTACTTTTTCCCTCTTACTCTTTCCTCAAGCACCACAATGATCGCTGACACAAGCGGTTGTAAGGGAAATGTTTCAAAAGCTACTGTCATTAAATTTGGTACAGACATTGATGTTCCCCATAGGATAAATTCTGAGGAACCTTAAATCTAGAGTGCAGGACTTTTACATAAAAATGAATGTCCTTTACATTCAAGCCCTCGCAAAACGAGTCCACACAATTCTGATTAAGCCTATCACCGCCAGATAAGTCTCTCTGTATTTCCCAGTACACTGGAGTTTTTAAATCTGGTGTCATTTCCACGCTAGAATCAAAAGGGATATAACACTACCAGAGTGCAACAATCGTTTTCTACTACTGGCAACAGAGCAGCTCCATGGGAGCAGTTCTGGGTTTAAATGCTTTGTTTGTTTGAGAGCTCCTTGAGAGCTATTCTAGAGGTAGGGGACTGTTACCTTTTCACTTTTCTCTCTTTCAGCTTCTGTGAGGTTTTGAATCAGCAATATTTCTCTCAAAAGTCCCGTCTACCACCAGCTTATTATGGTCCTTGCTACAGCTGAAGCAATAACATGTGTAACATGTTGGTGGATGGCGGTGATTTAGTTACACCTCAGAATGTAATACCTGAACAGGGGAAAAAAGGCGTGTCGCTATTGCACTTACAGCGTAACAGTATGGTGATCAAGAAGCTTATTTTCCAAAAGCTAATGCATTCCTCTAGCAAACATTTAATTTCATGTAGTCTGCAAGAACAGAATTGTATAGCCGTTGAACCTGCCCTGACACTTGCCAAACCCATCAGTACCATGTTCTGTAGTAATGGTGCTGAGTACTTATGGAGCAGTGTAGGAGAATGAACTCTTCTCCTGTGCTGTTGTTATGAGATGAGTATCATCTCTATACAGAGGTGGGCAGAACCCCGGGGATGAGGCAGTACAAAGCATCCAAGGTACCATCAAAGCAAACTTTGGTGAGTGTCGAAGTTTATTTCTTAAATGTAATTTCAATGGGCATAGGCATCAATTCAGTGGATGCTCTGGAAGCTCAGAATCTACCCTGTGTTTTCGTTCTTATTACATGTTAATATTATGTGAGGTTGTGACAGCCTTTGCACTGTACCATACCTGTGGTGCTAGTGTGCATGCATATTAACAGATTGCAAAAAATACCCATATTTACAGTACCAATTAGGCTGTTGCAAACACAAACACACACACAACCACACCAAAGCCCATAACAGATCAGAGGTGTTGTTAAAAAAAGATTAAACAGCTTGAAGTTAATTTAAGACAGTCTCACTGTTTTGTTGAACAGGAATAAAAATAAAGTTTAACAACGCCAGCAAGTTTTATGAAAGGCAATGACATTCTCAAAACAAGCCCCATAATCACAGTCTGCCAACATTTTCAAGTGACCTTCAGGCTATGGCTGGTTATGTTTACATCTTCTAAAACATCTTCAAATGTGAGCACTGTATTTAATAGATAGGTGTTTGAGCCAATAATACAACGCAAAGGCATTTCCATAAGAGGTTGTACGTCCATGGAAAGGAACAAGGAACCTGCACATGACAAAATATTCTATTGAGCCAACTCATGCCTAACGACAACACTTTTGAGAAAAGCTTTTTAACAATCATCAATGAACCTATTTCCTGTATTCTTTTCTTTAAAAATGATTACTGTAGTTGGCAACAATATGTAAAAATAATCATAATTGATCATTACAAGGTCCCAAAAACCAATGTAATGTCTTATTTTATCTGATCAGCAGTCAAAAAAATCCAAAGGTGTTCACTTTACAGTATTATAATATAATTGCCTGGAGAAGCAAGAAGCTGTAATCAGCAAATGTCTGGAATGACTTACAGTATAAGACTTTTCAGATCATTTCCCTGTCCACCGACTAATCGATTAATGCAGTCATCATGTCAGTACTAGTATAATATACAAATTAGGTCACAAAGGCATTTCCAGCACTGTTATCGACAGAAAGGCTCTCTGCCTCAAGCGAGTGTTCAAACTTTTTTTGCACTGCTGAGGACATTTAGCTGAAATGTGCAATTCTCCTACAGCTATCCAAATCTGATATTTCATCATTTGCATAAAAATGCTTCGATGGAAATCCTGTCTTGAACAGAAGACTGAATGAACTGCAATAACAAATTAAAAATCACTCCATGTAGAGTGAAAACCACAGACACTGAGCAGCTCTCCAATTGGCAAAGCTGCAGCCTCCACACAGGTTTATGTTTATTCATTGTTCGTCTCCCAGGTTAGATTTTCTTGACAAAATATCACCTGAATGTAATTCTGTTCAGCAGATTCTGCATATCTAACTATTAAACAACAGAATAACAGTCATTTCTGTCAAAACCTAACCAGATGAGTCCATAAAATCCAAATAATCCTAAACATGCTATTTTAACATCTTAGTCCTCAAAACTACAAAGCCCTGAGAACATGCTACTTCACTGACACTCCCTCCCCACATGAGAGCAGGTTATCACAGCGACTAGCATGACCAGCAGCGTGTACACTTGTCACATGCCATCAGCTCAACCAGGACCAGACGCCGGGCCATGCCAGGCCATACGCACTCCCACAGTCTCTGGAGGCGGTGTGGCCGAGTGTATTTTTAGACAGTGCCACCTTATAAGCGCAGCCTGGTCACATCACATCTGTGTAGTTTAAGTGGAGCCCTCTACCATCAAGCCAATGTGCCCTTTTACCAAGAGCCTAAGGTCAGACTGCAGACCCAACATAGATTTATTGTGACATTTAAGCATAAACCGAAAAAGAAACAATGTGTGAGGCCGCTCCTGGTTTGATCACAAATGTTATCATCCTGCTTCAAAAAGCCAAATATCAATGTACAGTAGGGTGCTTTAGAAGTTTAAAGTCCAACTGAAATCACAATTAGTTATTCCTGCTTGTAGTCATAAATAATGTCAACTTGTTTTTTTAAATGTGTTGTTAATAGTTGTTATATCATTAAAAGGGTTAAAAAAGGGTATAGGTTGTTGCTGAGCAGCTAATTAGTTACTGGCCTGCAAACTGATTTTAGCAGTGCACTTTTCCCTGGTGAATGTTTGTCCGGTCGCTTGTTCAACAAGCTGAGGTGCAGGGCAAGATACGTGTTCATATTTGTAAGTTAGATAAGAATGAAAAAATTAGCAGGAAAGTTAGTTTTGTTACAGGAAAGGTTGTTGTTCAAAGGCTGCACAACTCTTTGTGTTGTGCAGCAGGCTGCTGTCTGGCTCAGTGTGACAATCTGTTCTGACCTTGATAGAACGTTGACATTACTATATTATGCAAGATTTGATTGGTTGTATTGAAATAAAGTCCCAAGCTATGTAGACACAAATCAGAACGATACTCCATCAAATTCATGCACAACTAGGGGCTACATAGCCTGGGAACTCAGAGCTCATGTTTATTTGCTCTGGCAGATACGTCTGGCCCCCTTCCCATTCAAAGTGATTTCCATCTTACGTCGGTGCTGTTTGGCCAATCACAACCCTTTATCTAATATGGGGCTTGTTTGATGTGATGACTGACAGAGGAGCCCCATTGAGACATTTTTGTAAACAACCAAGATGGCTGCCACTGATGTGGAACGTTCTGTTGAATCCGCCGTTGCGGACTGGACGATATGTTTTCCCTATTCTTAAATTTTTACCAGAGGTGGGACTAAAACCTGAGGAAAGGTCATGGGGCGAGCTAAATCTAAAGGCTATACCTACTCAAAATTCATAGAAATGAGCCATTGGTTTCATACTGATATGTCACAGGAGGCTCACACTATCCAAAATGGGAAGGGTTCATCTTCGGTGGGACCTGAATATCCACAGTAAAAGTCCGGCCTTTAGATTCTGATAGTTATTCTGAATAGTTGGATAGTTTATATTACTGTAACCACAATCTTTTCCTTACCTTTATCATACCGTAATTACCATGTTCAGACATTGTAAAAAGAAAAGTAAGTAAGGCATTTTATGCCTTTATTAGTTAGCAGACAATGGAGAGCTGACAGTAAATGAGAGGGGACAGATAGGGAATGATGGGCAACAAAACAAAGGTCCCTGGCTGAAAGCCAACTGGGGACATAGCGTTTCCTGGTCGGCGCGTCAACTCCTAGGTCACCAGGATGCCCCAAGAGATAATTTAAGAAAACATTGTCATTGAATATTTAGCAGGACTAAGATTCTACAGCCATGCTAGCCACTCTGTGAGGCCGTATTTAGGCCCAGCGATGCTTTGGACTACATGTTAACGTCAGCATGCTAACATGATCAGAGTGACAACACTAACATACTGGTCTAAAGCAGGTATAATGTTTACCATGTTCACAATCATAGCTTTGCGTAAAAGCAGGCTAGCATTTGCTAGTTAGCAATAAACACAAAGTAGTCTACAGCTAAGGCTGATGGAAATGTCATTCGTTTTACGAGTGAAGATGATGATGGCGCTGAATGAAAAGTCAGGTGACCCTTTAAATTCATTATAATTCATCCAGAGCAGGACATGTATTTGTGTAGCAAATTTCATGGCAATTGATCCAATAGTTTCTTTTAAAACCTTAAATGTCAACCTGCTTGTAGTGCTAGATAAAAGGTCAGGGGATTCATCTCCCGGGGACCATGAATATCCATACAAAATGTCATTGCAATCCAGCCAATAATTGTTGAGATATTCCAGTCTGGACCAAAGTGCCAGCCCATTGCTAATAATGTTTTCATTAAACGAAATCTGGGGTTTTACAGAATGTCACCCTTCTTTTCTTGTGATTGTGTTTTGGGGGCACATGAAACCTAAGCTCTTTGATTGGATGTTCCAAAATGCATCTCTCAAATCGATGAAAACTCCTCTTCTTATGTTTGTATGTACACAGGCCTTTGACTCTGGAATAAAAAAGGGGGATTTAGCATTTGTGGTATCTGTTTCTGCACCTTTGACCAGAGAACCAGATAATTTTTAACCCCTTTGTACATATTTTTCTTTTTACAACAGCAGCTGACCAACTGCCACCAGTTGAAGAAATATGTAGCTCCATGACTGACCCACTTTCTGTAAAAAGAAGGGTTGAATACAGTATTTCATATCCACCATGGATATTGTGGTTACAACTTAATTTACCCCTTCATTTGACTACTCATTGGCCTTTACTTAGACCCAAAAGCGGCTTTGTCTTTTCAAATGTTAATGTATGCACTGTAAAATACTGGGTGTAAAACTGAACTCATCTACATGATCCAAATACATAATAGATGACACATAACAGAATCAAGAGGCTACAGACAGTGAACTCGTGGAGGGAGGCAGCTCCAAACTCCTCCCGTGGCTCTCACTCTGACAGGATTCTGCAGCGAGCTCCACGACACAGAGATCCCCCCCCACCCCCCCTTGATTTGTGAGATGCAGACGTGGAGGGCTGTATGGGGCAGATTTGAAGGTTATTGTCCTGGTGGATGGCATCTTGTTACAAGCAATAGCGACCCACTGTCAACAATGGCTGTCAAATGGAATGTGCTGTAGCTGAATTTGGGTTTGATGGATGTCTAATAATGACATTTTTACTGTATATCACTGCAGTCACAGAAGTAAACTTGATAGTTAGATTTTTAGGATAGAACAGCCTGGAGAAAAATCCTGAAGTTGCTGCATTTGCATTGGATTTCAGTTAGGCTGCTTTTACATTTAATGGGTTTCATTTTATTGTGCTTTTTATAGGTGTGGCTCCGTGGCTGCATAAACCAGATCCTCAGGTCATGAAATTTTTAAAATAGCCCTGCCTTTGTTGTCTCTAGCTTTGGCAAACTTCACCCTGGGATGTGTGAGCCTTGCACATGCAATACAGGCTGATTTATTGAATAGGCTTACAGATAGACTTTATGGTCATTGACCTAATCCTATTAGTGGAGTTTTCCTTTAAACTTTAATTTATCTGTCAAGAACAATTTGTGAAACATTCCCGCACAAAGCTGCTACGAGGCCACAGTGAGTCTGGAAGCTCAGGTTAAAAGCCTGATATCTCCTGACCCTCAATTTATGTTGCATTCAAGGGAATCAACTATGGCTGCACAATTACCAGTAAATAATCATACGCATTATTATACAGCCATATAACCAAGGGTTTATTGAAGTGAAAAGGAATGGATCAACCTGATGATCAACCCTCTTGCCCTGTTGTCCTCTTTATCAGTCATCCTGATAATTTACAAAACCACACCAACCAAGTTTGGTTATTAGCTTGTCAGGTAATAGCAGGAAGCAGTGAAGTTCCACAGTAAGCTATCATGTTTGCAATATGATGTTTAAATAGAATATACATTTGGGGATATTTTATATTTTTTAACTGTCAAAAAAATCTCATAAAAAGCTAAAACCAACTAAATTTTGATCCTACTAACAAGTTTTGTTTGTGTATCCAAAACCTGATACGTCTTCTTCCTCTGGGCCATAGCGTTCCAATGTGGTCCAAAAACTATAAATACATCAGTGCACACCGTTGCACTGGGTGACATGTTCCTTCATAACAATGAAGACACACACATTTTGACTTGATGTCACTAAAGCACCAATCAGCGGCTGAAAAATGCCCCCCAGAATGCTCTAAATATTCGTGACCCATTTTTAAAAATCTAAAAAAAGGGAACCAACCCACAAGGATGGGAGTGGGGTTGAGTGCCACAGATGGCAGGGATTTCAATAACAATATAGAATATTTCTCCAGCATTTAAATGTCTCTTTTTTCTTAAGATTAACACTCGCACATTAGAATGTTCACATATGATAACTATTATCTCCAGCTCAACTTTTACACATGATCAGCTGCTTACTGTCCATAAGATGTTTGTATTATTAAAAAGAAAATTAACAGGAATGGTCAACCATGTGCATCGGAGGGCAGAGAGTAGACAGATTTTTTCTCCACCAAATACAACAACAGTAGATTATATATTGTAGTCAGGCTAATACAAAACTACAGTGCCTTATCTTCACCTTTACTCCAGCATAATGGGATGCACAAACCCTTAAAAAATTACATTAAGTATGTTTTTGCAGTCATACTTTCCCAGAGCTTACTCTGGCTCTGAAAAGACAAAAGCAGCACCCAGACCTTTACATCACAGATCTGTAGAGAAACACTGAGCTCGACCATCCCCCACATCAAGACCTTTGGATGACACAAGCCATCAAGGTCACCTCACATGAACTAGCGTGGAGCCCTCGGCTACAGCTCTTTTCCTGCTGGCTCCCCTGCTCTGTGATGCTGCAGTATGGACATTGGTTTCTACATGGATACAGCTGTTTTCTCAGAATCAATTTCCCTGCCGTCCCTGGTAACACAGCCAGTACAAAGCGGACACAGATTCTACATGACAGCCATGCACAAAATACAAACAGCTTTGATATTGAGAGCAGTTGGAATAATAGTATAGGCCACAGAGGAAAAAATACATCATATACAACTGCACCTCAGATACTTCTTCTGAACTATTCTGCATGAATATGTTTCACTATCAGTATTAACAGTTGAGTTTAATGTCCCATGATGGTTTGACTGATGCAGTGGTGGAAAGTAACTGAGAACATGTACTTCATTATTGCAATTTCGACAAATTTAAAGGCATTTGTGCTTTGAGTATATTCATTTTATGCTACTTTATACTTTTACTTAACTCAATTCCAATCAAATGTTGTACATTTTATGTTTATTTGACATTTGACTGGGTTCATTTATGCAATAATAATAATTTTCCAAAAATGTGATATATAATTAGGCAACACTATGGATACTTTAAGCATATTTTTCTGAAAGTACTTCTGTTACTTAAAGTCAAGTCAAGTCAATTTTATATGTATAGCACCAAATCATACAAAAGTTATCCCAAGACGCTTTTCACATAGATTCGGTGTAGACCATACTCTTTAAAATATTATTAAATATTAAGGGGCTCCACACTCATATTAAACATTCGGTTCTGGAGAGAGTCCTCCAATGTTGCAAAAATAACCTTGATGATGTCATGAAACACGCTACTGTGTTGCATTCTTGGGAGTTGTAGGGGTCAATATTTTTGGTAACTAGATACTAAAAGTCAGGATATCTTGGCCTCTGCTGCTTTGATTTTGACCATTCTTTTAACATCTGGTTCAGATGACTCACTTAACTTTATGGAAGTGTAATACAAAAATCAGAGCAGGACCCCTTTAATTCAAATTACTTTACTTACAAATCTTTTCTTGAAGGGTCTTCTTAGTTTTTTTCCAATCGCTACTAACAAGCATCTGTCAATAAAAATCACACGTTCTTGCAATAACAATCACAATCTTCATCAAAAGCCTGACAGGAAAGTGAGGGATAATGTTCACTGAGCTGTGAGAAGATATTTTCATGTGAAACGTGTGCAGGGAGTGTTGAGTTTCACTGACAATAGCTTAACAGCAAACCAAAAATGAAAATAGGAAGTGAAAGGAAATATTTAGTGAGTGAAAACAGCATTTCTGTTACAAAAGAGAAACTTTGAGTGTTGGCATGACTGCTGACAATTAACCAGGGAAGAGGGCACGTTAGGAATAACTGCCTGTTTCTAACAAAAGCCTGGTCCAAATAAATGGCCAGTATTTGGTGATTTGCAGTACTTTTACTGTCCCTGACGATTACTTCCGTGCAGTTCATGTGACAAATATCTGGGATCTTTTTTACAGCAGCAATGAATATAGTTGCCTATTCAATATTTCAGTTCATAAAAAACACTGATGGTGAGAAAGTCCAGTATGACACTGTGTATGAGACAGTCAAACACCATGTCGTACCTGTGTTGCCTGACAGGAAGCTAATGGGAAACACAAAGGGAGTGAAAGAATGATGAGCTGCAACGTCCACTTTCCTGCAACCGCGTCTCATCACTCATCACACACGGTTTCAGAGCGAGTGATAAAAGCATCAGCAGACGGCTGACAGGAGATAAAGTACAAGACCCCTGTATTCCAGCGATTGCAAAAAACCTAATCAAAGAAACAGTCACAGGAAGCTCTTTTGTAGAAATATGAGGAAGGAAAAGAAAGAGAGGGGAGGGAAAGACAGTCAGGGAAGAGAAAGGAAAAAGAGTAGAAAGGTTAGAAAAAATGATGAATAAGAGGAGGTGATGCCAGCTGCAAGCAGGGAGGATGAATAAAGACAGAAAAGTAGAGGAGATGGCAGGATAGAAGATGGGAGAAAAGAGAGAAAAAGAAATATGACACAAGGAAAGAAAATAGGAAAGGAGAGGAAAAATAGGATAAATTAAGTTGGAGAAGTGGGAGGAAAGAAGATGGGGAGAGAGGGGATAAAGATACAGAGAGAGAAGGAGGGAAAAGAAAGGAAACTCAAAGAACAATTGAAAGGGGGAGGAGGAGTATAGAGGAAAAGAAGGAAAGGAAAGTAGCTGAACAAAAAGAAAAGGAAAGAATATGAAATTAGAGAAAATGAAAGTAGAGAGAAGAAAAGGAAGGAAAAAAGGAAAGGAAAGGAAAGGATAGAAAAGTGGATAGGAAAGGGGGGAAAGGAAAATAAGAGGCAAGAGGAATGGAAACGAGCAGAGGCGTGTGACAGGGAAACCGAGGGCAGATGAGGAAATGAAAAAAAAAACGACAGAGCGACAGAGTAGAGAGTGATGTGTTTAGGGGGGAAATATACAGTAAAACAGAAACAGAATAGCAAGAGTTGATGATGAGCTGTCCCTTGACTTGTCCTTATCTGGTTCAGAAGCCCAGATTTCCAGACTGATAGCTGGCAAACTCCCAGTAATCAGAGCAGAGACCAGAATCCCTCCACTTCAATCCCCCACAGCCTCTCCTCACCTCCTCCATCACTCTGCACCAACCTCAAACTCCACTCCAAAGGGACTTGGAATGGAAATGCCCCCTTTCACTGTGACACTTACATAAAATCTCAACATGCACTGCGAAATCGCAACACCAATTGATGCTTATCTGTGGGTGCAAAGTGAATGTAAAAACCATGTTTTTATCTTTCTCTAGCGGAGGCATATGGAGGGACAGAAGTTGCTTCGAGTGGTAAAGGCTACACAAACCAAACAACACACATCACCACCCAGGCACTTATAGAACAGGGAATGACAGGCGGCATAATTGCGCCTTTCATGTTCTTCCAATTTACACGACAGGGAGGGCCGGGTACCTTCACAATGTGTCTTTGTGTTTGATGAACCCCTTGCATCCAACCGCAGCGCCAACACTGTCACATTGTTCACTGGTCTAGAAATGTGGCACTGCTGTTTATCCACTATTCTGACACAGGGGGTGGGCTGGGGGGGGGGGGGGGGGGGTGTTGGGAAAAGCAGTAAAAAATCCATTAACAATAAAGGTTTCTATATGAGACGGGCAAGCTGTGGATTGACGTGTGCCTGTGTCTCAGCGATTACTGAGGCCGCGGGGACACATGCGGCACGATGGACAGGGAGATGTATAATTCACACACGACTCACATTGTCTGTTCTGAGCTTCTTGGCAGGGCAGCCTCCATCCACAGGATGTAGCATGTAATACAGCCGCACTTTGTTGGCGTGTTTCCGACTCTGAGGGAGAGAAAAGGGAAACAAGGTTTAAGCAGAGCATTACTGAAGTGGTAGATCCTCGTTCTGATGTTGTCTCCTCGGGCGCTGCTGGTCCTCAACTGTCAATCAAACAGGACAGCCAGTTCCAGGATGTCTTTGGTCTTGAATGTATTGGAGGGGTTTCAAGGGGAGTAGATTTAATGTTGAACACACTTGCTCTCATCCACAGGCTAAACAAATCCTATTCAGTTACAAATTGTCAAACACCTGTTTGACAAACTGTCTGTGCAATGAAGTTACTTTGTGTCATGTACCAATTAATGATCATCAGGTAAGATCATCAGTGCATTGTTTAGCTAAGGCCCACAACTTTACTGTTTTGGTTGACTCTCACAGCTCTCATAATGTCATTTTTGAATTCATTTCAGAATACAGCTGTTTTCAGTAAAAAGTTCTAAAAACCTACTGCACACCACTCGCTCAGCAACAAACTCTGCCCTTTGCCCTTAGAACTTATCTTACAGTATTGAGTGTTCAAAGTGTTGGAATGGTAAATAAGAGAGGGTTAGCTAAACCAATATTGAAACGCACCATCATAATACAGACATTCATAATGGCAGGAAGTGGGGTGCCCCCGTGGCATATAGGGCTAAGATGCCAACCATGAATCACAATATTCCGTTTTGAGTCCGGTTGGACTTTTGTTGCATCTCTCTTCCTAGTTTCATGTCATAACTCTACTGGCACTATTTAATACAGACATAAAATGCTGTGAAAATAATTTTTAAAAGAAAAAGAAAGAAAGTTGCAAGTGCTTTAGCAATGTGATCATTCAGACCAATATTCACAACAGTTAAACCAATTATTCTAATCAAACTGCAAGCAGGAACTGCATCACTTTCTGTTTACACCAGGCTATAAAGTGACTCTATTCACCGATCAAATACACTGAATGGGTATTGGTGCTGATACTGTGGGTGTTTTATTTTTTAACAGAATGTGTATAGGCCAGAAATATTGATTGTTAGTCACTGTCACAAAATTGTAATTTTATAAGCCTTAGAACAATATGATTACATTTGCATAAAGCCAAAAGTAATGTTGGTGCATTAACATCTCTACTTTCAGTAAATAAGTGATGTTTAGTTACAATACTGGCTTAAAGAAAAGTGGTCGCTGGTATCCGATTTGGTATCCGGTTATTGAACTGACCAATACACTGAGCTGAGGACCAAAATTGGTCATTATACTGCATTAGTCAGCTAATTACTCAATAAAACTAACATATACACTGTAGAGTGATGCAAAGGATTACTTTAAAATACTATTCATGAAGATATACATCTGTTGAATATCCTTACCAAAATTTAAAAAAATAAACTTTTCATCTTGAATTATGTCCAGCTTGACATTAAATTATCAGAACATCCATACCAACAAGTCTTCTCAACTTTACAACAAAATATGTCATGTGCCCCCCAGAATAACAGGCAAATGACAAAGCATTGCCTGATCTGACACCGTTATGATAAAGGTTTGGTAAGGGTTAGGGAAACATCAATGTCAGGGCTAAAATTACAACTTTATTAATGTAAAGGGAAATTCATCACCGTGATTCAAATACTAACTGCTTGGTTAAGTTTAGGGACCAATCACAGTCCAACATTTTGATGACCCGTCTCACCACTCCAACCTCCTCCCTCTGCTGACTCTGTGGCTTTACAGCAGCGTCACCACACATCGCTGACACGACTGATTCTGTCGTTCTTTCTTGGGAGGTCTCATCCATCCATACTGGAGTACCCCAATCATTCAAAAGGCCATTGGGATATTTAATCCCAAGAGCTACAGCTATTTTATCCACATAGGAGTAACCTCAATGGGAGGTATCCAGGAGACATTCAAATTATGCCAGAAACAATGCTATTGCACCTTCTAAAACATCCCAAACAACCTACCATCACTTTTAAATGCCAAAACAGCAATTAAAAAATTCAATGTTGTCAGAAAAAGCTATCTGCTGATCTGGTATCAGTGTATGGGACAATGGTGGTGGATTCAGCACCCTGTTGCTGCAGAGTATAAACACTCTGTCATGTACTGATGATATTGTGATGCAAAACTGCCACGTTAAAGTGCCTCACTTCTACAATTCAGCTAACTCCTTGTTAAAATGTGCTCTAATAGACAGTTAGGGTTAGATGGGCTGCGTCATATCAATCTGTGATGGAGCTTATTTGAAAAAGTCACACCATTATGTACAAAGACTTCTGCTTGAGTCTGGCACTTCCTGCTCTTTCCAATGTGCACTCCCGTTTCAAAGATCTGGCTCACGTTTGTGCCAGGTGGAGGTTCCATTAAAATAAGAGAAGACTGTCAAATGAAGTGCACTCTGCCGCTCCCTGACGCTGGATTGAATTGATAATTAGCGCTCGGTTCACTGAGGGTGAAGTGGGAGTCTTCTTACCAGCAGCCCATCGATCCCCCAGGATCTGATGGCGCAGCCACGACAGGAGAAAGACTGGATTTGGAAGGACAGATTAGTTTCTATCTGAAAATGATTCTACTTTAGTAGGAGATTCAGATGTTAGGATACAGAGAGGGGAGGGAAAAAACCTCCCGCGATATTGTCATTGCATTGTCAGGGGACGCTGCAGATGAGGGGGAGTTTATAGTTACAAGATAACGTCTAGTGAGGCGTGTGGCGGCATGGACAGGTGCCCGATGCGTTACTGTGTCAGGCAGAAGGACAGCGACCGGCTTCTCTTCACAAGGGCATGACAGACGAACTCATCCCGCCTGGTCGGGGGAGGTGGGGGTGAGAGCGGCGGCTGCAGGAATCTATTTGTCTTACCTGTCTGGTTTCCTGGCAAAGATACCGCAACCTGAGCTCAGCCACTTCTTTGAGGGGAAAAAAAAAAAGATCCAGCTTGAAAAGCATGAAGGATGCATGGCAGTTAACTCGGTACACTTTTCATTGAAACTTCGTTTTAATTGACTTTCCTTTTAAACAAATACGCCTGCAAGTATTTGCAAAAAAGTATGAAAAATGATTATGACACTTTTAGCTCAAATGAACATGAAGAAAGCCTATTCTGCCTTTATATAAAACACCAGTCTTGTTACTTATGTATTTTTGGAATGTGAAGTGGTCCTATTCATATTGTATTACCCTTTAAATATAACATGCTCACTGCAGGAGCATAGATGTTTCAAACTCAGTACGAACAGAGTAGAAGAAGGAAGATTTAAGCATTTAAAATTTAAATTCTCCCCAACTTATCACTAAATAACCAGAATAAAATAAGTAACGGGTCTTCGTCTTTAAACAAAGGCAGAAGCAGCTCTGTACTGTTCAAACTGTTTGTTCCTGTGCTAAAAATAGGATTTTGATAAGGGATAATGATATGGAGAAAATGGTATTCCACATTTTCCCTTCATGGAGCATAGGAACAAGACAACCAACCAGAGTTTAACGTCAATTCCCTGTGAGATCACTGCCTATAGCTGCCACAGAGGTACCATTTGCAGCAGGCTGGGCTGTGATTCATCCCCTGAAATCATATCAGTGCTTTTTTTTACCCGCAATCAATTGCACTAGTGGTGCCCAGGCGCATTATTTGTTATGTCACCCTAAAGTGCCTTTTTACGCACTGGGGTAACATCTCTTCTCTGCAGTAGAGAGCTACTTGGGTTTCTGCAGTGCAAACAATTCCAGCTCCATACTGGATAGAAATGTTCCACTTCACCAGTTTGCAGAGGACATTGCTGCAATTGGGCTATCATGCACATTAACCTTTACATTTGTAAATTTGAAATTCTACTTATTTGATAATTATTTTAATTTAAATTATATTTTATTGCTTTTTTTGCATAACTTCCTGATTACCAAGTGGCATATGCAACTACAATTGGTTCTGCACTCTGCTCAGAGTCAAGGCAATGTGAACATATCAGGAATACAGAGTGTTGTACTGTAGGTATTTCAAGGAGTAACTGCTGTACATTGAATGAATAGTTCTACATTTTGGGTGGTAAGATTATTCACTTTCTTCCACAACACTGGAAACAGAGAGAAATAGCAAGCCTGGCTCTGTCCAAAGGTGGCAAAATCCGCCTACCAGCACCTCTAAAGCTCACTAATTAATACATTATATCTCGCTGGACTGTATCTCGTTGACACGTTGTGGTTTTTCAGGGGCAGAAAGAAAACCCCCCATACACCACAAATCTTCCTTTTTACACTTCAGTTTTTGCACAGAGTAAATAAATAGGATGTAACATGTTACTATTTTGTCACCTTTAGCTTTTTCCCCGTTTCCAGTATCTCTCTCTCTTTTTTTAAACTAAGCTGATCGGCTGCCAGCTGTTTACCGTTATTGATATGTACAAACATGAAAATGGTATCTTTCTTCTTATCCAACTCTTGGCAAGAAAGTGAATAACGTTATTAACCAAAATGTCAAACTATTCCTTTAAGTGATATATTTATATTTTCTCAGCCTTGTTCAGAAGGAGAGGAAAAGAAAGAAGTAAAAAAGCAGAAGCAGAGCAGCAGAAGAACCACAGTGAGCAGCCACAGGGTAACATGCCAAGCCCCTCCTTTGAATGTTCCAAACTCCTCAATCTTTGATATCCTGGACCCAGACATTCAACCGCTCCACATTTTTCTGGGATGAGCTATGATCGAGGAGCGAGGAAGCCTCCCAGAGGAGTTTTAAACGGGGATGTGCGAGACCATCCTACGCAGGAGTCTACAGAGAACACCTCTATCACCTCTGTTAGAGCAAATGTAAGAGTTCCTTTACATTGTGCCAACTACTTTACTTTACTATGGACGCTCTCAATCCCTGTTAGCATCACAATATTTCAAACTGTACTGTTTTGTGTATTCGGTGTGGTCTCTATTCTTCCAGAAATCTATAAAAAAAACTAGTTATGACAAGCTTGTTCCGTAACTGGTTCAACTGGGTTGACGCTGCGTATTTTTAGGCCCACTAGCTGCATGCCTCTAGGGATGGCAATGTCAGTCAGTCCACCACTTTGGCCCAGGCTGAAATATCTCAACAACTATTGGTTGATGTTTCATACAGAGATTCATGTTCCCCTCAAGATGAATTGTATTAACTTTAGTAACCCCCCTGACTGTAGTGTTATCATCTGGTCAAAATTTCAATTTGTGCAATTCTTTGGTTTATATGTAGCACAGGATATGGAAAACAAAACCACCAAAACCCAACACAAATATACACATATCTCACTCCAAGAACAAATGAAAACCATATTAAATCCAAGAGATCCATGGTGAGAGTATGACGTATACACGCAAGATGAGTTAATGGCATGAAAGTGATTTATTTTTGAGAGCAAAAATGATTAATTCAAGGGCACGAATTACTAAATCATACTGTCAAAAAAGATTTCTCCATGACACCTCCATTGCTCCATAGGTTTACGGAGCAAAACTGATGACATTCCCGTCAGCCTCAGCTGTACATTGTGTATCCTGCTTATTAGCAAATGTTAACATGCTAACACGCTAAGTTAAGATGGTGAACATTATACCTGCTAAACACTGGCATGTTCAGGCATGCTGACACTGCATTACTGTGCAATGAAAGCAAATGTTTGACAAAAGTAAAACCAAATTGGATGCTCATTGTATGACTGAAACTAACGATTGTTTTCTCAAAAAAACAATTCATTGTTTTGTCTATAAAATGGAAGAAATCGTTGAAAAAAGTTTTGTTCATTATCATGTATTAACTAGCATCATATCCTGTGGACACAGGAGAAGCTGGAACCTTAAGAATGTTTGCTTAGAAAAATTACTTAAACTACTGTTCAACCATCAAAATAGTTGCTGATTCATTTTCAGTCGATCGACCAATCGATGAATTGACTAGTCGCTGCAGCAATAGTCCAGTGTGTTGGATTACCTACTGTGTCCTACTGTAATCCGTATGTGATTCCACAAGTTTCAAGTCCCTGCAAGTTCTTGCTGTAGTAAAACGATTGGAACCTAATGGACTGGAGGAAGGGAACAATACATTTCAAGACAGGACAGCGTGTTTGGAAAGTGGCCCGGAGGTTTGTGAGGTATATGTGATTTGGAGTAAATGGGCCAAAAGAAGTAAAACATTACCCAGAAAAAAACCTAGGAGTCCAAGCAACTGAGAATAACAGCAGGATACACTGTGAAGGTATACCAGATAGAAGACACATGCACAGAATGGATACACTGAACAGATGGGAGCCTGTAGAGTATAAATCTGTTTATGCTGCAGATTTACAGCTGATATGTTGGTCTGAGGAATCTGAACAGAAAAATGACCACTGACTGAGAATGTAGCTTCACCGTATAGGAACAGGCCCACTGTGAAACGTGCATGTGTGTATGTGAGGAAAGCCAAGTGCACACTTGACATAATCAGGACTGGAGAAAAATCCATACTGCATTACCACCACATCAGTGAGCTGATCAGATGTCCCCCTACCCAGAGCCAGGGTGGGCACTGTGGACTCCTAGAGACAAACACTCCCAGACATCCCAAACCAAGCTTGAACACCACGGCCAACTGTAAAACTAGCCTCGCTTCTAGTTGCAAATAACAAAAACAGACCCTTTGTTGTATATAAAAACTGATCCTCAGTGATAAATAATATGGGGGGTGGGGGCTCGCTCCATCTAAACAGCTGCCAGCCAGGTGCTCTTGAACAAAGAACTTGACCCCGCACTGCTCCACTGTAGCTGTTGAGTGGCTGCCAGCAGCAGGCTGCAGCAGTACTGGGCAGCTCCCTGGTGTACATATGTTCATCTATATGAATGTGAGGCACCTGATGGGTTTCTCCAACAGAGGGCCCAGCCAGCAATACAGTCAGTTAGTTGAAAAACTGCCCATTAATATACATTCATGCTTATAATTATTCACTATGTCACTTGTCAAACTTGGAGGAAAAACCTTTTAGCAGAGACGTAGTGAGGCATTCCAGTCGCTGTATTGGTTATTTTACACACTGCAGGGGATAAAACGACCAACTGTCGCCACCAGAAACCCATTTTCGTTCCATATGCCTCACATCTGAGACGTCGGACCATTATTGGGCTGACATCATGTAGTGTGATCTGGACATGAGGCAGAAAACTGGTTAAAATCAAATTTGAAACAAGTTGACATGTACTGAAAAAAAGTCAGGACTTCTCCCATTTTTTTAAGAAAATAAGATTTTCCATAGACTGGTCCTTTAAATCAGCCCGGTAAATCCTGTGGGATTACAATTTACATTACTGAGAATCATTTCCAAATTCATGTAAGTGGTATTTTACGTTTTTTAAAGCTATTTCCCTATCTTCTTGGTTTCATTTAATTTTAGTAGACTATTAAAATCTCCAAAATCACTTAATTTTAGAGTATTAATAGTGTTAAAATGTCAGTGATTTGTAAATCCTTCCTGGAAGGGCATTCACCGGTGCCGTTCAGCTGCCACATAGCATTTCATTCATATGACGTTTGACGACTCAGTAGGAAATTATCAGACATGAATGTTGTTGAAAAAGTTGTCATAAACTTGACAGTTTTAGTGAATCGTCTTCGAAAAGGATTTTAATGACGTAGTCTGTTATGGATATTTGCAAGTGAAACACTGGATTCTAAAAACATTTAATTTTGAAAATTTGCTAAATATTACAAAAGCTAAAATATGGCTACATGTTTTGGGAAGTATTTCCAAGAAATGTCTATTTCACTCCAACTCCAAAGCCTCGTCTGTCCCGGGAGGAGCCCGGCGCCATCATTAGTACTATCTCCGCTCATCACAGCACTCGAACTGCCTCGCGTCGACGGCTGTTACACAGCTCGGATGCACCTCCCTACCTCCTTGGCAGTTTTTGGAGCAATTCACCCAGACCCAGCCCTGAGTGTTTTGTGACTTGAACTCGACAAGTGGCTGTGCTCCAGCAGCCTCAGTGAGCCTACTAATTATAGAAAATCTGACAGAAACAGTTGTGACAGAGGTCAGGTAAGCTCCTAGACACTCAGGACCCGGGCTGAGCTGTCGTACTTTGCACTCCCCGGATGATTCAGGCAGAGGGTTTCTTTGTGTACCAGTCAAGCTAAGGGTTCTGCGTTGTTACTACTACTACTGCTGTTGTACGCCCTCCAGTCTATAACAAAGCTCTCCACTGCATGGAACCCTGGGAAAAGCACCGCAGTCCCCCCTCAAAGGCATTATCTTGTGAATCATCACTCATTTACATCCAAACAGCAGGCTCATGTGGGGTTTTGTGGGGGGGATTACAGTGTGTTTACTCACAAAGACCTCCAAGGATTTGACACTTCCAGCACAAAGCGAAGCAAAGTTCTGCTAAAACTTTTGAAAATAAAGCCGCAGGGTACAGAGGGTGGTTTCAACTGTTGCCTAACACCACCAGCCCGCAGCACATTTACCTGGTAAAAGGGCATCAGCAGTCCACTGTTGATTTCCATTAATTGGCTGCTTCCCTTTACAGTTGTGAAGGAACCAGTCTTTACAGTGCAGGGTTCGAGTCAAAGGGACGTTAAAGGTTAATACAAGGAAGCTAAACCTATTACATGCACTGCATCCATTTACCCATACCCTGTATTTACACATATACTGTATATTTGGAAGTGATGGTCAGTCGTTCCGCTACTTTGGTCCAGACCGAAATAACTCAAGGTACTGAAAGGATTGCTACAAAGGTTTGTACAGACATTCATGGTCCCCAGAAGATGAATCCCACTGACTATGATGAACTTCCAACTTTTCCTCTCTGGCCACCAGCAGGTTGAATCCCGTCCTTCCATGTATTTAATCACAAATGTGCACTGTAACATTATTATTGTCATAGTGTAAATGGACATTATGCCTTTAACTTAGAGCATGTACTGCTGCATTTCTTTCACATCAAAGTGTGTCATTTTGTGGCTCCGTTGCTATTTCTGTTTGTCATTTAAGATTAATAGGCACCTTTGAAATTCATCTTGGTATCATGACTGTTAAGTGTATAGTGTGCCATCATTTTGTCTGTTTCTTCCCGTTTAATGGCATCTATTATATCTGTTAACTGCACGAGCAGACAAACTGCTAAGAATGACTGTTTAAAAAATAGAATCACAGACAGCTGATTTCCCTGGTGACAGGAATGACATGCAGATAAGGAAAACTGTTATTTTTAAACCTTGGGAAAAAAACAAGATATGGGCTCAGTGACTGGAGCTGCAGCACAGTAAGAAAGCCTTCCTGCTGTTTTGTGCACTCAGTGTGAAACCTCAAAGTCGTCCCAATGTGATTATCAGTAAGACCCCCTCAGATGGCCTCAGAGAGGTGCTTTATAAGGAATTAATCTGGCACACTGAAGCTGCACTGTCACTTTAATGGATGACCAGTGAACATATCAGCATGCATTACTAAAGCCGTTACTGTGCAATGATGGCACAGGTTTGACAAAACTTACAGATGCCCTGCGAGTTGATTTTAATCACAAGTAATGATATAAATCTAAGTTTGAAAGCCTTGCATCAACCCAAAATCCACACATAGCATTTAATTTAACATTTTTAATTGAACAATGTTTTATTCTCTTTAAACAATCTAAGGAGCAAACAGGAAACATTTCTTTATAGTGACCTTATTTTAATTTTTATTTTTACAGTTAAAACTGCACCAATCAATTTCATAATTAAAACTGAACAGATTACTATGTGTGATGTGAAAGATGTCACTCATAGTGATGAACCCACAGAGAATTATCACCTGACCCAGCGGTTCCCTTTAGCTTTACAGAGCCTTTTAGCTTCTTTCAGCTCAGTGTATTGGTTTTTTGCCTCAGGAGTCAGTGGACAGCAGACCATGGCTGGAAGGAGAGTGAACTTTATATTTATCAGGTGGACACAAACACGAACTCCATATGAATGCCAATTATGTTATTGTTGAGTTGTGCTAGCCACAAAATAAAGAAATCTACTAATTGGTTGGAAGTTTTATATAAAAATACACACATTTCATGAGCCTCACTTTATTCACCATACTTGCCCAAATGCATGATGAATCAACACAGTTGGACACCCATCCAAATAGATTCCTACACATCTAAAAAAGTTTTTTTTTGTTACTGTAGATTATTCCTCCCTTTAAAACTGAACTGAATGGATTGTTCATGTGAAATCATACAAACAGAGAAAATGGTGGATTGCAGCTGACTCTCGAGAGTCCTGTGTTCTTAACTTAGAGGTAAATACTGGTGAACTACAAACTGTCTCCTTAACAGGAGGGAGCGAGCAATCACTCCAGAGAAAGCCTTAGATCTTTTTTTCGTCCTGTCATCCCTTTGCATGGGAGAGAGCCTCACAGACCAGCCAGAAAAAACAGAAGGAAACACCTTACAGGAATCGTGCTACATTAAAGTTCAAAATGGTTTTACAGCAGGCTTAAAAAACACTGGATTTGCAGAAAAGACACTAAACTAAATGACTTGTTGTGCAGGGCACCTTTCACACTCAATTTATAAGGGGTCTGTATACATGAAATGAGAAATGGTGGAGGACTAATGGAAGTGGCCGGGTGCAGGAGCATACATGCTCTTGTTGAGCTCAAGTCGGAATAGACCTATCCATCAGCCCAACCTGCATTCTTCCTACATTGTAATAGCACTGGGAGCTCTATTACTGTTCTTCATGACTTCTTTGCTTGTAACAGAGAAGTAGTGCGTGTGGTCTGGGATTGTGTGTGTATGTATTTGTGTTTGTCTGTTAATTTCCAAGTTTTTGCATCCGAGGAGCCCCTCAAAAACGAGAGGATGCATCTCAGGGGCTTCGTCCTCATATTAAAATTTGAAACAACATATACTGGCCCAACACCTCTCATTGCCAATCATTTCCCCTGTCACCTTGCATTTGTATAATACCTGCCAACCTCTCCGCTGTTGGAAATAAACATCCCTTCAGCTGGCTCTTGCCGACACTAGGACAGAGCACGAAGCAGGAGTTCAATTTGTTACTCAGGACAGGAACCAACTTAATTCTTCATTGTTGACAGTCAGATGCAAATAAACAGAGGCCATGCCACCTCATTGCTTTTACAGCAAATCTGAGACCTCAGATGATTACTAGATGGATTCATGACTTTTATTAACACCACAAAGGGGGTTTAACCCTTTCCAGATTCAGCCAGCACACTGAAAGCTTATTTTTCGTACATGAGCCAAACCCTCTTGGCAGCAGGCAGAGGGATTGTTGAGCGGAGATCAGTAGACAATGCGGGGAGCAAGCCCAGAGACGGCTGACAGAACGCTGTCAAGAAAGTAGGCCATGCAGTCAATTCTCAAACTCCCACTAAAAACACAGTATCGACCGCGAACAAAACCCTCCGAGATCAAAGAGAACAGGCCCGTCGGCTTTATGCAACATCCCATATTAGAGAGCACAAACGCGGCTATTTCACTGGCTTGCAGAGAAATGACATCATGAGGATGTTTTTGTCGCCTCGGCTGTACTTTTACATCACTGACAGTGTCACCTGCAGAGCTACAGAACAACCCTGTGAGTGTTTTTTTTTGATACCCTGTACCTGTCTACCCATGACTATGCCATGAAAGCTGCACTTCAGTTTAAAAAAAGGCTTCAATTTTTAAAGGAAACAATGTACTGTCAGCTTCAGACGTAAAGAGTAAATATATTATGATTCTGCGGGCGAGTCGAGCACAGTGTCTCCCCACTAAGCCTGAGGACTTTTCACTCCACTGATTTTCTTTTTTGACGAACATTATATCTCATTCCCACTCCCCAGAGCTTATAGGGCTTTTGTTTCTTCTTTCCATCGGTGGATTTCAAGATGATTTCTCATGAAAGATGGACTGATGAAAACAGTGTGTGAGCAGTGCAATGCAAACTGGAGACTGCTTTCTTCTTATGCACTATACGGCAAAAGACCCGTCTTCCGCAAACCTCCAAAATAAGTGCTGCCCAAATCAAAGCAAATAAAATATATAAATATGGGGGGGGGGGGGGGTAAATTGCATTTCCTCACGTTTATTTGAGTGCATTTTGGGAGTAAAATCAGTTATTTTACTCCATTACATTCACATTCACTATCACGCTACTTTTATTCATTTGATCTGTCCTTTTGGCCCTGGATATGTCACTCCTCGTCATGACTCAGTCTCTGAAAAAGTAATTAGATCACTTTGCTAATTACTCAACAGTCAAAGTAATTAGCTAAACAACCCCAAAGCCTCCACACTGCCATGTCACAACATGTGGAAATAAAAAAAAGAAAAGAAAAAAAGAGACACTGAGGCTCAGCCTGTAGATAGATAGCTGAGCTCCTATGACTGGATGCAACCAGGTGAGTTCTGAATGTAGACTTCGCAGTGAATACCATTATCGAGCCCCACACCTCCAGCACAAAGTTAACACATCTAACAGACGCAAAACTGATATCAACCCTGCATCAAACAACTGGTGAGAAGGCAAAAAAAGATTTACTAATTAAATAATCTAACGCACAGATCTCACAGAGGGCTCTTTCATTATTTAAACTTCTGACACAACAGGAACTTAAAGATAATTGTCCTCCTGTGCTTTTCCTACACAGTTACAAGCTGTACAATGAGATTATGTGTAAATCAGCGATTATCTTTACTTAAGTCAATTCTCCCTGTTTCCCCTGGATATTCCAAATATGTCGTGTCAGAAGGATTATTACAGGGAGTTCTCAGTATATGTAACGGTTATATACATGTTATATGTGCTAAAAGTAGTGGTATAGCTGTGCACATGTAGACTCTCCTATGACTCATGCAACTTTTTAGATCAAGTCAAAGTAAAAATGTAATACAAAAATAACTTTATGCACATCATGTACACACTGATAGGAGTCTCTTCAATTGTAAATACAACTTAATATGCAGTATGCAGTAGATGAATATATATATATATTAATATACTAATATACTAATATAAGGCACTCCTCTATATTATTCTTTGTTTTGTGGCTGTCCAGCTTCAACTGTCTTGTAGGCTCATGAAACTGTCAGCTGCTTTTACCCTAAATGGTTAAAGGGGGTGAGTAAAAGCCGTCATCGTGTCTTGAAAGGTGGCATGTGGAATGGGGAAAGGGACATGGACCTTGAGGATGAGGAGCTTAAAGAAAGCCTCATTTTCTGTATTGTTGTGTTATTTTCTCCACAACCCCCACCACCACTTACATGTGTGCATATGCAAGTGTAAATAACAAAATTAGTTAAATAAAAAAACATAAAAAAGTGTAAAATATGTTAATGACTACAATTTTCTGACTAAATATTTATAGTGTGCAACATCCTCTGTATTCTTAAAATGATCATAGCATACAACAAAGCAAATTCACCACCCCACTGAAAGCCAGATTCACACTGTTAAAAATGCAGCTTGTTGTTTTACGAATTTGTGCCCCTCGCACATACAGTGGGGGGGGGGGGGGGGGGGGGGGGTTATATTGAAATTAAAATCCTGCCTGGGATTATGAGCTGAGTCATGCTGAAACTGTGAAAGAATTAAATCTAAGTGCGAGTGGAATCTGCATCTCACGCTCTTTTAATTTGACACGCTTCATCGGCTAATCGCCTCCCTGTCAGAAGGATTCCAGGCTGTTTTTTTTTTTTCAAACTCGTTTAATCATCTTTCAAGAGCCGAAAGGACTGTTTCACCTATCTCTCTCCCTCTCTCCCTCTCTCCCTCCCTCCACTCGCCGGCGCCACTTTTTAAAGGGCGGACTAACAACTGATCTCTCAGGACTATTTCCATTAATAACACCTCCTATGCTCCACTGTTTCCCAGCGAGACAGACTCATAATTAAACCGTGCAAATGCTGCTGCATTAGAGTGAACGAAATAAAAAAGGGGCTAAGCATCTCAGCGGCGCAGTTTTATTTTTTTTGCTTACACAAGAAGCTTTGGGCCACTCTTCTTTGTGCCAACATGTTGGGAAGCCTTTTAATTACCTTCTTCTTGTGTGTGCAGATTCCTGACGAGGTCACGTTTGTCTTTTTCCATTTTGATTTAATAAGATGGACTTTTATACAGAGGCAAAGCTTTACAGTTGATTATGTGTTCCCCACTAAAGGCTCACTTTCCAGCCTCTTCAATTATCACCAGGCGCCATGATGATTTCAGTACTGTAGATTATTTTCTGTCAGCACTAGAAATGGCGAATATTTCCATCCCATTAACTCCAAAGCCTATGAAAATGACAGGGGGATGATCGATGGGTGCCGTACGGACATCGCTCTTGCAGACGCAGACATGAGCGTCTATAAACTCTCCGTCCGACCTGCTGAAACTATTAGGAGACCTCGCCGGCCTAATGACGCATGAGAAGTAATTAAGCAGGGATCATGGAAATTAGTTTCTTTCTTTATCCCACAAAAAACGTTTCAACTCATGACAGACTGCAGCAGGGGCACAGCAGAGTGCAGAGAAACGGCTAGCGCTGCAACTTTGCCCTTTCGGGAAGGTGTCAGTCTCCTGTGTACGTATACGTTCATTAAAAAGACATTTCATAGCACTGAATTATATATATGCTGATGTGTGTATGCTGGCTTCATCAAATCACTGTGTTAGTTGGTGTGTTTGCAAATGAGCTGCAGTACGTTTGCTGGGTGCCAGTGAAAAGTGACACGTCGGGGAGAAATTTAAAGGGTCCACCGTCGAATTAAAAAAATACCTCTTTGTGTCTGTGTGGAAAGATATGATCTGAACCAGAGGGGAAACTACTAGCACTCGTACTGAGCCACTGCGCCTCACTAATCCTCTCCTTCAAAGATCAATATTCGCAAAGGTCATACAGAGCGGGCACGGAAATGCAGATTAGCTCGTCAATAACTGACTCCCACACTCACCCACATGCTACAAGTACAGGGGATGAGCTGATGGAGGTGGGTGAGCGGTGGGAGGCGTAACAGATCATGGAGTTGTAAAACGTTGACTTGAAAGGCCTTGGAAAAGGTCATCTTGGCAAAAAATGTGTACTGATAAAATGTTAAGATTTGACTCAACAGGCTGATAGCCACTTACTTTATGTGTGTGTGCGTTCAAAATTTTGAGTATATTCATAACATGACACTTATTTCTTTGTCTGTTCACAGGATATCTCAACATTCATGGTTCCCAGAGGATGAATCCTGTCGACTATGGCGACCCCGATTTCTCCTCTAGTGCCTCTATGAGATTGACATTTGTGGTTTTGAGTGAAAAGTATTAATAACTATTGGATGGATTGCCACAGAATCCCCTTGTGATGAATTGTAAAAGCTTTGGTGATCATCTGAGTTTCATCTTGCGCCATTTAACAAAATGTCAATTTGTCCAATACTTTGATTTGTGACCAAATACCCGCAAAACGTTGCAAAGACGTTCCCGTCAGCCTCAGCTGTACTTTGGGTTTGGGACTTATTGGGAGATTATACCTGCTAAACAGAAACAGAACATTATAGAACCAAAACTAAGAAAAGAAGATCCCATAATAACAAACTAGAATTATTCTTTAAGAGGATATGGCATTTTGAATACTTCATTATTTTCTTACTAACTTAAATGTTAAAATTCAGTATCCAATGGTTGTCCATGGCTATAACATGCTTTTTCATTTGATTTCAAATGTTTACTATTAAATTAGAGAATTGTGAAGCCTTGGCAGAGGTGCTTTCTAACTCAAATGCAGTGTTAAATGGACATTATAAAGTCTGATTATTGGTAAAAACAGGTTTTACTCTCTTCAGGAGGCAAGTACATGTTGAAGAGCAACAGAAAAGTGATAATATGCAAAATTAATAACACCCTTAACAGCACAAAAGTGGCTTTGAACAATTTCCAAAAATCCAAACGTTTTAATAATATAAAACAGTTCTCAAAGGCAGATCTTCTGTGGAAGCAAAAATAGTCTCTTTGGTTGTCTTCAATGACTGTGACGATACAGTAGTGGTGCAGAGGCAATAACATACTGCCAAAGAGGGAGATTCAGAAACATTTTGTTTGGAACTTTATGTGTCATCAATCAACAACATATGCACATGTGCACAATTTCATGATGACTGGGATGTATAACACAAAACAATGCAAACACAGGCTTTTATGTGTCTGTGCAGCGGCTGTGTATGCATATCTGTGCTTTTGTGCAGACACATGCTTTTAGGCTTTAACCTAGACCAGGTTGCATGCATCTGGTCCCCAGTGTCAGGGAGGTCTTCCCTGAAAAAAACTGGGCCTTGGTGCACATTCAACCAACTGACTAGATAAGATGAGCAACAATATCTAGCATGAGTGACTGAAGACGCGGCAACTATAGAAATTCATCAAATCCAAGAAAAGCGTCAGGAAACAGCCACAAAAGTTATTTGTTAGTTTCTCGCTCCTTAATCCTCACATGACCCGGAAATGGCTCCGCTCCGCCATCACAAAGGATGATGCAGCTCTCTGATTCCTGTTCTGAGGAGTGACGGGACCAGCCCTCATGGACGACTTTCACCGGGCCAACACACCCCTTCATTGGAAATTTGATTGACAAACGACTTTATTCGTCTTCATCTTTTGTCATGATTTGTAATTTCCTATTTAATCATCATAGGTAATATTATATTCAGGGAGAGCAGGAGAGTCACACAATTTAATTCTATTGTCATTTCCATTCAGTCACAGGCTGAAAATCTCTGTGTGTCGAGGTAGAAGTACTTTGATTTACATAATTTCCACTTTTAAATCATTTCTACAGTTTGTAAGACTTTTTAATCATAACCTGGATTATTAAATACTGAATTTATACACAGAATATCAGTCTTCTCTCGTCGCATCTTTTCCTGTGAGTGAATGGGCTTTTGAATGGTTTGCTGCTCTGCAGTGGAGAGCGCAGGTAGCTGCGGTGATGCTCACTGAGCAGGAACGACAGAGAGAGAGAAAGAAAGAGCAGTCCTGTTCAAACAGACGGAAATGACAACTGTATTTACTGAGGAGAGTCAGTCTGGTGTGTTCCTGCACAGCAGAGTGACAACTGGGAATGTGTGTGTGTGTGTGTGTGTGTGTGCGTGTGTGTGTGTGCGTGTATGTGAGCCATGCACCACTGCCTTTTCCGCAAAGCTTGCGATTGCCAAGGACAACACCTGTAACCATGGTAACTGTACGCATTAAACATTAAAAAGTGCCCAAAGACAATGACACCAAAGATTCACTGACAGAAAACTTGACTAAATGTCTTTAGTTTCAAACAAATGCTAACAATAATCTAATGATTTAAAGTCTAAGTCCCCTGCCTCAATCTATAGTTTTCACCATCTGAAAGCAATAACAGAGATCTAAACTTCCCACTGGATGCATAGCAGGCACACATCGCAGTACACATCCACCCTAAATGACCCCAAGCGGATGATAATCACAAACATGCAAGTGTTGACATCCTTGAGGGCAGATGATATCACCAGAGACAGGTGCAGTCATAGGGCCCCTTCTTCTCCTCCACACATCCAAGGCTTCGTGCATTTTCGACAGCCTGATCAGTCTGTTGAGTGTGCGGGAATACTGCAAACAAAAATGCCCAGGACAATGATGAGAGGGTGCCTCACATCCAGGGGAGAGAAAGAGGGAGACGTGGTACTGTGGCAACACGCTGCATTTACAGGACAGTGAAAAATCATAATGAGGGTATGTTCTCCTGCATGGCCAAAGTGTTAGGTCTCACGTTAATTTTCTCAGTTCCTTGCTGCAGTTATACAGCGCCTAAAAATATGTGACCTTGATGTGATTGTTTACAATCACAATCTCACTATACAAAGGAACAGATGAACATTTTGGAAAATTCTCTTATTTATTATTTTTTTGCAGAAAGTCGTATGTGAAGCTAAGCAGCTGTTGGCTGTAGGTTCATATTTAAAGGATGTGTAATATTTAGTGGTGTCCATCTCCAAATCCAACATTATGTCTGAAAACTGATAAGCACGTTCCCCCTAATTCCTTTAAATGCTTTCTGGAAGACTCCCAGGTTCAACAACAGTCTTTATAAATGAAGCAAACCTGGATCCAGAAAACTGAACTGGATGTATAGACCTAAAATAAATACGTATCATAATACTTAATTACATTTACAAGAATGAATGTAACAAAACAATACAGTAAAGGATGGTAAGACATCCCTAGTTATTATTTATTCAAAATCATCTGCTTCATCAGGACTGCGTGGGTGTGCTTTGAGCAGACTTGATCGAAAACAACCTTACAGCTGCCACCACGTATTAGTTAAAATGTTGCTAAATCCTGGTCCACAGAAGTATGTTTCCATCTGAGCCCCGCCCACTTCAAACCAGTAAGGAGAGCCCAGAGAGAGGCACATATACAGAAATCTCTCAAGTCAAATAACAAGCTGTACTAACTTTGCAGGGATCATGTAGGACCCTATCACTCACAGTAAGAAGCTGATTGAGAAAACAGGTTTTTCTGGGCCTTTAAAGTCTGTAAGTGATTCACAATATCTGTGACTGGATGTATTCAATTTATTGCATAGCCCTATTCAATTTTTTGAACTACTATTAGAAAAATATTTAGGTCCTGATGTCACAAAACAATACATCAGCAGATATCATCTTCATTGTTATTATGTTACTATGCTCACACAGGTTTTCAACATCACTGCTGTATGTATCTGTTGAACTCCTCAACCTCTTTACTCCTCCGGCAAACCAACCGAGACAATTGCTGTACGGTCAGCAGCACAAATAAAATGGCATATAAAACGTTGATAGGCAAACTCATTTTGCAATGCGTTCGAGATAATGGAAACCAATTAGTGAAGACATGGAGTGGACAAAGAGCACAGCAGTCAGGACAGCACAATCAGCCAAACGGTAACATCAGAGTCTCCCCCATGCAGCTGAATACTGCCGTTGTTGTCGCTGTGGCTGGTTGCTGCATCTCCGGAGTCCCCAAAAAATGATTATGCTCTGTTTTGTGAGGAGCATCACTAGTTTGTATTAGTATGGTGGCATTTTGCAAAAAGAGTCTCTGGTGCTGAAAAAAGAAGAAAAGAAACAAACCGTTGACAGGCATTGTCTCTGGATGTGGGGGATAAGATCATTCAAGCTGAAGTAGCTGAAAAAAACTGTACCATAGATGGATGAAACTGTGCTAAAGATAGTCTGCTGTGGCATGTAAAGTTCATGCTGCTCAAATACACAATTTCTAGGTTCCCAAACTTTTAAATAAATCATCCTCACAGAACCTGGACACTAATACTCTATATTTCCTTTTGTGGGCTTGTCATAGCTCAGAAATATAGTTCACCAGGTTGTGTCTGAATTGTGCACATTCACAGCAACCTGCTGCAGTCATTTCACCTAAACAAAGCTGTAATACAATGGCAACAACACAAACTGAGAGCTTTGGGGCCTTTAAAAGAGTTCATAAAGCAAAGTGTTGTTAGCTACAATACTTTATTCTAGGTTTTCTAGGATGTTTAACCCTCAATGAAGATGCCCTTTAAGGCCACACAAGTCCATTTTTTTAGATAAACAACAGATTAAATGATGATGTGTGACATGAATGATGTTACAAACCTACAAAGAATGATCATCTCCCTCTGCAACTCCCCTCGCTCTACGGAGGATTTTAGTGTCTTTCAGCTCATTGTTTTGGTTTTATGGCCCACAACTTTACTCTTTCGGTTCACTCTTGCCAGCAGCAAAAACAAAGAAAAACAAAGCGAGCTACCTGGTGAAAACAGAGAAGCATTTAGTAACGAAAGAGCCAGATATTCCCCTCATGAATTGGTGAAGACCAAAATGGAGCTAAGAGGAGAATGTATTTGATCTTCAATTCCTTGGGTGTCCTGAAACACGACTTCGAATTAATGCTGATTTTCTTGTCTTCTGGATGCATAAATAGGGAAAGTTTGAAATTACCACTGTATAAGGTGATAATATATCCTTGTTGTGTTTACAGTTTGTTCTGCTGCATCCCGGTGGCCAAAAAAATAATAAAATGCTGTATACCCAATACCCAAAAGCTCTAAAAGCTTACATCCATACATCCATTAAGATGTTGCTCAATTTAAAGAGTGCTCTCTCAAATTTTAGCAACACAAATGTGAAACAGTGGTAGTTTCCATCAAGTACATTCATATGAATATACGCTCACTTTTAAAAATTTCAGGAAATAAATGTGCCATTCAACCATGGAATCAAACTGGAGGTGCTGCAGTTACGTAAACTCCCATTATTTTTATTATTTGTTTTTGGGGCTCTCTGGAATGGAGGCATATTGTTGTAAGTAGCAGGACATGAATGTTTCGTGTACAGTAGAAGAGGTAGAAGCATTGCATCGCAAGGTCAAGGTGTATTCTATAAATCTGTTGTAAACATAAAAAGGATGCAATGGATATTGGGATGCTGAAGGCTGTAGGGTCAACCAGCTGTGTCCTCCAAATTGGGCATGGGAAGGCTTTATTTCTAGACTTCATTTGAGAAAACTTTTGAAAAGGAACGTCTTTATCAAATGTTATGATGTGTTCGCTTTTGGAATAAGTACTTGCAGTTGCAGAAGATGCAGCCCCTGAAACAGGACATAACACTCCAACATCCAAGCAACATGAAGTAGCATACTGAATAACTTATTGTTTGTTGTTGATAAATTCTTTGATTTTGACTTCAATAAGAGAGGCAGGCATTGTACATTCAGTTGCTTTAAAGCAAGATATTTGCTTGAAGATGGTTCCTCAACATTAGTATTCTATCAGCGCACACACACATCACTACTCCCACAACTCGCTTAATGACTACTCCCAGGTCACTTCCCATTCTACTTTATCTGTGAAGTAACAAAGAGCAGCAAAAAACTGTTTTTGTAAACTTTCATCACGTTTCTACTCAGGTTTCTTTTTGCACAAATTGAAAATGCACAAAAAAACATGTAGATAGAAACTTACACTCAAGCTGCACCCAACATCCATTCTACGTACAGTAGCAAACTGAATAATTCATTAGCTGGCTTTTGACTTAAATGACTGAAACAGGTACTGTACATTCAGTTGCTTTAAGGAACTGCAATATATTTGTATGAAAATGGTTCCTTGACCTCGGTGTTCTACCAGTGCACATACATTACTACTCCCACACATCGCTTAATGACTACTCCCGGGTCACTCCCCATTATATTTTTAGTGTAAAGTAACAGGCAGTGATTTAAAAGAGGCTCTCATGCAGTGCTTGGAGCAGAGCAGCCTGTCAAGAGAGGCTGCAGCACACCCAATCCAGTACACATGCAAAGAGACGGATGCATAAATTAACATGAGCCACACGAGTCTTTGAACTGTGAACCAGAGACGGCTCTGATCCCCTCTGCAGAGGAGCGCTGGCTTTGATGTGTTTGAAAAGGAGGTTTAAAGATCAGTTACATCTCCAGTCTCTACTGTCACCCAAGCACTGGAGTTTAAAATTCGATTAAAAGCAATGTACCAAAATTCAAAGGGACGTTGACTAGATCAGAGATCATCATATTAGTGGGAGTTAGATGACCTGTCTGTCAAAAAATGTTCAACTGGAGTGGAGATATGGAATGAATCTTTTCTATTCGATTTAACAAATAAATACACAGTTTCAATCTTTTTTACTCAAGGAAGATTTAACTATCAATTCTTTTTTTTTTTGTTGCCAGTATTTCCCCTTTTTATACTTATCCAGATATGGACATTCTCACTGTATGGGGAGGCAGCTTGGTACTACTGCAGTCATTTTTCAGCAATTGAAACCAAATTACGTTTTCAGTTTTGAAAAAAATAAATAAATAAAAAATCACAATGTGTGGACCTTTCCATAGGAATACTAGGTGATATTCTGTAAGACCCCGATGTGCTACTGTCACCATTTTCAGTGCTACGTGCTAGCTGATGTATTATTTTTAATCAGATGTCAATCATCCAGTGAGCAAAGCGCCGTCTTTAATGTTATCCTCAAGGCCTCAGTATGCTTCAAACAAACTAGTTCATACAACACTCCCTAAAGCAAAATGTGGCTGAAAAGCTGCCCTCAAAGCCTTCTCCTGTCTGCATCTGATTCCTTTTCTGGGATCTCTCCAAAAATTCAAGTCACTTTTGTACTCTGCTCACTACAACACTGCTCATATGAAAGCAGTGCTGCTGCTACTGCTCCCGTCGCTGCTGTTCAGATAGCACTTCATAAGTCCCACTTCCACCCCAGAATCCGCCTGTAGGTTCCGAGGCTTGCTTCCTCGAGGGAGGAAACTATTGCTGTATTATTGACACAGCATTTAGTCGCCAAATATCACTACGGTACATATTCTACATTCACATAAACAAGTCACTCCAAAAGAGTTGGCTTATTGAAATGGGGTTAATGGTGATCACACCTGGCCAATCGCTACATAAACTGGGTCGGATTGTTATTACTGTCTGTTTCAGAGAATGGTCTGAATGGTCTCTTTTGTATCTTTTTGTCAGTGGCTATTACTACTCAAAATCATTGTTCTGATTTATTCCAAATACCAAATTCCAAATTTACACTGTAAGTCAAGGACATCTGTACTTTTATTATGACTATTCAAACCACTGATTATCATTCAGCTCAACCATCACATGTAGTAACCACTAAAAAAAATGTTTTGTTCAAAGACATAATTGATATCACTGTCTCAATATTCAACAAAGTCGTCTGATTTTGTTGTTACTTTAAAGAGTGAATCTTCAGCACAGTACAAAAGGAATAATTATAGACAAATCTATGCAAACAAAACTGCAAAGAACAAGTAGTCTTTTAAGTGCAAAACTACCTCCTCTATCTGAAGGAAAGTAAAGTTTGCACATCCTTTATTCCCATCTGTTTTTTTGTTCTTGCTGTCGTCACCATGACCCAAACATGTCACGATGCATTAGACCCTAACTGTGCTAAAAGAGAATCTAAATATGCCCCATCTCCAGGAGGCAACAGGCCAAACGCTGTATTCAGCATTCACCACACAATAACAAAATGAATATTTGATTTGGATTGGTACAGCCACTTCCTGTCTCCTGCAACGTCCTGAAGAACAAAGCAGTTCTCCTGTTACCCATGGACAACTACAAGTACTTTAAATAGAACTCCACGGCACCACAGTGAGCACAACGGCCTGCAGGAAATAGAGTTTTACTTGTTAAAATTGCAGAGGAGAAGTTGACTCAAAGACAAAGAAAGGCAAACTTTAAACAAAGTGAAGCTGTCGTAATTAATTAAACTTTATTTCTCTTTGATGAGATCTCACCTCAGCAGCAATCTGCTCTCTGTTTGGAACAACAATGGAAAATCAATAAAAATGCTAAACTGACTCTAGGTCTCAAATCATTTTCTTCCAGCCTCTAAGAGGACAACAAGCAGCCGCCCTTTGCTAATACTTAAGAGTGGACCACATGTTCATATGAGTCCTTTCAACTCCTGTTACTGCAAATGTCCAACAGCAGCGGGTCTGCAGTTAGACTCACTGGTCTTGAAACTCAAAGTGACATTGAGTGAGAGGCAGCATCTGCAGAGAGAGAAAGGTCCACTACCTGACAACACTCGAGCATTAGGAAGGAAACCAACTGGCTGCTTTATTCACCGTCCTTGAGGGGGCTGATGGGGGCCGTTAGTGTGGTTTTGGTGTGTTAAGCTGGTGGTATACGTAGGTATATGACTCATGCACACCTTCTACAAGGAGTATTTACTATGTGCATACCAGTCAGGAACATGTCCAGGAATCGACTATTTATACCAAATGATAATACAGTTAGATTTGTTAGAATTAGCCTGGCTCTTTTAAATAGCTCTCAAAGAATCCAAGCAGCGATGCGGATTCTGCTGGGAGAACTAATTCCCTACAAATACATACATGGACATTAATCTAAATCAGAGCAATACATAAAACCAAGCACATTAAGAGGGGGCTGGGGCTTTGGAAGGACCTGTGGCTGCAAACAGTGTTGGCATTAGCACATCAGGAGACTAGTAGTGAGTCATAGCGAGGTTTCACATTATAATAGCCACATTTTACACCCGAATACGATTGGACGCCAGCTGCTGGCCAAACAGCTCATGAGTGAGCCAGTGCCCGTGAAGCAGGGATGAAGCAGCTAACGCAAGCGTGGTGCATTTCTTCTCTTTTGGTAGAGGCTAGCCCCTCAACACACCTGGCCCTCGGGACCAAAATAAAACATAACCCGGATCGGTCTGTCCGCTTAACACACAACTGATGTCAACCCTCCATCTAACTCCTGGTAAAACACCAAATAAGCCGAAACCCAAAATGTCAAGGTAACAGAGCATTAATGGGACTAGTAATTGTAATTTAATTGAGTGCTTTTTTTACCAAAGCACTTTACAATTTTCATTCACACACAAGGCCTCGGAATTGAATCGCCAACCAGTGAGCTGCCACTCTGTAATTACTGAATTCAAAATTGCAAGTGGGAGTTGGAGATATGAGAGCATGGCGCCACCCAGTGCAGTGCAGCTTTTTTAAGTGATGGCTTTGCTTGTTTACTGTAATCATACTAATGAGACAATAGAGCCATACACCGCACCTTTAACATTTGTGGGTATTTTTTAGAAATGATGAATGTACACCACTTAAAGTAGGAGCAGAGAGGAAATTAAAGTTCAAGTTCAATTTCTACTGCTATTATTTCCATTGTACTTCTCTACTGAGGTTTAATGAAAAAATAACTGGGTAACCTCAGGTGTGTTGTGTGTTCATTGACAGCCTGTCAGCTGCAGGGCTCAGGTGTGTAGATCAGCCATGTGTCTCTGCGGCAGAGCCAAAACAGCGTGACCCCTAAGCCTTTCAGTAACTCTAAAAGAGTGTAGTGTGTCAGAGTCATGTGGGGCTTCACCTCATAATGAGCGACCCTCTGGGACTCGGAGATGAGCTGAGCGCTGCACACTTTGCAGTAGCTGTCTGTGAAAAGCCCTTGGTCCACCTCCGTTGACTTCATCTGGAGAAAGAGACAAACGCAGACATGGTTACTGACCAGGACGCACTTTGTGAACACGCAAGACTAACCACTGAGATAGAAACAAAGTTCAAGTTCAAGATGTTTCAGGCAGGGCTGAGATGTGAGACGTTCTGGTGCCATGCTGGCCTGCAAAGTGACGTCAAATCTGAAATATGTCTAAAAGTTATGGCCGCCAGATTTGCTATTTAAAAAATAAAAAAAGAAGCCACCTGGTTTTTGCTGTCTCTGCAGGTCTGTGGGGAGCTAAGACAAACCAGCCAAGATGTAATAGAGCAAGTAAACAATAATCTCATTTCAGACTTTCATCACTGTTAATCAATATTTCATTACCTCAAGCATCTGAGTTAGTGACAGATGCTGAGCAGCTTTTGCAGGCAATGAGTCAGAAAAACCGTTCAACATCAAACCCTCCGCTAAAGCTTCAAATTATACTTGACGCTGACAAAAAAAAAATAATACTAATAACAAGGACAGATCACGCTGACAGTTTTTCCTGGAAATTCATTAAAATATATGACTGAGCTCGCTGCTTCGCATTGGAGAAAAGGGGATCCGGGGAGAGGAGACTGCGAAAAAAGCTTTTATTTCCTTTTTCCACGGACACAGCTGAGCCACCTCTGCTTTCTATTACTAATTCAGCCCAGTTTCCATTAGGGGCTCACATTTCATATTTGGAAGCAGTCAGGCTCAACTCATCCTCATTTGCATAGGTACGTCTTCATTAGGAGAAGCGGGACAGATGAGAACTGAGGTCGTGCGGGTATGAAAGTGGACCCTCTCCAACTTGTTTGAATTATTCTTCCCTGAGAATGGAGACTAGCTGACCAGTAGAAAAGAACTTTCAGAGCGAACGCTACATTCAGCGGTGGTTTGCTCTGTCTCACATACACATGATGTTTTCCAGACAAGATGTGATCTGCGGCTCCTCACAAACAGCTGGTAGTTGGGGCACTGCACAGAGGGAGGAGAAACTGCAGCGCGCTTTAATAATTCTTTAACAGCCTGCAGAAACATACGACTGATTTCATTCTGGCCCTCTACAGAATGAATTTCTTAAGCTGACTAGACTCCTGTTTGTGGAGAAACCAACAAATTCTTGACATTAAGTACACAAGAGTCTCTGTTGTCATGTAACGAGGTTAAATATATTGGATGGTATAAGCTGAACAGTGCACGGTGTATTTCCCACATCATCTCCTCATGACGTGTAAATAAGTGATGAGTTCTGTGGGTTGGGGCCACTTCCAACATGATGTTTTCTGCCTAGAGCTACAGGTACGGTAAGTAATACATGTGAGAAATATTACAATGCAGCCTCCAGAGAAAGGAAAACTGAGTGAAATGAAAGAATTTGAAAGCGTAAGAGTTACTTTTTTTTTTTTTGAGCACAGTTCAGCTCTAATTCATGTGACATGTGTGCCATAAATTTGAGCCACGCCAATGCTGGAGTTTAAGGGCCAATATTGACATTAGCTGGGAAAGCATTGTCAAGCCAAGAGGAATACAGTTCAGCAAAAGGCTCAGCCAACACAGCTACGTCAATTCACTGCACACATACAGCCACTGCATGTACTTAGTGTTGCACCCGTTATAAACTAATGTGTCACAGCCACGATCAGCACAACCAAGGCATCCAGAGACAGGGCCACGGTCATAATCCCAACTACAGCCTGCCTCAGTCATCTGACTCTGTCTAGCTCCCATGGTGCAGACTTGTGCCTGAGCCAGCCACAGCTGAGGGTGCTGTGGTCACAACATAATACATAATACTAAACCATACCACAGCTCAGCTTCTCTCTATAGATCAGAGGGGAACGCAAAAGCATTTCAGAAAGACACATTCCAGCTGGGACCTTCTGCAGAAGGTGTCAATATTTTAGAGTTTAAAATATCAAGCAATTAATTCATTATTTCGACAAATATTTTGGGTCCCTTAAATTTTATTGTTAAAGAGTTGTGACCAAGATGTGTGCTTAGAGGGATATTAAACACATCACTAACCCCAAATATAACAGAACATTTAAACCGAAAAAAAACCTACAAAAATGACAAACATTAAAGGGCACTCCATCGATTTGACACGTAACAGAACGCCTGCGTTATGAACTGGGGGCATGGAGCGTGAAAGACCTGAACTTTTATCAGGTGGTAGAGGTCTGCACAGACCTAAAGCTGAGACCCGAGCCTGTCCTGTACCCATGTCTTCAAGTCCCGACCCGATCCAACTGAACTCAACAGGTGCCACTAAAATCTGGGACACAAACCTGCCCTGAAGCTGCGAAGCCATGTTTTTACTTTGTGTCATTTCATTACTGATCCCTGCACTTCATCTCGTCCCACTGGCCATTGTGATTCTTCATCGAGAACTTCTTAATAAGTTACATTTGAACCCAACCCGAGCCTGGAGCTGTATGCAACAAATGTTCCTACTCAAAACCTGACACTACCTCAGTCCCTTACCGGTCAGGTGGCAGCACTATACCTAAGAAAAGCTGATCTAATGAAAGATGCTATTCAGTTGCATTACATAAAGTACAGCACACAGTGTTTTTGTAGCTTGACCCACACTGGGGATTAACAGTCAGAATACACCTCCTATTCTGAACATTAAAGATGCATTACGCGATATTTTCATATATTATCTATGGGTGAAATGCTTATGTGTTATGGGAAAGGAGTCGTTTGTCGTGACAAACCCACGGAGAATTACCACCTCCTCTGCAGCTCCCCTCGGCTCTACATGACATGACCTCAGCAGTGAGTTATAGCAGGATGTGCTCCTACTACTATGCCTTGGAGATGATGCCCCCGTGCTCTCTGGTACCCAGCAGCCCAGAGGACACGGCCAGACTGACGACGCGAAGACACGACAAAACACGTCAGGGGCCGACGCGTCTGCAGACAAACGTTGGGAAGAGGAGAAATATAAATAAATCAGTGAGGAGCCACTCTCGTCCTCGGCCCTGTAATTGGACGAGAGCGGCGCCGCTTCCTGTTCGGGTTCTACAGGACAAACAACCTAAATGAGCGGCTGTGAGTGTTCTATCAGCTTGTGCCAGCGTTGGGCCCCGCCGCCTGTTTTAGCAAGGGTGCACAGATGCGGGAAATGAATGATTAATCACCCGAAATTCTGTTAAGGAACAGAAGCATCAGCAGCAAACATCAGCAGCGGTACGAGGAGATGCAGCAGCAGCAGCAGCCTGGGAAAGAAAATAACTCTTATCTTAGATTTTATTTTCCACAGTGAAGGGGAGGCTTCATTCCTAGTTGTTTCATTGTTAAGTTTGCATTGTCACCTCAGTTTGAGACTGAATTGTCTGTCCCTGCAATGTGGAATAAACAGATAAAGAAAATGAACAGTTTGTGTGTTGATTTACACGGTATGTCGCAATAATGCATCATGATGCTGTGGACCCAGATTCATTTAGCTGTATCCATTGTCAGGGTGTGACCTCTGGCCCTAACGCGTGTCCGCATGTAAAGTCAGTAATCATGGGAGTTACTGCACAATGCACGCAATTACAGCAGCTTATTCATTTCTACAATGTTAGCCATCATTTCTATCAGTCCTGATAACATTGTATTTACCAAACCAATTGCTGTAACAACGTCTGACGGGGCAAAAAAACAGGAGCCGTCGGACCAGACAAACCAACAGTTAAGCCAGGATAAACCGCCAGTGTTTTAACTGGTCTTTGCTGACCGGCCAACTGGTGGCTGGGTTTGAGGGGTTATGGATGGCGGATTAAAAGCAAGAGCATATTGAGATCAAGTAGCTATGTGGAGAGTGACTGACTGATGACCTTGTACTAGAAATCATCTTGAAATCAGTATCCTGTTATAGGACGTTACGGGGACTAACGAGAAAAACATGCACCACAGTTTAAGGTAATTACAGCACAAAAGGCCTGTAAATATTACAGTTATTTACCTCATTCGCTACATCAAAATCAAGTTTGAACTAAACCAAAATAAGAATTAGTTTGTTCAAATTAATTTCAACGCAACCAAAATCGTCAATCCCAAAAATGAACTGTTGTAAAACAGAAGGTGAGCTCGGCTGATGGACGTTTACAGCAGACACTTCCAGCAGTTTTCTCTTTCAAATACTTTACACTAAACTGGGGGATGGTTTAAAAAGTCACACATGTTTCTTGCTGTGACAATGTCTAGCAATGTCGCTGCAGTCCCACATCTTAGCGACGCCAGAACTACAAAAATGGGACCAAAGTAATAAATTATCTTTTAAGCCTTTAACTTGAGAGCAGCACTTTCTCCTCGTCCCCCCCCCCCCCCCCCCCCCCCGTGTGTCTATCACTCGGCAGCACAGGAAGGAAAGCAAGGAGAGTCCTGCTGAGTGTGAAGTACAGCTCTCCAAAGAGCGACCGCTGCTCACTGAATTAACATGTCCCTCTCCTTGGCGATCAATTCATTAAGCTAATGGTTTTTACTGTCAGATGCACCGCTGTATTGCAAAAAGGTTGACTCTGTTGTAAATGAGATGCTGAGAGAAATATTAATTTTTGCCCGGCATAATTGGATAAGGAAAGGCATCACAATTGTAAACCAACGGGGGGGGTTTCTGCACAATTCAATCGTCAAAGCCAGGCTCTCTCAGCTCAGCACTGGGAGCACATTAAGGGAGTCTTATTGCCACTTTGGTGAAGGAGAAACGTGGGACGGATATGTCATAGATGGAACAATGCAGCGCGGGATTGGCGTTGCCGACCAAATTAGCAGGAAGCCTGCTTCTTTCTCACACTTAGTCAACACTGTGTACCATCTGTTTTTGAATATGACGAGCCACCAGCAAATCGGCCAAGGCAAGCTGCGTGGAGCTGGAAGGCTTGAGGCTGGGGGGGGGGGGCAAAAATATATTCAAAAAGCTGATTTAACGTTTGGAGGGGAGCAGCACAGAGATGAAAGGGAAGTCACGGCGGCGAGTGCCCAGCAGATGTTGCGGCTGTAAAAGGTCAGTTGTAATTCATTAGGGAGGAGTGCTAAGCTGGGAAGCTGGACAAACGCCCGTGCAGACAAGCTGTACTGTACCAGTAGATGTTCATTTGGCTGAGGACAGCTCAGATACTGAATTCTGATCACTAGCTCCGCAGGGCACCGCTCCTGTCGTGACACTAGAAGACTGACTTTGATACCAATGGCAAGTTTAAAGCAAGTCTCATTTCACCTTGATTTCCATCACAACAACAGATTATGACCAAAACTCTTTTAATAAAAGTAATATGGACATATGGAAACTCCAGTTAAGGCCCATTGTGCATGGTGAGCCTTTGTGTCTCTTTTGGGGACTCTCCCTTCCTCTTGACTGTGTGTGAATTAAAGAAAAGATGTGTCATTCAGATGAATGACAGCTCAAAGATCACTAGATTCTGCACAAGCCCAGATCAGGTCCAAGACCAAAAGCACAGTGCATGGATAAACAACTATTTTTCCATAGCTTTTGAACGCAGATGATTGAAGAAACTACAGCCACACTAGCAGCCCTGTGAGGTTGTACTAATACACAGCAAAGCTTTGAGTTATATGCTAATGTCAGCATAGAAATGGGAATGGCATTAGTTTTTCAGGTAATTGGTCATATGTACTCAACAAAATGAAATTTTGTCCAGATGATGCCACTAAATGAAAAGTCAGGGGGACATACATATCTGTACCAAATTCCATGGCCATCCAATAGTTGTCGTGACATTTCCCTTCAAATCAAAAATGTCAGCATGCTGGTAACACTAGATGAATAGTCACCAAAGTAATTACAATGTATCATCTGGAAACAATGAATGTCTGTACCACATTCTATGCCAATTCATGACATAGATGTGGAGATATTGTCTAGGGTAAACTGCTGTTGGCTTTAGCTGAAAAGTCAGAAGACCCCTTTAAGGCATTGGGATTCCTCCTCTGGGAACCATGACTGTGCAAAATCTCCACTAGTTTAAGATATCTCAGTCTGGACCAAAGTGGTGGACTGACCGACTGACATTGCCCCCTCCAAGAGATGCAACTGCAGTTCAAACAAAGACACAACTTTTTACATCACTGTCTTTGTAGTTACACCTCGCTCTGCCTAATACAACTCAACCTTACCTACTTTGAGCAATGGTCTCCTAGACCTAATATGAAAACTGAATATGCGCTGTCTCCTCCTTAGTTAATTTAAATGAAAGTGTTACTGTATTCACTTGGGGTGATTATGCATCTCCCACACAGAGACCTCAGATTCCTCTTGTGAGAAGCTGTTGTGGCGGATCAGCCCCAGACTGTTCCCTACATCATTAAATTGTCAGCGAGCTGTAGCAAAGAGCACAGTGCTTTAAAAAGCAAGGAAAAGAGGCATTTCAAACGTCATGACACCAGCCCTGAACACTTCTTCCCAATTTGTTTCCAACTCGTCCATAGCTGCACTGTGCATGTGTGGCCACACTGGTGCCATACCAGTGCACCACTGCTTTACAAAACAGAGCTCAAAGTCTGTGACAAGACAAGTATACATTTCATTAATTTAATTATTCTGCTAAGAACCGATTGGTATGTGACTCATATAAGAGAGTAAACAACAGCTTTACTATGAGCATCTCCTATCCAGGCCAATGGTACTTACTCACTCTAATGTTGGTTTGATGTGATACTTGCACTGTACTTGAAATACTTCTGCAGATGATATGGGATTTCAACATTTATAAAATTCATTACTGACATCAGTTTTACATCACGTCAAAATGTAACTGCATCGTGAAGAACAAAAATCAAAACTGGACATTTCACAGTTTCAAACTAAAGCCCCATTCAGACTAGATTTATTGCTGGGGGGGGTAAAATTACCTGCTCTGGTCAGTGATTTTAATCCCATCTGGTGCACGTAAAGTGGGTAATTTTACCTTTAACCTCCTGTATTCCAAATCCTGTCAGGAACCGCATCCTTGTATTTTGAAGTGGATCTTTCCTTTTCCTTTTTTTCTTTTAACAGCTGAGTGTGAAATTTAAATTTTGTGTGAAAAAGTCAACACTGTTGATGGAGTAAATAAAAAACCCTAATCTGATAGATGGAAAGATGGGAACACCAACATATAGGCTTATTTGGCAAACAATATGCCAACAGAAACAGTTATAGCCATCAGGAGAAAAAGACCCTGTAAAAGCTCATCATGTTATCATGTAATTTTGTTTTTTCCCCCTATATTTGTTTACATTTTGGCAAATTGGCCCCATTACAAGTATGCCGAATTATCTATTACCAGCTCCTGATTGCAATGCACCCATGGATGTACAGGCAGCTATCACTGGATTACTTTGACACTGAAGGAAACTTAAAAATCGAATGATTCTCAAGCAAGTTCTGAAGCGTCCTTTTTCTGTGATTTCTGGGTGTATTTATATATGTTCATTTGCATTGGACATCCATGATAATGATATCCTCGCAAAGTGTAAGTCACACTGGAAGATATAAACATGTTTCATGCCCATGAGTTAAGATTTGAGTAATGACTCAGAGAGTGAGTGCGATTTTTGACTAAAATACATCAGACAGTATCTTTGCCTCGCAGTTCTCACAATTAATTAATTACTGAGAAACACAGTGAATATATCATTCCCCACCTCCCCCATGATGTTAATCCTGTCCGAATGGATGCCAAAGCCATCTTACACCTGAAATATCTTCACTAAAAAAACTCCATGTCATACATGACCACGAATACAAATATATGAAGACAAAGTGCCTAAATAACTGTTTGCAACTACAGAGAAAAGGCATGCTTAGTGGGATAATTGATCTGACGAGACACTTTAAAATCAAAGCATCCTAAAGCACTCCTGCAGCACCACTTTCACATTACTGAATTGAGGAGATAGAGAGCCTTATATAATTTATGATACAGAGACTTTATTTTAAGCAGTACTAAACAGGTCTATAAATGATACAGCACCTTAAATAGAGCTTTTGCTTTTGACTTGCAAGTCCTGGGAGCCTAAGACTATCCCTCGGGTATTTCACAAGGCAATCAGGTTTACATGCTGTAGAACAATCATTTTAATTCATAATGAATTGGATGGATTGGATTTTTATTAAATAGTGGTACTTTATATTCTAACAACTTGTAATCTACAACAGTCTACGAATTGGAATTTATGAGAAAACGTCTACTTAATGAAATTGTAAAATTACAAGAAAAAAATAATAAAAAATATTTTTTTTCTCATAACATTATGACTTATTTCTCTTAACTATGGCTGTTGTACAAGTAATCCTTATTTATGCCAAACAAAACAGGTTGGCGTTTTAACGGTGTAATGGCAGGAATTATCATGGACAGTGACTGTAAACCTGCAAAATATGAATAAATGCATACATGGCTCAAATGTAGAGCCACATTTACGATTCGATGACAACTGAATTCAACATTAACTACACTGTCATTCAGTACTCTATCTGGCTATTCAGTTTGGACTTCCTCAGATAGATTTAAAAAAAGCCTTCAGTTCAATCTGTCTGAAAAACAATGAACATTGGATTCATTGGATGTCCCTCAGTTCCCAGGAAATATATTAACTATCACCAATAAAGTGGAGAACTGTTTCATTGAGAGTGATGACTACACAGGGACGACCGTGGTCGCTCATAAATTAGAAGTTGGTCATTCACTCAATATGCAGCATTACAAGTAGTAAAACTGACTATTAATCATAGCTGCCCCACACCTTAAGAGTGTGAGCTTGAAAGAGAAGTGCTGGGAAGCTGTGGCTTTGAGCTACTGTCACAAAGAACTGCTGAAGCACTCGACGCAGTAAAAGTCATACTGAAGTGAAAAAAAAAGGCTCGTAGTCGGCATATTTCTCACAACGCTTCAAAAACTCTGTGCGAGTTACTGGTGGCTGTTGGGACTGTGCCTGACTTCCAATTCTACGAGTCAAATCTGACCACATGGGTTCTTAATAACAAAGCATTTCTACACAGGCACTTGATCACAAAATGACCAAGTTTTAACCATGACCACACCCTTTCAACGACTGCCGAACATAACTTTGACACAAATAAAAGAACATTCAGTATCATGGAATTTCTTCCTGCTTCTTGAGCCATGAGCAACTGTGACCGTTTGAGCCATACTTCCACTGTTAAAATGGCTCTCTCCATAGGATAGCATGGCAAAGTAAGAGGCGTGGTCTACCCTGAGGACATGATGGAGGTGGCCTGGTTCTTACAAAATGCAGTGATGTAGAATGTATATCCACAGGAGACCATTGATATCCATGTCAAATTCCATGGCAATCTGGCCGGTAGTTGTCAATATATGGGGAATGTTATGCATTTATTAAACGGAGAGATGACAAGAAATAAGGAAGAGAGAGAGAGATGGAAAACAAAGCTCCACAGTCCAAAGTGTTAAGGACAAACTAACCGACCTTCCGAAAGGCTGACTGATCAATTGATCATCCAACCATCACTGCCATCCTCAGGACCTGCCAACAGCACAGCAAAAACCTTCACTTTAGAAAATAGTCAGAATGGCAGATGTTTAAAGCGCAGACAGAACGGAGCAGTATCACCACTCATCATGCATCATCAGCTAACCTTTTATCTGAGAACAATTAGGAAGGAACTTTTTTTTAAGTGTTTTTACAGCTGGACACTCTCTAACAGATGTTTGGAATCACCTAATTTAAAAAAGGCATAATTATAGTTTTAGTTATGTTTATGGTTAGGGTTATTACTATAATAATACAGCATTTTTATTAAGTATCCAGGATGGGCCAATGTGGTCATACAGTACTTCCTCTCTTACCACAATTCCTTTAAAGCAGTCTGTAAATCACCCTAAAGAGCTGCTAACCCTGCTAAAGCTGTTCAGGGCTGCTAAAGAATTGATTTATTCTGGATTTTTCTGCAGACTTTGACAGCTCCATGATGGTCTGAATGCTGTTGGAGAACATTTCCCAACTTTGCCAATCTCTGAGAACCAGGTGCTGACGGAGAAAATTTTGTTTAAAGTTGAAAGCCACCTCTTTGGAGCAGCCCCTGAGATGTAGATGTATATTCACTACAATCGATACATCATCCACTTTTGTCAGAGTGCTGATATGTGGCAAAGTGAAGCATCCAAACAGAATTTTCAATATATACAGCCAGGGATGATTAAGTTGTCAGAGGTTATGGTCCTCATAGTCCACCATTTATTCAGATTCCCCTCCACACCGCCTCCATTTTTTCCTCATTTTGCCTGACTTTGCAAGTGAAACAGAGGAGTTTTAAACGCCCAGCACAGCAGAACGAATCAATCACTGATATGGTACAATGCCCCGAATTGTACTTTTGAAATGAATGGTCGTTATCTTTGCTGACCTGTTGCTGACAGTGAATGATGATAAGGGATAAAGACGAGCTTGTTGGTCATGAATTTTGGAGGGCCTCCAATGCAGCTTTCCGGGGGCCAGATGTGAGTGTAAAACCCAGCGTAGGCAAGAATCCTCAGACCGACAAAGAAAAAGGTGCCATCTGAAATTCACAAACTGTAGTGCTGAGAGACAAACACTCATCAATCCACAGGAGATACGGTGAGATTGTGCCTAAAACTCCTGAAATGATGCCACAACCTGCAGTCTCAACTTGTAATTATTTATCAAATCTCTGCTGAAATTAGTCACACCAATGGGTGAAGGAAAACCATTACAGTGTCTCTATCACCGTGTCGGCAGAGTATGATGACTAATTTGACTTACTGTAGTGTGTATCAGAATCACCTGTGCACCTTTAATACACAGCTCAACACAACATGTCCTCTCTATCCCTAGAGTGTTGAGTGGGCTGTTAGTGTTGGATGTATTAGGTGAAGCTGAAACTATTTTTATACTGAAGCAGCCACTAGCACATATTTTTTGGTGAATAGTAAATGGACTGCACATATATAGCGCTGACAAATTTGCTTCTCATTCATCCATTTACACACACACACACACACACACACACAGCTTCATTTCTCAGATACTCTTTGGAGACGGGACCAGCAGGTGCCCTAACCTAATGTGGCACCCGTCAGTTGCACCCACACAGGATTTTAAAGGCCTCTCGCAGCGCCAGTTCAGCAGAGCCTTCGGGGCTTGGGGAATCGAATGCAGCGCTCCCCCTTGTCCACTTATTTTCTGTGCCACCTCACGGATGGCACAGAAGATGCCGGTCTTTGGGACGGCAAACCGCACTGTGGGACGCCGCATCGTCGGTGCATCCTACCAACATAATAATTCAACATATAGCTCCCTCATTTCTACTGTGCATATGTGACTTGATTGTTTGGGTTAATTACAGGCCATCAGGGGCCCAGGGGAAACTGAAAGCACCACAAGCTTTTTGTTCCAGTTGACTTTTAGTTCTCTAAATGTCGGTATCATTTCACAGTTCAGTATTAGCACGTCTTTGAGTAAATCCAACTAACAAACGAGACCGCCTGCTGGTCTGTGATTTTGCGAGGGAAGGAAGGAAAGGCTGCAGATATGAGGATGAGAGCAGCTGCCTGGCCTCCCTGCGACCTGTAAGGTCCGTGGCAAACCGTTACCTCTATCATCAGCAGCATTTTGTCCAGCTGGTGCTCCGGGGGCCAGCGAGAGGCTCCCCGGCATTGCTCCCAGGGGGGCAAATTAGCCTGACTGGAAGAGTGAGGCTGCATTCTCTCGCAGCAGAGAGAGCGTACTTCCCATCCCAGAGCCCCACACGCCGATCCTCCTATCCCGTCCTGTCTCTTACAATCTGCCACTTTCGCTTCTGGGGGGGGGCAAAGGCAAGGCCAAATTGTAATGCCATGCCTCCAGGTCAAAGCAATGAGCGGTTACTTTGTGTTTGCTGCTAAGTGGCCTGTTCCCATGCAGTGTGACCCGAGCGCCGTCCACAGATCTGCTGAGTGAAAACATTAGCACGCGCGCTGGGCAGGCTGCCTGCACTTCAGTAATATAATCAGCTTGGTGTTCAGCCAGACCAGACATTTAGGGCAAATGTTGACAATAAAGTTGTGACACTGGTCAGCCTGATGTGATTAATTCTTTCCAGTGCGGGCACAGCGTCAAGGATTCAAACTCAAATCCCCTGCTGTCAAGGCGACAGCCCGCACCTGTTGCGAGAGACTCAGCAGCTCTTACATTACACCCAGTACAGCTGGCTGATGTTAAATTCTCTCTCTGATAAAAGGCTCAGTAAGTCTTGTTCACAAAGCACTTAACTGTAAGGTGAAGTGTGTAGATCCATATATCGAGTCTGGTTAAGATTTAAAAGACTCTCTTGGTGCGGCAACAGCCACTCAGGGAATACAAAATCATATATTTTCTCCTGTAGCTTCAAATACAACCACTGAGCTGTCCGGTCAATTATGTGTAGCATTAGCTCAATGTGTGGATCAATGTGTGGAATTGTAACTCAGAGGACACGAGATGATCTATGACTTTTATTGGCCGCTATCAGTGACCAGTAAAGACTGAAACTTTCAGCAGCAAATCTCTCTGACACACATCCGCTCCTCTTTCCCCCTCAGACCGCAGCATGATGGGCGGCTCATCACGCCGCACTACGAGTGTCCTCCAGGGAGGACCGTCTCAGAATGACAGCCGCCTCCGAGTGTGGCCGTTCTGAACAACTATATACATATTTGATTTCAGAAAAACGGTGAACTAGTGCAGCTGGGCCGGTCCACTTTAAGGTCAGTATCAAGGACCGGTACCTAACTTTCCCCAACTTTATGGAAAGCCAAAATTAAATTAATGCTACTCTTTCTGAACTCCCATGTAACTTACCTAACTTTTTTGTAGCTTCTAATACCTTAACTCAGGGTATATGCCAATATCAAGTAGCAATCAAATACCTACACTCTCTTTTCCCCTCACATTAAAAATATTTTTATTCCACAGCATGAAACTTCAACAAACAATACTGAGCCCGTGTATCGAATGCTAAATCTAAAAGTTAAAAGCTAAAAGTTGAATCCAAGTGTCTGCTCACAGTAGATTACCTGGCCATTTGCCTTATTGACTTCAGCATGAGTTCTAAGTGTTTTAATCGTTTGGTGGTAAAAAGAAAAAGAGTCTTGAAACTCAGTCCTAGGTTTGCGAAAGAAGATGGTAAAATATCGTAAATATCGATGTTAAATTAAGTAAAATCAGTTGGGATGATTATAATCTTGCCAAGCAATGGCTTAATTCCACTACTATCTCTGACAAAGCCCTTGGGTCTGTTTTATCCTCAGCACTGTGCATCACTTTGCACGAATACGTGTCACTTTTGAGGACGCTTCATTGGATCTCTCTTTTAACGAAGGCAGTCGAGCTGTTCTGCAGATCCCTGGCCAGCCTGGAACCCCTTCAAGTTTATTTGTCATACAGCTATTATGAAAAACTGGAGTAAAAGATTCATCACCTCTGATAAAGCACACATTTCCCTCCGTGACGCAGCCTAACCCTGCTCGGCTGTTTACCTCAAAACAACTTCCATGCTCTGTGAGAATAAACATGCTCTGCTCAGATTATTGGAGCTCTTTGTTACTTAGTGCGCTATTTATAAAAATCCTCAGACCCATCTCGGTTGACCTTCTATGAAAGAAATAATGGAGACGGAACAGCAAAATACTGCAGCAAGAGGGCAGTGGGAAGCAACGCAGCAGCCGGGCAATTTTTACTTTACAAAAGCAAACAATTATTGATGACATAGAAGCACTGAGCTTCAAAGCCTTTTATTTATAGGCAACGCAAGTTACAGACAGCAGATAATGGAAGTGTTTTTATCCCCACTTGAACTTTTTCGAGAGTAAAATTACCAGAGGGGCCTGAGCAGATGCAGGAAAAACACTAAGATATTAAAGGGTTGATAAAGGAGCTTGACTTTGGTCACAACTTCCAGGTGGTGTCTTAGAAGAGAGAGAGAAGTTTGCCAGTGCCAAGACGGAGCAACATCAAGGTCCACGGGAGGGGACGGTGATGATATCATGCGGCTTCTTGGGGGGAAGAGGGTCAACTTCAAATGAGGCGATGTAGGTTGGAGCTTGGAGCGCCCCGGTCAGTGAAACGCTGCATTATTCTTGTTCTCGTGGCGCTGGAGGCTGCATAACAAAACGCTTCATCCATATCTGGGTCCCAAGCATGTGCCGAAGTGGTGCTGCAGGAGGAAAAGCAGGCCCCTGTTTCAGACTGAGATATCTACTGTTTGAGCAAAGTGGCACCCGCCATACTCGTGTAAAAGCAAATGACGGCGCTTTGCAAAAGATGCTTTTCTACGCATCTGCTTGTTCTACAGTTAATGGGGTGATCCACTCCTGAAAGAAATCTGATCTCTATCCTTCAGAAACAATGAAGCAATAAGTCAATCTGCAGAAAATTAACCAGCAACAATTTTTTAAGCAAAAATGACCCAAATAAATCATACTTGAGGAGCTGGAGATGTGAGTATTCACAGGTTTTCTCTGTCTTTTATGATAGTAAACTGAATATCTTTGGGTTTTGGACAGTTGCTCGGACAAAACAACATAATTAAAGATGTGACCTTGGTCACGGGGCCAATGTGATTGACATTTTTCAGCATTTTCTCACATTTTACTGACCAGGCAACTGGCTGATTAATCAAGGAAACAACTGTCAGATCAATCGACAATGAAAATACTCCTTAGTCACAGCCCTAATTTTGAATACCAGTGTGAGTGTGCATCCCACTGGGTGGAGTGAAACAAACCGACTGGAGCTGTGCATGGGAAAAACTGAAACAAAGCAGCGATTCCAATGCTGCAGGTCATAAAAAAAAACACCTGAGAGACATCAGAGCTTTGCTGTTTGCTTTTCTGTGCAGGGGAATGAGCACTGAAGTTTTTAACCTGTTACACATTTCAGATTTGAAACAATTTGTTGAATATTTAATGAGTCAAATTATTTTGATCATCATTTCAGTCATTTTTTGACATTTGAAATGACAAAAATGTGGTAGCTCAATTTTCCCAAATGTGAATCAGGTTTTTACATGATCCATACATGATAAATGATTGAACGTCTTTGGGCTTTTGACTGTTGGCCAGAAACAGAAACTAAAAAAAGTCATCTTGTGCTCTGAGAGATTACAACAGGTATTTTCTGTAATTCATTAGTTCAGCAAGAAAATAAAAGACAGATTTTGTGATAATGATAATGATCCTTAGCCGCAGCTCGAATGTGTTTGCCAATATGAAGCAACTTATCTATCAGGAGTCCCGTCTCTGGTGGTGTGCTACATAGACGTTCATTCCACACACATCATGGTACATAAAAGGGTGGTAAACTATGACCTCCAGGCTGCTACACCGGCTGCAAATAAAAGGGGGAAAAATCCACTAAGTAAAGTTATTATTTCTAAAGTTTGCTGTCCTCTTCAGTTTGAGGCTATGAGACCCTGTTTGACTTCATGTGATGAGGACCAGCTCCAGCCACACAGCCTCTCCCACAGACGCCACATCCCTGCGTCTAATCCGCCTTAAAAGTCACCTTGACAGAATCGACCAGCCGTCCTCCTGCATGCAGAGCAGAGCGCCCTGGGACGGGACGTGGGGGGGTGCTGATGCTGACACTGTGACTCTGCTTATTTGGATGTCCACAGTAACTAAAGAGAAGCCCTCAGTCTCCGGGGTTCAGCTGCTCTGTGTCTGAAAGTTAGACCTCTGACTGGAAGACACATACACCTCTGGCTGATGTTTGATGTCTGTCCCAGGCGGGGGGAGGACTTCCTTAAGGGACCCTTGGGGTGTCCCCCCCGGGTGTCCCCCCCCCCCCTTCACAGACTCGCATCCAGGACCTGTTTCTGAGACGTGAGCTCAACCTCCACCGGGCTGCTGCGCTCACTTTTAAACCCCCACCATGCGCAAGCAGCAGCCGCCGCTGCGCTCCTCCGTCTCCCGGCAGCACGCAACAAGAACCGCGGTGAGGAGGGGGGGAGGAAAAAGAGAAAAAAAAAAACATAAAACTACATAAAAATAAAAATCAGCGTGCAATACGACAACCATGCCTTTCCCCCCGCAGAAAGTCACACTCACTCCTCTGCACGCATGCACGCCTCTGGTCATGGACAGCGCAGAAGAGGAGAGAAGAGAGGGAGAGAGAGAGAGGAGACGGGGCCGGCAGGTGGAAAGCAAAATGAATGTACCTGTAACTCCACACTGTAGCCCTGATAGAAGTGTGTCGGGAACACCGCCAGCTGATGTTGCACTTGGAGGGAAACTGTGTAATCCATTAACCAGAGGATGCTGAGCGGCGACAGGCTGAGCGGGAGACGTGTCTGCTGTTGGCGGCGGCACTACACTGTAGTACAATCTGCCGCTGCTCTCCGCCCTGCTGCGCTCCCATTGGCCGCACGGCGCCCGACGGCCGCGTCCACTCACTGGAGGCAGGGCAGGAAGTGGCGGACCCCGCCACCAAACATCATCTGGTCTGCACCCAAACCATTCATATATACAGAGGCTTTTGTTATGAGCAGCCCACCACTAAGATAATGATAATAATTCTTCTTATTATGTAAGATTATAATAATAATTATTATTATCACTATTATTATTATCATCAACATAATTTTATTATATTATTATTTTCATCACTACTATTATTATTGTTGCCAGGCTAACAGACCAGTCTGTGCACTGAGGACATAGAGTCTGTTCTGATGTCAACCCGCCATCCAACCCCTATTAATGTAATTGCTTGAATTGTAATCTTTTGCACTACCTGTTAAGAAATATGTAATCACATTACTCTAACACACTCCCAGGTTATGCCTTACCCTACTACCCAACACTGCAAATGACGTAATGTGGAGTGTGTTCTCAAAGTGACAAATAAGTAACAAGGAGAATTATGCAGAGCAGGCAGCTGTTTTCTAACAAAAAATGAAAAAAATCTATAAATGCAGGTTCAAATATATTGGGCCCTAAGTGTGTTAGTAAGTTTCAGATCAGCTTATAAAATCTAACTTTCTGATTAAAAGCAGATGAGTTGCGGTTGCGTGAAATAATACGCTGTGCACATCTATGCACCAGGCACAGAAGAGTAAAGGCTGGGACACACTGTCTGCGTTCTGTGTCCGCTGACAGCTGCACACTTGTATCAGTCATCCTACAACTGAGGGTACGCGTGTGCATTTCCTGATCAGCACTCCATTCCAGTTGGTGGCGGTAATGCACCATAACATTGTTTGCCAGCCGCCATAAATCAAAAGGAAGAAGAGGAGGGAGAGCTGCTGTGTTTGTTTTCGGCTGAACAGCCATCCTGTTGATAAATCCTGAACTCCATCAGAGCTGTCTAAAAAAAAGTTCTTTAAAAAGCTAAAAGTTTGTGTTTCCGATGGAGAGCTTCCTCTGTCCTGTCTTTTAACTAGCTACAGTTTTGCTACTTAAATGTCCCATACAATACTGCACACATGGAAACGTTTTCAATTAATCAAAGCAGCCTCTCTAATCTTTAAAGTAAATCATTAAAGAAAACACTCAAACATATACAACACACAATAAAGAAGTCAGCTGGAAATTTTGTGCTGCTCGATATAATTTAAGAGGCAATAAAGCCAGAGGAACCAGTAGAGGTGGAAATGTCTATGTGGATGCAGGCGTGTGAGGGTCTCTAAATCGGAGAAAATAATTAATTTGAGTGGGTGGGTGATTTATGCGTACATGCAGATTCAGATGACATCAGATGGTTTAGTTCATGTTACGCCTAACACACTACCATGATTAATTAGGAGACTAAGTACAACCTCTTTGCGCCTTAATTCCCGCCCAGATTATGCAGCGTTTAACTACCAAAAGCGGACACTCCCTAAATGCACTTGCACCATGTGCTTTAGACCATGTACTATAGACTGTTTAAATAGGGACCAGTGAGCATAAAAGCACTGGAATGAGCCAATTATTACTATTATAATACACATGTCTCTATATGCAGAATAGACATGACAGTAATAACACTAATTTCACCCTTTTGATCAAGCCACAATATAATAAATGTTTATTTCCATTTACAAATTACATTTCCAGTTATTTTGACTATATAATTTAGCATTCTGTTTATATTGTAGATATTTTGCTCTAAAAGAAAAAAAAAATAAATACAAAAATATTAACATCCATATTAAATTGAGAAATCTAGAACATATCACAAACAAATACTAAATGTACTAAGGTATTACCAAAAAGAAGAGATGTGGGATTAGTGGGCATCATACATGGGCTTCAGTGGGGTCCGCCCACTGATAAGTACTCACCGCTGTGGTTATTTTAACCACAAAGAATCAAGAAAAATAAATCACCATCTGGAAGGCAGGCCTGAGAAAACAACATTACATCAGGAAACATACAGGAGCAGCTCTCGTTCAACTCGACAGTTTGGTGATTACAAATAATAATGCATCAATGTCCCCTCAGTCATGTAATGAAACAGGTTTGACAGCTTTGGTAGCAAATGGCAGAAAGTGCCAGAACTTTGCAATAGCTCAGGGTTTCAACAAGTTCTCAACCTAAATGAGCCTAAATGACGTCATAACCACATAACTACTGCATAACTAGTCAGGACATCAACCTTCACAATACCAGTAGTAGTGCAGACCGTCCTCCCAGTCAACATTGTGTTTTTTACAGCATGACCACAAACGTTCCCTAACCCGCCTCAGGTGTTTATTATATGTAACCATGACAACGAAGCTCCCCTAACTTTAACAAAGTGGTAATTTTACCCCGAACCACGACGTTTCCTTAACCACAACCAAGTATTTTTACTGCCTAAACCTAATCAAACCTTATCCAGGTGTCAGGCTTCCACATCACACTTGTGGTGCTGTGAGCTGCATGCTGGACCATGATGCAATAAATCACTTGTTAAAGTGAGATTCAAGGTGAACAAATTTTCCCCCTTCAGGAAGTGAGTGAACAAACAATAAGAAAAACACATTTCTGAGAGGAGGGGAGATCAATATTTTCTACAGTGTTTTTTGTATTTAACAGTATTTTGTTATGTATGTATGTATTTTTGCTATTATATGCATTCAAATATTCATATATATATATATATAATGTATATTTTTTACAATCCATGGAGGAAAGCAAACTTAGCTGGAGGGGCCTGGCCATCTTTCCCCGATTCCAAATTCAATCTGATGTTTGACCAAAGTAACAGTGTTTTTGATTGGGTAAATGGAAAGTTATTGCTGCTACAATCCTCATCAGTGGTTCAAGTAATGGAGTTTCTGTAGCGTATGGTGGGAATATACCACTAATTACAGAGCTCTCAGTATTAGACTGCTGGGGTTTGTGGAGTGCAGGTAGCCCAGCATGAGTCAAGACAGTATGAAACAGATCCTGATAAGATAAGCTCCACGAGATGGCCCCAGAACCTCCTCCTCCGAGGTCTGCTTCAGAATGTGGGTTGAGGTTTAAAGGCGGCACGTAGCTGCGGGGCAACATTTATGTGCAAATAGGGCCGGCGAGGCAATTTGCTAAATATCTCCAATGCCGATTATTTCATCTAGGCCAGAATATCAGGTCAGTGCGGAATTGCATTGGGTGGAGAGAGCTGAGAAATGTCTTTCATCTGCCCTTGAGCGCAGTGCCCGTGGTCCAGATGGTTGGACCGCCACGACGGGGTATGTTTGCAATGGGGTACGTGTCACATCCTCGGGGGGCCTCGGTTCGCCATGCTCGCATTTTCCTGCAGTTGTGCAGTTAGCGAGCAAGCAGCCGTTTCAGACCGATGATTGACGCGCCGGCTGCTGCGGGAATCGAACCTGCGACCTCCCAGCTACGAACAGAGTCGGCCCCCGCCACCAGGCCGACCCGCTCCCTCTGGGGAAGAGCTCTTTGATCACAGCTGAGTGCTGGCCACCAAACGGAGCTGCGAGGAGAGGGAAATGTGAGGGAGCCAGATGATCTATTTTTGTTCATTTGTAGATTTTCTATGCATCTCATTACTCAGTACTCAGCAGTGGAATATATTCATGATATGCATTATGGAGGAGTGGTTGTGGCTCAGCGCTGAATATTAATTCTTCCCTATTTTACATGGTTTTCCAAAATCGGATTCCCACCTCCTTTGCACATCAGCTGCATATTGTCATCTAGTTTCATGTATTTGCAGTAGGATTGTCACAAACTGCTGCACTTAGCAACAATGGACATAAATGCAAAGACTCCCATTGTAATAAGCATCAACTCCCAGATATCTTAAGAAACATGAGCAGCTAAATATGGGCCATTCCTAAAGGTTGTGGATTTATGGGTGAAATCCCTGCCTCTGGTAATACAATACAATTTCGCCAGGCTCCCAGAGGAAAGAGGGAGCAATCATTTCTCAATAGACGAAGGATCTCTACATAAAGTTCAAACAAGTGAGCTTGAATGAGGTTATATTATTCTAAACACAGCAGGCAGCTGCAATTAGGCTTTTCAAACCTGGCCCAGTTTGTTGTGGGGAGCCTCCGTGTCAGCCTGCAGCACACACGCCTGTCTGTGGCTGGCATGCTGTTTTGGCTCCTGCCCTTCCTCTTTTTTTTTCCAGTTCGACATGCCACACAAAGAGCGTGAATGCCACCATCAGTCAATCTCTGCCTGGTAGCCCGTAGCAACCAACCAACGCCACGGGTATCCAACTGACTGTGACCCTGAAAGCAGGAAGAAAAGCCAGCCAGTCCTGCTCATCATATTTTACCTTTAAGGGGAACAACCGCTTTACTGGGCATACAGTACGAGTGTATGGTGAAAATGGCACTGACTGAATCTGCTACTATTTTACTGTATCACACTCATGAATGGAAAATAATATTGTGTAATTCACACATTCAACCAGCTTATGAACTGAAATAATGAAGTGGAGCTGCATTATCTCTACTGTAGCTACACGTGTGATCTGTCATAGGTTTGTCCTGTAAATTCTAAGGGCTGTTGGTGGCGGTGGAAAATGTCAGGAAACAGTCCTTCATGCACAGGAACTTACAAACGCAAAATCAAGGAAAAAATACTAAGCAATCTCCAAAAACCTTATGGCAGTCCAGAAGAGCAAAGTTGTGAATGCATTTTTAAAGTATTAACACGTTGATAGTGATACAAAGTATATAGTATAGTACATGTAAATCCAGTCAATCTAGACTTTAGACTTTTCTCTAATCATTCTCTGATTGGTAGGTCTGTCCTAGGACACATCCTCTGCAGGATATGTACAATAGTGAAGTTCCATTTACATTTGGATGTTTTCCTTTAGTTATTGATATGTAATGTTGATATTTTACACAAATATGCAAAATATAATATTAGTCACATATTTGGATGAATGGTGTATGAATGTAGGTTTCTCTCTATATGTTGTGTAAAGCCAGTATGGAATCCATAAGGAGAAGAGAACAGAATTTATGATAATAACCTTTTATGATAATAACATTTATGGATGACCTTGATAATAAACTCAATTCAAAAAATTCACATAGACAACAATAACTACTTTATGCTTTATAATTACAACTAAAATAAGTATTGTTTAGTGTGTTTGTGTACTGTAGAATTTAAAAAGAACATTTAGTTGCTTTTTCGTGATCACCCTTTTTAAGCTGACCCTGAGAAGGAGATGTATAACCTAACAATCAAGTCATTTTGAGATAGAAACAACCTTTCAGTCACAAGATAGGAGCTGCTATCACTTTTTTACAAGTGCAAAAGTGTATTTTATGGGTTGTATTGCCACATTAAAGGGTATTTCAACCGGTGAAAAGGACTGGGTGGGCTATGATCTTGAAAATAAAACCCTCAGGAATGAAATCAAGTCATTTTGAGGCAGAAAAAACCTTTCAGTGACAAAGTAGATGCTGCAATTACTTTTTGGCAAGTGGAAAACTGCCTTTTATGGGTTGTAGGCCTATTTCCACTTTAAACATATTTATACTGGTAAAAAGGACTGGCTTTGGTATAATCTAGGGCACTGAGCAGGTAAAATAATGCAGAGTTGCAAAAGAGATAATTTCTTTATTTTATATATAACCCATCCATAATCATGTTAATGACATTCTAGTTTCCAAATATAAACAAGGACAGTAGCCATACCAAATAATACGATAGTATTGCCTATAATCATGTAAAGTCTACTTTGGCCACAACTGTTAGTATTCGGTTACAAGAAACAAGTTTCACAAAGACAAAGGCCTATATTTGCTACTACCACAGACATAATGTCATGTGTATTGCACGTTATGACTGTTTGATCCAGATAAAGGCAGCTGTAGACGTAGGTTATATGAACTGGGTGATACAGCTTGAACAGGCTAAGTGGCAATCAGTTTTTGGCGGACAATCTCATTTTGGCATGGCACCGACAAACTGTACAAAACATACCAGAGTCGCTGTTTTCCACCCAGGGGCATTGTTGCTTCCACAGAAGTAGACAGCCCCTCTCTCTTTTTGTAGCCTTTTAAGTGTCTTTCTCATTTTTTCCAAGTACCGGTTTCGCCTTCTCCATGTGTATTTCAATGAATTTGATTGGCCATGACTGGCCCGGATCAACTTGCCCCAGATAAACTTTTACTGGCCCCGGGCCATTGGGCCATGGGTTATGTCAGACCCTGGATGTGTTTCAATGTTTCCACTATGTTGAAAAAGGCAAGCCACAAAGAACCGTGCTGAGCTGTGGGAGGATTTTATCAGCGTGGCCACAGTCAGAATTGCTGGGCGTCTGGGCGGGGGACTGCCTCTTAGGATTGGAGCCCCAAATGGTTATGGGTTAAGTGCCTTGCTCAGGGACACCTATGTAGTGCCCAGGAGCCAAACCTATCCAGCTAGCCAGTCCACGCTCCGTACAGACTGGTATGAGCTGGACTTGAACCAGCAGTCCAGGCCAAGTCCCTGCCACCCAAAGGTGGATAATGGACTGGATTTTGTCGACTCAAAATCTTTAACTTTGGCAGTTTTTAGGCAAGATACAATAAAACAGGCTGCACTCAGGACATTTGGCTCACTGTATGTGTATGTGGAGTATTTAAAGGTAAATTCACTATGTTGAAGGTCAGGGCCAGTTCATCCATGGCCAACACCAGAATATCTTCTTTGAGAACCTTTGATTTGGGCAAAGTAAATATAACTAAACACACCTGGTTGTTACTATATTATATATAATGTTAATTTCTGAGGATCAGCAAACACTGTTCTGGCAGAATACTCGGGGGGAGCCACTGTGTATGCGTTAAAAACAGAAGTAATAAATGGACAAATCTAATATGCAAAACATTTTCAACTTTTCACCTTGATCAGTGCTAAGCCTGATATGTTTATACACTCACATACGGTCAGTGTGTGTGTGTGTGTGTGGGGGGGCCTGTTATGTGACTCAGAAGACCCCCCTTTTAATACACGCTCCTGCAACATGCTGCATCCACGTAGCTGGAAAACATGACACCATGCGTTACATCACATTCTGCAGATAGTGTTGCCAAAACCCCCATTGGCATCAACAGCCCCAAATTATCTGCTTGGAATTAAACACCTCCATTATTTTCTACTCAGAATTTGGATCATCTTGCACAGTGTGGGGGTAAACCTGGTGTGCCTGATTGCTCAGTAGGTGTGAGGATATGCACGACAACACAGCACTGTGATGTCAGAGGTCTGTCAGTTCTGACAATTTATGTTTTTTAATAACAAAAAATAACATTTTTTTTATTAAAAAGTAATGATAAAACAGGTTGTCAAAATTTGAATCCTTATGTTGTGATCCATTATGTGCAGATCCAAGAAAGGATTATACAGTGCGGACGCTGCTGAGGCTGAGGTTTCACTGGAGGTTGTATACCCTGTTGAGCAGAATTTGGCCTCTGAAAATGATTTTCCAGTCAAATATCTAAATTAAAAAAAAACATTTATAATATAGATTTTAGATCAGAGAGGAATGCCATACTCTGTGAATTGAGTTTGACTGGGTAATAGTTTTTGTTTTTTAATACAACGTCCAAATCCGCCTGGCGCATTAGTGTTACCCTAACACACAGACACACACACACTCTCTCTCTCTCTCACACACACATATGCATCTGCCAAGAAGCGCAGGGAGGCCAGACAGAGGAGACAATGGGCTCTGGGGACTGGCATGACAGCGGTGGAGATGACAGATCCTGACAGGTGAAATGAGTTTCACTGATGCAGGGAGCAGGGGGATAAGCCAGCAGGGTTCACTCACACACACACGCTCACGCACGCGCACGCACACAAACACACACACACACACACACACACATGCATTTATATCTCATCATACCTTAGCTCCCACTGCAAATTCATCCTCTTCTTTCACTCACAGTTCTCATAGGTCACTGCAGGCTCACATACGAAGGTGAGGATTCTGAGGTGCTCAAAAAGGAGCTGTTTAGTCATTCAGAAAAACTGGTGGTGCCAGTGATCACCTTTTACCCTTTAGCATCACCTGGTCTCAGCCTAATCAGACTGCATTTATTTCTCTGGGGGAGTGGGGTAATTTTAACATTATCTGCGCAGGTCAGTGATTTTAATCCCATCTGGAATGTGTATGTGGGTCATTTTTCACCCCAGTAATACTTACAGCCACAATAACCTGCTGTTTTTCAGCAACCTCACTTGTCGTCCTGTATTTTAAATCCCTTCCCGAGCGATGCCCTTGTAGTGTTTTTTCACCAGAAGAGCTGCTTTTCCTTCTTCTGCATTTCATCAGCTGTGTGAAATTTGACTTTTGTGTGAAAATGGATGGAGTCAAAAAAAAATTGCTGATCTGATCTGAAAACATGCAAAACACCTGTTGTATCTTCTGTAGCAATGATGTGATGATGATGAAGAAATCTCCGCTGACACCGACTTAATTGTATAAAAAGGTTTATTACAAAAAGTACAGCGTCCAAACAAGCACCATGGATTGCCTGTGAGAAGATCCGAAGCCAATGTGAATCTCTCCCGTTTTCCACTCAAACTACACCTTTTAAAGCCTCATGGTATAGCTAATGTGTGGTAACAAGATAGGCTCAGAGCCAACCTCATAACCATATATGGCTATTTTTACAAAAAGGGAAGGTGTGAACATATGGTTCATGTTAAAACTGATCTCCTCTCTTTGGAACTTTAGAAAAACGACCCCCAAGGGACATCCATCCAGGATGGCGCCAGACCTTTGACATAGGTCTACCTAAACATTGGATCCACACAAGTATCTAAACATTGGACACACATGGGAGAGACATCTCTCAGCTCAGACACCTCACACCAATGCACAGTATAAGCCTATTTGGGAACCAATATGATGACAGGAAAAATTAAAGCCATCACATGGGCAGTCTTTTTTTTCTTTAGCCTATATTTGTTTACATGTTGGCACCATTAAAAATGTACCAAATTAGCTATTATCAATTCCTGTTTGCAGTGAACCTGTGGATGTATAGACAACTATCACTCAATTACTCTGATACTGTAGAAAACGTAAAAATGTGATGATTCTCAAGCAAGTTACGAAATGTCTTTTTTTTCTTTTTCTATAATTTCTCAGCACATTTATGTTTTGTGTATGTATTAGTTAGTAGTAAGTTGTGGTATTAGTTTGTGGTAATATACAGTATTAACAAACACATTGAACAAGACAGACACCATCCATGTGTCCACATTAACCAAGATAAAGCGCTTGTAGTCTAGCATGTCAATACTAAAAGAATAAGACCTTGTAAAAGCTCTAAATCTAAAACTGACCTTGAATGTTCAGTGACCGAGTCAAGTTCTGAGAGGGATTAGCAGATTCACATATATTATGACTGTTCTGAACTGGCAGAGACTGCCGTCTATGTTTGTAACTAAAAATCACAGAAGAGGGGATGAATACACATCTGACTTGAAATATATCTAAAGACGAATTAACATTTATACATTCAACATAATGACTTAATGTAGTTTCATTTTAAAAATGCATGAATATATGAATATGCTCCAGCAGTCATGGAGCCAATGATCTACATGGTTTTAATCCCATCCCCTAGAAATGTGTTTTATATATTTATTTGGTTTATGTATTAGATTAAACATAATTGCTGACTGAACTGAGTAACTGGAGCTACATCCACGTGACAGAATGCACACAAATCTCCTGCTTTCCTACAGAGTGTGATTAAGTGTTTGAGTTATGATATTATGATGTGCTGAGGGTGGCCCTCCTTGAACATATCTTGTTCAATTTTGGAGCATTTCTCTGCACTTTCATCCAGAGTTTTTCTCCTGTTAATGCGCCCCACCTTTTCTCCTTCTCTCCTTCACCTGCGCTGTCCAGATTTTCAAGGACATATTATATATACCAAATATAATACGTTGTCAGTGAACGTTTTGCAGTCACATTCAGTATGAAGGTGTTTTGACTTTGCAGATACTGTATGTTCATTGCAAACATTTCAACTGGGGTACCAACTGCATCAGTCGTATTTTCAGGTCTGTGTTCTCAACTCTTAACTGGTAAATCATAAAGAGTCCAGGACCACAAAAGGCAAATACTGTGTCATAGTAGCCGGTTAGCAGTTTCTCCTTGAATATAAAACAGACCACTGGCTTGCTAATCACACAGGGTCACAGTCGACTAGAAAGTTTGATTGTATCCTCTCTCATTCCCGGTTTCTCCCCTTGTTCACCCTCTAAATAATGCAGGACTTCTGATTTATATTCTGCACAGACCCTGGTGGTAAATGGGCAGATATGGTAAGCGGACATAGATGGCTGGATACACTCTAGTGCTCCATTGTTGAGTGCTTGATTGAAATTGTTTGGTGCATCACAGGAGCACACCAGGCAATTACTCACACACATCGCAATTATGAGACAATATGCGTTTGCAGACAACAGCACCGGGGGTTGAGTAGAAAACAAGCACAAAACACACTTTGCTGAGAGGCACACACTCACGGATGAATGGAGAGCTTTCAGGTGACCGTCGTGGAGCTCGGCAGCTGTTTGACAGAGTTGTGGCTTTTGTCACTGACAATTAATCACTTATTTCCATGGCAACTTGGGTAACAAAGGCTTTGAACTGTGGATTTTTAAACATTTAAATCTGGATTTCAAACAACGCTTAAGACAAGGCTATGAGCTTTTTGAATGAGAAAATATTACGCTCTTCCTCTTAAGCAGTAAATTGCACCCTTTTTGCTATAGCCTTACTTGGTCTGGTAGCTTATGGTGTGTAACTGACATTACTGAGTCTTTTATGTGTGGGTATATTTGTATATATATATATATATATATATATATATATATATATATATATATACACACACACACACACACACATACATTATATACTGTAATATACTGTTACACAATGTTTTAGAATGTTTTAAATTAAAATTCAATATTCAACAACATTACTCTATAACTGTAAAATTGTGGTCACTTTTCACTGTTTTAATCCCATATGATAATTGTCTGTGGGTTTTGTCAGTCTGAGCGACCCCTTTCAAGTTACACAGTTATTTGACCCATCGCTGATATACAACTATTGATAAATGCAGCATTAAGCTGCAACTCTTGGATTACAAAGTATAAAGTATAAAGTGTATAAAGACGGGATAGAGTATAAAGACGGGATAGTAACCTATGTTTGGAATTTATTAGCTAAATGCCTTTATTCCCTTTCAGTATTTATTATATTCATCTACACAAAAGACTGATAATTTATAACATCGGTCCTGTGTGTGTCCCAGGCATCTTCAGCAAAGACAGAAGGATGTAGCAGGGCTAAGGAGGGATCTGGTAATCTTTGCTGTCGTACAGACTCTACAGTCTGAGTCAAGCTCTTTGCTATCTGGAGGAGATGCACTCTGAGCCCAAAATAAGACTGCCAGCCCAAACATGCAGCTCTGAGTCAAGGATCCCTTGGCAGTGTGCTGTCTTCCCTTCTTTACCGCCCCCCCCCCCGAGAGCGAGAGTCTCCGGGTCATCACTGGCATCATTCTGCGCACCACTGAGGGAACCATGACTGCATCCTGCTGTGAGGGTGTGTGACAGCGAACAGCCTTGTCCTGTGTTCAAGATGACTGTAACTCCTTTTTCCCTTTTCATTTCTCCTTATTCTTCACCAGAGTTTGTTTTTATGAGGGACTTTTATTGGCATCATGATGGAGTTTGCAATTTTTTTACTTTATCTTCATTAAAAGAATTTTGGAGATAATCTCTGTTTATGGAGAACTTTTTTTTAATAGCAGTGACTTATTTAATGTCTACAAATGGTATTTACATACACGTTTGCAGGTTCCTGAGTATGTGCGATAACACACCTGGCATGTTTCCAGCCTTACACTGCTTTAATATGCTTAACATGGGGCAGCTGTTTGCATGACAACACACACATGCAAACACATTCCACTTAGGTGCACTCATTAAATGAACAGGCACATTCGCAGACAGACACGCACACGCACTCACATTCAGTCTTTATTACTGAGACAGACAGTAAGAACGAGATTGCTTGCTTCTAATTTTGCTGCATAAAATCAATAGTCCAGACATTTCTCTGCTGCTGTGATAGATGCATCTGCCTGAACGTCTAAGTCATCTTTACCTGGAATTCTGTGAAGTACAAGAAATGACGACTGCAAGCGTCAGTTTAATTCACTACAGCACTGGGCTCTGTTACAGAGAACACTACTACTACTGGTACTACAAATATTGTAGTAAATATTGTATATTGTTTCTAGTACTTCCACGACAATCACTGCCACCATTTATACCCTGAGTGCTACTATTACTTCTTGTGTTACTAGTTCTACTAGTGCTATTACTACCGTTGCCTCAACTACTACTATTATGAATGTTCTTATTCTACAACTTTTAACTTATCTACTAGAACTTCTACTACTGTTATTACTACTACTACTACTGTTGGTGCTTCCACCACTATCACTACTACTGATGCTGCTAGACGACTAGTAGTAGTTGCTACTGCTTCTACTACGTCTTTTTTTCATATTAAAAGATTTATAGTGTACAGAGGCAACTTTTTACCCAAGCACATATTAAGTAGAACTAACAATGTGTTGCAAGACCACTGTGTGTTGTCCAAAACTACACAAATAATTGCTTGGAAATAGTTCACCCTTTAAAATACTTATTCCTCAAACACAGCAATGCCCACACCCAGTTTACAGTAACACAGATTTCAAATAGCATTTGCTATTAAGTTGCTTGATGGATTAATCAATGAAATGGGTTGATGTAGGAATCAGATGATGGCAGCATCCATTTTCTGCATTGTGTCTGGCTCGTTTTGTTGGCGTCTGTACAGTGTCTGCGGAGCCTCTGCTCACAGAAGGCCTTCAGTCCAACAGGGCGATTTATTAGAAAATACATGCTAGATCAGCTCCCAGCAGCACTGCATGGGCCTGTATGGCTGGCTGTGGGCTCTGTTTGCAAATTTCAGTCACCATGCAGCCACCACCACCCCCTTCTCCTCAGACAAAGGGAGGGAAATTAATATTGGCTAGCAATTATGAGCCAACAGTGAAAATCCAATCAAACTTGAGACACTCATCCCGTGGCAGCATTGCCTGATGGCAACTTCACAGATTTAATCCTCATCGACAGCCAATATTCATCAAAAGTCTGGTGAAATGCACTTTAGCAAGGCTCTGGAGCTACTCCGTCACCCCTCACTGCTCTGGGACATACACTAAATGTCTAAAAATTTGTTTGAAATGTGCATGCACAGATGCTCAAACAGTGTACACCATGTAGCATGTGTGCTCGGGTGCCAAAAAGACCCGATGCATGCTAGTTATTTAGTGCAGTGGAGGCACAGCTTTATGCTTTACGCTACAGAGCTTAGGTTAGGCATTCACAGACATGTTTCATGCCAGCTTCATTATTGAAAACATGTGATGTGTGAAAAGCCAACATGATTTAGCCTCATTCCTGTTGGTTGTTAATGGCCCTGTCATGCCTTATCATGCAACGGCTGCACAGTCCAGCTCCGTCCACTGCACTGATGCAGAGCCTTTTGACAGAGCTGCACTTTTCAGTTCATTTCCTCTCGATTCGAACGGCTCTAAGTCCTAGAAGGATCGCAGTGAGAGCGGTTAGCTTGGACGGAACTTTCTGGAGTTACAGACCATGATGTTTTCATCTGCACAAGTTCGGTGATCAATGGAAACCTGGCTGGGTGCTATTTTTCAGAGGTTGTCTGTGAGGGTGGAAAGCGGTCAAGCCCCTGTGAAATTGGGAGCAGGGAATCGAGTGCTGATCAGCCAGTCTGTCGGCTCTGAGAGGATATACTATACCCTGCTGGGTTATGGCTCTCTATATTGTACAGCACTAATGGCGCTGGCCAGTCACGGGTCAGATCCGTAAACGGGTTTTTAGCCGCATCCTAGATCATGACCTCAGTGAGTGCAGAGAAAGAATGTACAATACCCCCAAAATTCAATATCTCAAAACAATACCGTGTATTGACAGAATGGCAAATATAACACAGAGGGGAAAATAGTTACTTTCTAATTTTGAATAAAAGATGTTTACCACCACTGAATTTGCACTTTGGAAGCTGAAGGGCTTTAACGCCACAGTATTTTCTTTTTACGCATGGTGACATGAACAGTTGCTTTCACTATAGCGGAATGCGCACAACAGGCACAGACACCCCAAAAATTGTATCCTATCACTGCCAGTGAGCGGTTGAAAATTTTTCTATCTAATAGTGTTGAGAAAATAAGAAACCAAGGACAGCAAATCTAGCAGTAATACCAGGTAATGCTTAATGAAAATAACTTCAATTTATGAGAAAGTATAAAGAGATCTAAGAATCCTTATTAAATACAACAGTAGCACAAATTGCTGCAACATGTCAGCAAAGTGTACGCGACCTTGTTAAATGAGGCTTTGAGTAATGAATGTGTTGGCGATACAACTGGCTGCAAAGCCTCAGTGCGTCAGGAAAGCCTTGCTTTGCCAACACTACTTATTTCAGTCATTATTTATTTCAGTCTAAATGCTGACAGCATTTACATGTTAATGAAATAACTGTACATTTGACACACACACACACACACACGTACCAGGCTGGGTTGAGTACGGGGGGGGGGGGGGGTTGCACAATCTGATGAATGTTGAATTGCTCAGTTGATTAACTCCAATTACGGCTTGTTTTGTAGGCGGAGCTTCCTGTATGAAAGCCAGTGATAAAAGCTGCTCTTTTGACAAGTTTGACAACTTTTTTATTTTGGTTTTCCCATTTTAGTATGAAGCTTTTCCACAAGCCACATCAGCAACCAGTCTGGACTGTGTTGTTTTGTCTGGAAAAAGAGCAAATACACCACATGAGGCCTAATCCTGCCTCAATGTGTACTTGCCATTAGGATCCTCAAAGTCCACAAAGAAGCTCCCAGCAGAGAAACTGTTTAAAAGCACACACACAGCAGCTCATCCTTGGAAAAAACTCACTGACAAGATGATGGGACACCATACAGGATGGGCTATTTGGCTCCTTTCATGGCTCGCGTGGTTTGTTTATTTGCTATTTATCCTATTCATTTTGGTGATTAGAGCGAAATCCTCGCATTGGTTAGGATGAATGAGAAGGTCTGAGTAAAATAAAGAAATGAATAAAATATGTGAGAGACAAATTATCACATCCGTGGTGCTGATGATGACGTCTGTGGTGTTATCTGATTTATTGTGAAGATGGGACTGTTCATTTGTTCAGTTTTCCAGTTGTCTATCACATGCTGAATATGAGACACTTCTAGTCTGATTTTGATCAAAATTGGATTAAATGGTGCATTTTATTTCAACATTTTCAGAACTACTTCAATGAGAGACAGTTTCAGGTCAAACCATGAGACTTATTTCGACCTGACTGGCCCAAAGGGGGACTTTGCCATGTGCAGGTGGCAACATGTTTGCCCTCCTTGCTGCTGGCTCCTGTGTTTGTGGCACTGTTGTTGCTGCTAGAGGAGATAGTGGATCACATTTACTTGAAATCATCCCCGGGCTGTTACCTTGCACTTCGACTCACCTTGCCAGACAGACAAAACCAAGCAGAGGATTAAAGCTCAGTACCTCTGCCAGGATGACGAGGGAGGGAAGGAAACAATGCCAGGCGAAAAACCACTCAGCAAATCCTTCGCTAACCTCATTATAACCTCAAAGGGAGATAACTGAGGCAGAAAAGGAAAATCCCCCAGCTCCCAGCCATGACAGAGGGCTGATCATTCCTTATCACCAACATGGACCTTCTATTCTCTTGATTAAGGTTTTTGCAGGGGACAAGCTGCCATGAGCCCAAACAGACAGCAGCTTCTCGCTGCTTCGAGTCTGGCTAAAATGAATCAGCTGGGTTCATTACAAGTATTATACACCCACACGTCAGGCTGATATTGGCATTTTCGTAAAGATCTGATAACAGCCTGTCAGTGTGTGTCCAGCTCTGATTAATATGATGATGCAGTTGGTTGTACATTCATTGTAAAATGTATCAATAGTTTACTGGTTGTCTATGGGAAACACAGCACCCTTCATTTTATTCATCTAATTTTTTTTTTAATTCTAATTTAATAAAGCAGTTGGGTTTTTGGGCCACTCTGGGGCAGCCCAACAAGCTGTGAACACAATATTGATATATCATCACCGAATAAAGTTGATATGGTATACATGGTAGCAAACTGTTGCCTGTTTACACATCCAGCAGACACAGAGCAGCATTAGCATTCATTTGGAGTTGTGCTTGTGTGAACCAGACAAATGTACTGCACTGTGGGTTTCTTTCTTCCTTTCTTTCCTTAGGTTTTAGTTATTTTATCTTAAGCTTTATTTTCAGCCTTTTCACCTTATTTCACTTGTGTGCCGTAAGACCAAAACAACGAGCTGAAAGGTGCTATAACCCTCTGCAGAGCGGAGGGGAACTGCAGAGCGAGGTGATCATTCTTTTGTGCGTCTGTCATTCTGAGCGTCCCCTCTCACATTACATGTAGTCATGTGATCTTTTGCTAATATAAAAAATATAATCATTGCAGCTTTAAAGACGATATGAACTAATTACAGTGGTATATCTCTTATCTTTATTGTTATGTAACACTGACAAACCAACAGCAGTTCTTCAAGACTCGTTGAACCACAAAAGCAGTGATATAAATCATGTAGTTTTATGTCCTTGATTTTTTTTTACTACTATCTACTGAAATAACCATCCCTAGGACTCCTCCACTTGTGTTCAGCACAGACCCCGCAGCTGCTGATTAACAGTTTCCCAAGCAATGGCCTGTTGTTAGGATCAGCGGTCCTCTGGGGAGGATACAGTCGACAGAGGAGGGGAAACCACCACATCTACATGTAGCAACAGATCAATATTCCACAGTTAAACATACCATCAATCACACGGACACTTGGGACCCGAGGCCTCGTGCCTTTACCTATCCTCATCCATGTTGATGAATAAACTATGAATCCATCCAAACCTCAAAGGATCCTGTCTTTAATGGTGGTACTCTTCAGTACTTCTTTCCTTTTTTATGTAGTTTTTGCATGAACAATGAGAGACAATAAGGAGTATGAGGAGTGTGCTATACAGAATACTGTTTGTGCCTATAGTTCTTTGTGATAAAGAGCTGAGGGTCTTCAGTAATGTGGGAGAACAGCACCATCTTAAGGTAGTTTGGCTACAAGACATGCAGGTGATGCAGATCTTGCATCTTTTATTTAATTTAATTAAATCTGTAGATTATTTAAATGGCTCCAGGTTTTTGTTTTTTTTTTTTTTTTTTGAGCATGTACAACATTTTAATATATAGTTTCTCCGTATTATATTTCTTATGTACTGAAAAATTGCACAGACTTTTTTAAATGTTAATTCAATTTGTATCCTTCATTTATTTTTTTTTACTCTTATGCTAATTATCATTACATGTGCACTTTTCAGCACAGCCTCAAGAGCATGCCACCTTGCATTTTACTGCACATGCAGTATTGTTTGTGTATGTGTCACATAAAAGCTCCTTGAAGTTTCTTTCTTGTCCTCCGACCTCATCAAACCCAATGATGAGGTCGGCAAGCTGAGCTTAAACATTTGATGAAGGTGATAAAATATGGAAAGTTGTCACCTTCTAAGTACACCAAATAATGTGCCATGTTTTATATGTTATGTGGTCAGTGCATGAAACATATCTTCCTTTTGTTTGCCAAAAAGTCATTCACAGACAAATAAATGTACAGTATGTTATCTTACATAGTGATGTTACTTATATTCCTGTTAACCTCTGTTATTAAGCTTCAAAAACAAATTTGGATTTGGGAGGAACAGTACTGAATAAAAAGCACTGTCAACACCAATCACAGACATCAAACAGATGGAAATAAAATGCATTTAACCATGTTTTGGTTACCACAAACTAAAATAATGCGTAATTTTCTAGTGGACTCTAGTGTCATCAGTTCAAAATCATTTTTATTCTTATAGAGGTAAGAAAAGTGATGCAGTATCAAGTGGATTAAAACTATTTTAAGTATGTATCTAGAGCTGTCAAGAGGGAAAAGGGGTCTTCAGGAACCTAAACAGAACATTAAGGTTAAAGCATTATTGATGTAAACACATATTTTACAGCATCCGAAGACTTGAATAACCATAGATACCATGCCATTCCAAAATAAATGTTACTTGCAAAAATGCATCTTTTTTATTTATAGCTATTAAAACAACATGTTTGGATGTAATTAATTATTTAGAGTTTTCTTTTATTTGTTTGCTAAAATGAAGTGAATGTATTTCAATTTATTTCACTTTACTTCACTTCAGATGAACAGAAACCAGTAGAGGAAGAAAAGAGTAAAGGAGGGGAAATGTTGAATTGACAGGGTTTACCCCTCCACACCTCATTTGATAGCATTTCAACCTAAACCACTGCCACCCCTTTCCAACAACCACAGGCAGGCAATCAGGACTGTTTCCATTTAAGAACCAGATTCCAGGAGAGGGAAAAAAAGGAAAGAAGGGGGGGGGGGGGGGGGGGAGGGGGCCGCAGTGAACACACATGTATGTGACCTTTCAGGGAAGACTGGGGGAGTTGGTGGGGGGTTACCGGTCGTACGCCAGGCGTGCCCACAGAGGTGGAGGGCTTCCAGGTGGCTACATGTTTGTCTTGGCATCCCGGCGTGGAGAGAATGGAGGATAAGGAACCTCCTGTGCTGCCAAGCGGAGGATTGAATATCAGTGTAAATGTCCAACAGCATCTCACCTCATTCTCTCCTGGCCCCAAGTGGAGGGGAGGCCAGCATCCAGAGACCAGACCCGAGGTCAGGCAGTATGTGAGAATCATTTTGTTATTTGGTTTAAGCTACTCGGTGCCACGGCTTGGTGGGATTTACCGCATTGTGGATCATTTGTCAGCCAGAAAAAGTGTACATTAAAATAGTGTCAACTTCTTCATTACTTTTGTATTTTCCCTGCGGAAAATCCTTAATCTGACAAACACAAGAAATTGAAGGAAATAATAATATGTAATTTTCATAAAAAGCACCAATTTTATATAAGAGCATTTAAAAAAAAAAAGAGAGAGCATAACATGTGTGTAAATATATGCACTTTTTAATTTACCTTCAATAATCATATTCATATCATGGTGATGATTATTAAATTTTTTACACCAAAAAAACCCATATGATGAGATTAATCTTTTAAAAATCTTGTCTGACCACTTATTTTGACAACAGATATAAAACAACTGCATAATTAAACAGGAACGTTCAATCCTAACCTTTGAAACAGTAATTTAACCCATAGTTTTCCATAGTATTCCTCAGCAGATAGAGTTCTCCACTACAGCCAAAGACTGTTAGATGCGGTTGGAAGTTTCTGAAAAAGCTAGTAAGTGGAGCCTGAGTTTCTTTTCAAATATATATAATTTTACTATTAACTATTTTTCAAATAACTGCATCATTTTTAGATTATTACTGGGAAACAAAACCTTAAACAAAAATAGCCAATGTTATTGTAATTGAGGGGAAATTTAGTCCCTTTTTCCCAGGACTCCACCACTGTATTAAACAGCATGAGCCACGCTGTGTTCTACTGTGACACTGGCTCTCTTGTAGCACTAGAGGGAGCCCCACGTCAGGCCCTCAGACCACAGTGTCCAGGCCTCCTTGAAAGAAATCCCACCAGAGTAGTCACTAATGGACACAATAAAACACAAATTTATCACCAGCAAATTACATTTCAGGGAACAACTCCTTCCAAGACATGTCATAGTTCCATTATAATGTGGCGTATAAGGAGTAAGACACATTCATATTAGCATACAAGAACTCAAAAGGCCCAGTGAACATGAACACAAAACATCATAGATAGGTAATTTCATAATTTATTCATATTTACAGCGGGTGGTTGGTAAATATTTAGACCCTAAGTAAAAGTACTAAATATAGTCAGTAAATAGTAAAAATAATAGTTTAAAACGTACTCAGCAATTTACTTAAAAAAAAACTACAGAACAATTATCAGCTGCAATAACCAATGTTTTTGGCCATCTGGGGCAGCACAACGAAGCATAAACGCTAGCCGTAATGTTTATTTTTATTATTATTACAGTTTATTTACACATCCTGATGAATAAGTACAAGATTCACTCTTCTTTTAGACTCTGCGTTGGTCTCAACCAACACCGTAGAAATGTTCTACATTCATCAGCTTGCGGCTTACTTTGTCTTTCATTCCCCTGTAAGAGTTAGTGAAGTAGAGGTAAGAAGTGGCATAAAATGGAAGTGTCATGTAAAGTACAGGTGCCCCAAAACTGTACTTTGGATCTTCAATCGGACACATTTTTTATAAATTAAAGCACTTCTCACAACAGGCTTATATTTACTTATATACAGGCAATACTTAAATAATTATTATAGAATATCATTTAAATATATTAATATTTAGAATGTATATTAATTAAACATATGTATTCATTGTGGTATAAATATGCAGTAGGCTATATGCTGTGTGATATAGCTGAAAATGAAAAGGATGTAAGTCAGTGATCATCATAAGGCAAAAATCTGTTGTCTTGATTTATGTTTTTCTGTTTTTTCCACATAAAAAGCCTTGTCCTTATATAGCCTGTATCCCTTTGACTCGAACTTACTGTGATGTGTGCCATGCTTTCCCATAATTAAGATTTATGTCAGCCTTTAAGGTAGGAACAGTGATTTAAGGTGGGGTTTCCCTCTGCTACGTCAGTCTACATCAGAGAACGATGGAAAATGTTCGCTTTGGTGAGATGACCTTTGAAAAGGAAAGAAAGAAAACGAAAACATTTAAATGAGAGATCGGTGGAGGGTGTAATGCCTGCAGGGATGTCCAGGGAGGTGAAACATATTTTATGATGATTCAGCCACATTGTATTCCCCCCCCCATAATCTGCTCAGCTCTGCCGTGCACCAGCTCCTTTTGGCACAAAATCCGTCCAGGGATACATCTGTATCACAGCAGTTGTGTCCAGACCCACCTCCTGCTGTTTTTTATCTCTCTAAATTCAGCCAGATATCAGTGTGTTGATATTGACCTTTTAGTGAAAGCAAGGTAGTGCCATCAGCTATAGATTTGATGGATGTTGCCTTTGACACTTTTTTAAATAGCAGTTTCAGAGAATTTTCCACACTGACCCGTCTGTCACTTTCTTATAAATTTCCAAATGTTAACATTAACTATCAGCAGCTTCAGTGTAAAAAGACTGCTATCGGTTTCAGCTTTCAAAAACCCATCTCAGCTGAAGCCCAGTCGGTAGTGTTTTCGCTGACACCGCTGATCTACGACCTGATACTGTTGCCCTAACAGAAACACCATGTCGTTCATTATGGGCCCTGCAGGCTTGGACAAATAGCAGTTCAATCTCCCATTCAGGGCCAGTGAAATACGAGTCAGCCTTTTCTCCAGACTCACTCTTCAGATTACCCTGCTGTCCACGGTTTGCACAGGCCTTCCTCTATTTCTACTGTAACTCAGCTAATAATGGCCATCGCAGCACAAGGTATGCATTATATTACCAGGCAGGGAACCAGCTCTAGTTTTTTTAACAGTCATTATTCATTTTTCTGAGGAGCGGATGGGATGCTGAATGCTGAAAAGCTTTCTGTATTGTATATTTTGCCTGAACCTACTTTTGCCCAAAGAAAGAAAAAAAAAAAAAAAAACGATGCAGATGTACATGCTGTCATTCATTAATTAATTTTCTTCTGTAAAGTTTCCTTTCCTTACTGTATGTCTGTGCTGCTGGAAACTAGTGCGGCAGGAATGGAGTTGATTTATTTTCAACTCAATCAATCGAGAGGATTTTTCTTAAGATAAAGTGAAAGTCTGGGGCTCAGTGAAGGATCTCTTCTTTTTTATTTCAATTTCAATTTTAATGGTTCAGTGTTCCTGCTATAGAGCACGTTCTCATAAGATTTAGGTGTTCACATCATTATGCAATACCGTGACAATAGCATGAGCTGGACACACACCGTTTACTCTTATGAGATGCATGTGATAGGTCACATGAAACAAGAATCAGAGTCTACGTCCATGCTAACGACTATGTGAGGACATCGCAATGGTTTAGCGTGCTTACATTTGCTGATTTAGCACTGAACACCAAGTACATACAGTATATAATGTGAATGTCATTAGTTTTGCAGGTCATAAACCAAAGTACTGGCATCATCACTTTACCTCATCATGACACTAGAGAAAAAGTCAAGCAATCATCAGGATTCATCCTGTGGAGACCACGAATGACTGTACAAAATTTCATGGCAATCCATCCAACGGTTGCTGAGATATTTCAGTCTGGACCAGACGACTGACAGACCGACATTGCTAGTGGGGCTAAAAACTCATATTATCTTGATTGGAACAACTTTAGTTGAAATTAGCATTAGGATTAGGTTTAGGATTGTGGTTTGTGTTTTGACAGCACCAATTTATTCTGTTTAAGCTTCTGGTCATGGCTAAAAAAAAAAAAAAAACGTCAAAGTTGTAAACTTCGGTCACAGAAGAAAACATCCTGGCATAAGGTTAGAATTAAAAGCAGATCATCAAAGTTTAGAGTAAATGCAATCATCCATCCAACCTCCTCAGTTTTGCTTTCATTTCAACGCCAAACGTATTGCCAAGCCTATTTCTCAACATCTCTTTCCTTTATTCTTTTGGTGGTAGGGGATTTTGTGTTTTTTAAGGCATGGACCACAGCCCAAAGTCTTCATGGATTTCTGGATCTATGGCACATTCAGATCCTCATCAGTATTCAATCTATTGTGACAGAAATTCAACATTGATGTATGATTAAGTAGGTATAGGGGTTTAGAGCTTTGCTCAACACTTTTGTGCAATTTCCATTGCCATCACTTAGCCAGCCATAACTGCTTCAGTTTACATGCACTTAAAGAACTATGTTACATTTGGCTTTCTGTACTAACCAGACTTTTAAAACATTATATATATGAGATATGTAGGGTATTGGAAGCACCTGATTTTTAGATTTCCCTTGGAGAAAGCAGATAACTTGGCCATGTTATGGGATACCAGGTTTCTAATCCACTTTTAACATGTAAGCATGTGCTTAAAACAAGTAAGTGTTTCCATTTGTGGCAGCATGGTTCCAGAGTTTTTTCTACCTTCAAACTGTATTTATGAGGTCACATTTTTAAGTTAAATGTGCAATGTTTCAAGTTGAAGTTGAGAACAAGAGAGAACATTTTTGCTCGACAAGTGGCAAAAATTGATGGTGCCTTTCTTTCTTTAAAAAATATTGATTTAATTTTTTTTCATGTTAAAGAATGAAAAATGAATAGACAAAAACCTTTTCAAGTAACTTCCAATAATCCAGTGTTTTTTTTCCCTTCAGTTCACCAAAGTCCCACAAAAAACAAAAATGTTCTCTCACTTCTATTTTTCTGTAGTTGCACAGAGTTGTTATTTTTTTCACAGGTTTTGAGAAATCCATCCCAAGACTGTCAACAGTTTTCAATGGGACTATTTCTTTGTTAAAGAGTAGTTTCAATGAGAATGTTCACAGCGAGGTCTTTGGATCACTCACCCTGTACCTTAAATTGACGTTCTTGGTGTGAGTAGAGGAAAATATCTCTAAACGAAAACTATCTCCATAACTAGATTACCACTAGAATTAAGTGAGAAATTTAGTTTTTTATGATTTGGGTGAACTGACCCTTTAAAAATGTGTAAACTTGTAATCTTGAAACTATTAGAAAATTCCCACCTCCCACTACAAAGTGTTGAATACCACATCAGTGGGTCATTCAAACGAACTCCTCTCAAGAACACAGTAAACATGACCGAACTTGAAGGCACCATTACTTCCCAGAACCTACTTTTGGCCCAAGAAATGATACTAATTTTGAGTTCCGGGAACATATTGCTGTGGATCCCTCTCAACAATGAAAGCCTCCAAACGCTACTCCTAAAAAGGAGCAGCAGGAAACAGCAAATCGGACAAATTAATCAAGCGTTCAGAAAAATACAATATTCAGTAAGGTTGAAAGTACATGTCACATTGAGCTTATGACGCATTTCCTGACCTCCATAGTTCTTGACGTGCAGCACAACTGAAATAGAAATGTGAACCACTCTCAGAGGGTTGAAGTTCAGAAACTTCCAGGTAGGTCTTTTGTAGTGGAAAAGGGCTGTTGACGGGACACGACAGGAACAAAACTGTCAAAGGTATGCTATGAGAGACTAGAATTACTCTCTTGGAGTCAAAACCTTATGTGGCTTCGCTTGTTTGCCTCAGAATATGCACATGGAAATTTCTAACACTGATATTTGGAGCTCAGTCTGTCCTCTTGATTGCTGGAATGATGACAAATTGTGGGCTTCAGAATGGGATGATGGGTAAGATAAGGTTGTGAAAGCCTGGACTGAACTGTGACTGTTAGACCACACTGTACTGAGAGGTAAGTGTAGAAAAGCCTGTGTTGATGAGGCATGGCTTCCACTTCAGTGTGTGTGTGTGTGTGTGTGTGTGTGTGTGTGTGTGTGTGTCGGTGTGTGAGCACCCACACACGAAACAGGCTCTTGGGGAATCTTTTTTTTTTCCCTTAAGTGTGCTATATAAACAGATAGAGCTGGAAAACATCTTCCCACCGGAATATCATTCTGACATCAAATTTATGAGTGTTTTCTCAGCAGCTTGTGATTTCAAGTTTATTTAATCAGAGCGAACACAAAGTCTCAAATCATCAGACATGTTGTGAACAAACCACTGTCAAAAGCCGTGTCCAGACTTGATAGGCTCATCACAGGGTGCCAACCAGCCTCAGGTACTTTTTCATGAGCCTTGACTTGGCAGTGTTAACTATTGCCGTGAACAAACATTGACAAAATGAAAAGAATACAAGATGTTGTGCGGTGCGAATAGAAGTACCAACACCTATTCAGTGTTAAATAGTGTTTGCACAAGAATAATTCAGAAAGAATTTCTTTTTAAGTTCATGACTGTTCAAAGACTGTTGAACATGATGACTACCTGTGTTAAAATCATATCACTTTGGTCATTAACAAATTGTCTAAATTTTGGACTGGCTCACATATAACTTGTACCATATAGAAATCCAGGTCTTGTTGCAGGGGTAGGAAAACATCATTCAAAATTACATTGACATTTGTAATAAGTCCAATGACTGAAAGTCCAGCCTTGGAATGTAGCCTGACTCAACAGTAGGTTGCGCAGTTTATTTAATTTGTCTAGAAAGGGATGACTATTTTAATGAAAATGTTGTAATATTTTGTGTAATACTCCAGTTTTTAGCTACTTTAACAAACAACATTTTGCCCAAATCATCTCGACAGAATGAGGCGAGACTATTAAGGGGTGGAGAGGTTGTGGCTAGTTTAGAATAGGCCAGCATCAGTACAAAGGGCTGAACATAGGATGGATCTGTTTTGTATGCTAAAAAAATAATTGTTGTTTAACTTTCTTGGCGGTTTCAACTTCTAGAAAAAGCAGTAGTTAGTTTTATGTTAGAATATGGACAGTAAAACCCCAGAGACCCCAGAGTTTCATTTGTTTTCAAAAAGATTAAAAAAAAATACTGCATGCTAACCATGACGTCAGGACTTTGACTCTATTAGAATTCAAATAATGAACAGTGTTTATCCTCGTTGTAAATGAGATGTGCAGTGTTTTGGGGTTGAACTGCTCATACAGCCAGCTAAAACAACCAATTACATCATGCCTGTTAAGCGACCATTTTCATTTCCTGTCACACACAGTAAACACTCCATAAGGCTACGTTATGTTTATGGCTGTAATCTTTCACCTCCTTGTTCCAGCTGGTTTTGGAGGATGAAGTTGGTTTTGGGGTGAGGGTAAAAGTCGCATTATACTTTCGAAGCAGCTTTTGGAAGCAAAAACAAACAACAGATGAAATTTAGGAATGACAAAAATAGAAAGACACATGGTAAATCCAATTTATGAGATATTTGGTCAAAATCAAAAGTAAGTAAACATTTTGACTTACTATTTCTTAACTTTAATACTAGGCTAAATACAATTTTAACTTATTTCACAACTATGACTTTTCTTACAATTTTGACTTAGAAATTCACATTTGTGTTAGAAAGGCACATTTTTGTGACTTTCTAGTAATCATTTTGAGTGTGTCTGTTTTTGTCATTCCTAACATTTCGTCTATTTTTCTTTTCTTGGCAGAAATGGGCTTCCATAGCTTTGGGAGAGTTACATTTGAGTGTCTGTTCGGTAGTACAATCCACATTGTGACTCACACAAATGATCCAACCCACGTACAAAATCAAATTATTCAAGTAAGCTTTAATTTGCTTCAACATTAATTATATTCCTCAAAATCTAAATTACAGGCCATTAAGTAAACAGAAACTAGACTGTCTTTCTACCATCACCTGCAGCCATTATCAACCATAATTTACAAAATTATCTGAGCGTCTATAATCTAACAACCATATCTTTCACATGTCACAGAGTAGTGCAAGAATCTACATTTTTCTCAATAATTGAGGTTTTTACAGTGACTCTAATTAAACATTTGGTCCTTCATCCCAGCTTATTGTTGCATGGTTAATGGTGGTTGCATGGTTGAATGCTATAGTTTAGATGTACTAGTTGTTGCAAATGACACATAGCTAACATTGTGCATTTACTTATCTCACCATTTCTGAGAGATGCTTGCGTAAATAGTTCCACTTGTTACCTGAGGAAAAAGTGCAGTCATAATTACAGCTCCTAAATATGTGTATTCTTTTCAAAGATCACTTTTACCTCAGAGGGAACCGTGCCAGGAAAAGAAAATACGCAACGTGTGTTCATTTCAGGTGGAAAAACCCCATAAAGCTGTCTTCTTTGCATAAATATATCATGATAACATAATAAGTAGGCAGACAAGGTTCAAAGCCACCACCTAAAGTGAGTTAAAAAGTCGACCCAGGGAATAATCACTAATGTGCTGGAGTGACAAACGGCATGATGGAACAAACCTGGGAGAAAGACAGTAACCAGTGAAAGCTGCTATTATAAATGTGTAACTAACCTTCGATAACTGCTAGCTTGATGGATTCACTGTTAATTTTCCAGTGGGCTGGTTGAAATAATCAAACACGTAAAGGATCCTTCCTTTGTGAATTTTCTCATTGATGTAGAGTTTTTGAACTGCCCTTCCAGGAGACACTTGTCGATCAACCTTTGAATCCAACGCTGTCATATCTTTTTTATTGGTTTTCTATATTGATCATGGTCTGTCGGTCCTTTGGGCCAAACTGAAATATCTCAAGTGTTAGATGGATTACCATTACATTTTGCACAGACATTCATGGTCCCCAGAGACAGACTCTTAATGACTTTTGTGATCCCACAAACTTCTCTCTAGCGCCACCAGTAGGTCTAAGTTTTCTACGTATTCTGTGACAGAATACCTACTCGACAGATTGGCAAAAAATGTGATACAAACATAACACGGTTCCCAAACGATGAATCGGTCGGTTTTGACCACACTACCATTACCAAGGCACATTCCCTTTAGCCTTGGTAATTAGCAAATGTTTGCATGCAAACAACTGGAACTAAGATAGGAAAAATATTAAACATTATAACTGCTAAACATCAGCATGTTAGGATTGTCATTGTGAGCATGTTAGTATGTTGACCTTAGCATTTACTGTAGCTCAAAGCACAGCCTCACAGTGCTGCTAATATGGCTGTAGACTACAGTCTTAGTTGTTTGACAGTTAGTGGTAATCACTGCTCATGTTTACTTTCCAGTTCTTCTTTTGTTTATTGCACACAAACTGAAATGTTTAAAACACATGTCCTGTCAATGGGAATGAAAAGCTTAAACTGAGTTAAAGTTTCTAGGAGACGACAACAAAAAATGGCAACAAAAAAAACCCTAAAACTATATGTGAAGTTATTGTAGACAGTGGTGTGATGACTCCAGGAATGGAAAATAGATCAGAAAACAGAAAGTTAAAGGAAAAACCACAAAGCACAAAAAAATAGTGAAAAGATGCAGTCTGACATCACTGCACTGTCAGCATTGCCACATTCTTGGAATAACAGTCACATAGAGTCCATACGTTTTTTCCCCCTAAGAAGCTTTTATATCTTTTTTTATCTTATTCCACTCTGACAAGATTATTAATTTGGTGCCAGCTTGTGAGAGAATCTAAACCGATTCGCCATGTTTTTATGGCTGCACCATTCAGGCAGATGAAAATATTATAGATGTGTCGAGCATCATTTAAGACACATTTCCCTCAAATTCGCACTGGTTTATTTGGTATGTTTGGAAAATAACCAAAATCAGCTAAATAAATGGTTATTACGGCCATATTTTTGATAGAACTATTTCAATGTAACTATTAGGTGTTTGTGTTCTTTTTTGGCCATAGTGGAGGCATGGCTCTTGGGAAGGCAAGTCAGTCTGTTTGAAGGACTGCTGCAAAATTTGGTAAAGACATTCATTGTCCCCAGAGGTTGAATTGTAAAAACTTTGATCTGATGATCATCATCTGGTCAAAATGTATTTTCATCTTATACTTTAGTTTATGACCTTATACGTGCAAAAAAGCGGGCGAATTATCCCATCAGCCTCAGCTCTCCTGTGTGTTAAGCGCTATTTGCAAATGCAAACAGGCTAAGCCAACACAGTGAAGATGGTAAACATTATACCTGCTAAACAGCAACCAGCTCGCTTTATTATTGTTAGCACGTTAGCCTCATTGTAGACTCTCTTCTTGTTTACAATAAAAGTTACACATGAAGGCTGAAATGCATCCTCTGTCAGGAAAGACTACTCTCCCTTCGAGACTGTCCAATCATAAATATTTATTTGTCCAATGGTGATTTGTAACGGTTTTGAAAGGAATTGAAAAATGATGTTGTCTCGTTTTAGTGGGCATGAACAAACAACGTATTTTGTCATTTACAATTGAGGACTTGTGGTCCCTTCAGCAAAAATAAAAATACACAACCCTCCCCCTTTTCTGCCCCCTCTCCCCACCTAATTATTTTTTCAAAGTCCCTTAGTAGGCTACTAGTTCACTGCAAAAAATACTGCATTACCACCATAGTACAACGTGTATAATTTATAGTATAGTTGTTACATGGCAGTTTTAATAATGATGTCAGTATGCATTACTGTAAACATCGCTTAAGTAATGAAGATGCATGTTAGAAGAATGAGTAAACTCCAATGTTCAGTTAAATCCTAGTGAAAGTGAGTTTAGGTGGATTTACCCCCACACACATCCTGGTCATAACTTCGCTAAGTAACAGCTGCTTGTGGTTTATTGGGGGAACAATTTATGAAATTCACTTAAAATTGTTGGCTTTGGAAGGAGGAGAGGCTTTATTGAGCAACAACTGAACTTTTAACAGGCTGTCATGATGGATTTGGCTGATTCGGAGCCATGGAGCTCTCTCCTCATGCATCAACCAAAGCACTGCACGGCTGACGCAGCCGAAGAATTTGCTGTAAATCTGCCTTGTGTGTGTTGCAAACAGGGAAACCCGCCCAACTCAGTTTGCCCGCAGTTTTATTTGCGGAATAGTTTGCTATGTTTTAAATCTTTATAGTAAGAAGTAGCAAACTGATTGACGTTATGTGAATTTATGACTTTGTGAGGAAAGATTACACAAATTAATGCTCTGTGGGTATGTAGAATGGATTTCTTTTGTTTTTGATGAACTGCGTAACCAACTGAAAATGCACTGGAAACCAGTGAATAACTTTTTCTAAATTTCAATGTCTGATTCCTGTTAAAAGCATCCACCAATACTTTATTCTCCTCAGGAATCAATCATCCAAAACATTTTAAGACCAGGTCCCCAAAGTTGACCCAGCTGCTTCCATTGCAGCACAACTTTGCATTTACACTCTGTGGTTATTTCTGACGGGTCTTCATGGTTTTTAATGACCAATCATAAATCCTCATTTTTTTCACCCAGTGTTTTTACAACTTGTGGCTGGTCAATGGTGATTGATAGTCAGCGAAGTGCTCCCAAAACAGCACGGCCATGTTGACACTGGCACCACACAACTTTATCCAGAGACTCGCTCACATCCTCGCCCAAGTCCACAGGCAAAACGGATAAGACTCAGTGAGAGGTTTTCAAAGAGGAAGAGGCTTAACTGCTTGCTGAAAGCTATGAATTAAAATCGGAGTGAATCAAAAATGTAGCACTGCTGGAAGGAGACGTGGTTCTTTTTCTTTTTCTCTTCCTTAAGACTAATCCCTTATGCAACAAAAGTGTGATTTGATTAGAACTTTACATGATCATGCTGAGGAAATGCACCCACCAGTCAATTTATGTTTACTGCAAATATTTCCTCACCTTTCTCAGTAAGGAGGAATCATGCACTGCAGGAGTCATTTCAGGGATCCGATCCAGGACTGCAGGAATATAGTTACTGGAACAGCAAACCTACAATGACATCATCCTCTTAAAACTAATGGCTATTATTCAAAGACATATGGCCGCCGGCCACATGTGTAGTCCAACACACACACACATGCCCTCCTGCACCTTTGTCGACTTTGTGTGAAAAAGAAAACAATTGTTTCTCTGTTTCATTTTATTTTCAGGTTATCCCTTTCTCCCCCAGGATTTCAATGGCTGTTATAGACGTAATCGCAAGCTGTGAGTTGCACTAGTGAGAGGCGAACTGCCTGAGGTTCTTGGTGGTTAACAGCCAGAAGACTGATATGACTAATTTGACTGCAATGCCAGAATTCCAGAGGAACCTGGTCTCTAACGCAGTGTGTCGACTCATCCCTCTTCCTGAGTCCTGCAGACGAGCCAGAGACATTAACAGTTTGTTCTGCAGCTGAGGGTCAGCAAAAGAGCAGATTTCCAAATCCACTCTTCACTGTGTAAAAGAGGATGTATTTCATATTTGAACCTACAGGAAATCATTTTAATGTAACATAAATGTCATTTGTATACTTCTTCATTTATGATGGCACATGTTATGGCTGACTGAGCTGTCTACACAAAACCCTCCGAAATGACCCCTATGAGTTGCTGGCTACTGGTGCACCATGAAACAGAGAATGGAGCCATTCTGTTGAATACATGGACGGTTTTATAGCAGTTGGGAAAATGGCAGCAGCTCTGAAGGCACATACGTGGATTAAGAACAGAGAGGTGCCTCACTTTTTAAAACCTCACGGCTCAGCCACGGTTCAGAGGTCCATAAAACGAAACATTTGGTGAAGACAAATAAAAAGAGAAAGCTGTGTTACGACGGCTTATTTGCTGCCAAATATTTGCACTATAAGTCTTAATTACACTTTATTGTTTCCTCCTGTTAATGTGAGGATGTGGAGCTGCATCTTAAATAGACAGTGGTGTCCAAAAGTTCCCCAGATGTGTCTTTGAAACGTAGAGGGGATAAGAGGCAAGCAGAGCTGCCCCTGGTAGGGACTTATTAGTTGCAGACAACATTCACTGTGATCTCAGAGGTCGGGGAAGTCTTAGTGGGGTTGTTTTCTGAAAAGATTCACAAATATAAGTCTGTTTTTTTTTTTTTTAAAGAATCAGTAAATTCCTAATCAGCTGGGCACTGTAGTTTTTAGCAAATGTTGGTTGGTCGGTCATAAATAATGCATTTGTTTGGGTCTTTTTCTCTGTCGAGTGTTTACGGGCAGCAGGACGGTGTCTGTGGGACTGAGTCAAAATAAACTACATCGGGTTTCTTCACAGTTGTGAAGCAACATGTCACTCAGAGCGACAGTGATGTGTTTTTAATAGTTTTTGGAAAACAACTCTGGCACAGAGGAAGATGATATATCAGGCTTTGGCTACACAAACAATACTAGTCAGTAGGATCTGGTTGTTGCGTCACGTTTGTTTTAATAAAACAGACCAAAGAAGACCGTCAACTGTGTTGATGTTGTTCAGCAACACTGGGCTTGTGACTGGATATTGTCTTTTGCATTACATTAATGTGCCGTTTGATGCTGGGTCAGTAGTGTACAGTGGGTTCTTAGCGTTTTTCCGCTGGAAACAGTGCTGATATGAGCAGTGAGACTGGATCAAAACAGTAAAGCTGCAGCCTCTGAAACCTAAATAGCAAGATAAAAGACACTAAAATGCTTTATAAAGAACTACAGAGTTTGGTGATCATTCTCTGTTGGTTCGTCACTGTGAGCTAAACCTTTCAAATTACACAGTCATTTCATTCATAAATATAAAATATTGAATAGAGCAGCTTTAAGGATAATTTTAATTTTGCTCATACAGTACGGTGTATGTGATGTTTAGGTTGATACAGTTGGTTGTATTGGATTCTGTTTTACTGTACAAGTGTCGTCCACCCCCGAACATAGGAATTGTCATTTGAATTAACATTAACAGCACGTCATTTTGCATTGTCCATCGAATGCTGGGAGCTACATTTCCAACCTTACATTATTTACTAGCGGTTGAGCAGACGATATGCACTACAGGAAGTGTAGGTTTTCATCAGGTTAAAGGTATCTGCTAAAACAGAAGCACATTTGCATGGTTATGGTGCAAATATGGTTCTCCATCCAGTCAGACTTTCCAGTTGTCAACTTAGTGTTTTTTTATCATACAGACTGAAATCGAGTGTGTGTTATTAATATTCAAGGAATAATTGAATACTTTCCTATCCTCTGACGTGGAAACAATCAAAATAGTACTTCATCGACTTTGTCAATTTGAGGTTTTCAGTGAGACGACGAATCCAACAGGATGTTTTTTGCAGATCATCTCTTAATGGGACAAAGCTGGATCTTGGCCCCGGGTTTTCTGGGGCTCTTTTGAAGGCAGCTGAAGTAATGATTAGAAAGCAGAGTCCACATCTGAGATATATTTTCCAATACCAAAGCCATTACTGGAACCAGATGGCCGAGACGTTGGTCTGTTTGATACTTCCTGGTTTTTAACAAGCCTTTTTATTGACAGAATGGTTTCATGTTTTGTTGTTTACGCATGTTGTACTGACATGATATATCTCAGCTTATAAAAGTATTTACATGAAAACATTCATCATTGAATTAAATCTATGGTTCTTGCGCAGGGAAAATACAAGCTGCCTCTGTCTTCGGGATTCTTTGCACATTTGCATGTTACTGTTCATGAATCAAATGAAATGGCCTGGGAACGTCATGCCTGTTCAGCGTGGAGACCACATACATCAGCACAGACTTTGTGAAAACAAATCGTTTAAATTTGACAGCTGGTTAGACAGCACTGCCCTTTGGTTAAGAAAGCATTCAAGGTCACTATCAGCATGAGCTGTTAATGATGTATATCTCAGGATGAGCATTTACACACCACATACCGAGGCACCAACAGCCTGTGAAACCACAATGAACCTGAATCAGAAGACACCCAGACAAGAATTTAGCATCATCAGAGAGAGGGGGGGATTAAAAACATGCGTGCGTGAGAGATCTTTCGGTGTGGAGATCTGGCAACATGAGGCTTTATCTTTCCAAAATAGCGTGAAATTGTTAGTTTGGCATGAAGGCGCTCTCTGTTTGACATGATTGTCAAAGCAGACGCTGCCTGTTTTGGCAGCTCGTACTCTACTTTGTTTTAACAGCATCCCACATCACCTGCAAACAGGTCGAAGCGATGGTTTACAGAGAGATGTGGTCGCACGGCCGTTGCAAGACAGTTATGAGATGCCAAATGTTTACAATCGACACAGCACTGCTTTGAGCTAAATGCTAATGTCAGCTTGCTAACATGATCCCAGTGACAGTGTTGGCATGCTGAGGTTCTGCCCCTTTCATCTGCCAGTCCTTTGGACTGTGTGCAGATTTCATGAATCAAATCAATTTCACTGGACAGTCATGTGACCGTGTTCACCATCTTGCTAACTTGCTAATAAGCATGAAGCCTAAAGTACAGCTGAGCTGATGGCTGATGGGAATGTCAATACTTTTTCTTGTATTTTAAGTCGTTAACCCATAAGTATTGAACACATTTTGGCCTCATGATTACATTGGAGGAAAAGTCATATGGATACACACCCTAGGAGCCATAAAATGCATCACATTTCATGGGAATCCATCCTGTATTTGGTGAAACATTTCTTTAGGCCAAAGTAGTGGACCGACCGACCAACCAACATTGCCATATCTTTGTTAATCTATTAAAGAAAACTAAATAACATGAGACACCATTCATTTTTCTATATTTATGTAAAATTTGTATGTACATGTAATAGGCAACAATGCACCGCTGACATTCATATCAGAAACAAAATAGTGCTAAAACGGACCTGGGACACTTCAGCAAAACAAACCAGAACACAGAGTTGGCAATATTTGCACTTTGATAACCTTTGCAGTTTTAAACATGTATGACTACTAGGCGTTTTCCATTACCGATGAATACTGATTACTGCAGTAAGACTGGATGCAGAGACAGAAAAGTGTCAAAAAAAAAAAAAAAATATTGAGCCAAATGTCAGTTGACAGCACACGTCAAGAAATCAAGAAATACGCCACACGGGCCTACACGTTATCTCATGATGCAGATTTGTGGTTATGATTCTCTTAAAAAAATTTTTTCAAGTAACGAAAAGAAACAATGTAATGAAGAAATGAAAAGGAAATAATTATTATTGGTAGTGCAGTCTTTAGTTTAACACAACAATCAGCTGGCGGCAGCACTCTCTCATACTTCTGTCAATAAGTTATTCAACAGGAAACCTATGTGGAGCTGCTGTGTAGGCTACAGTGTGGCTTTTAAAGCTCCAAATATTTGCAACTGCCAATTGTGTAGTTTAATCACTGATTATATGACTTATTATTATATGATCAGGATGAGAGAGATTTTAAAGAATAGTTGAACATTTTTCTTGCAGGGAGCTAGATAAAGACTGGAAGCAGGAAGGCTCTGTCCACAGAAATCTACCTACCAGAAGCTCTAAAGCTCACTAATTAACACATTTTAGTTAATATCTTTTAATGTGTACAAAAAGCTAAATGTAAATATGTTTTTTTTTACGTTTGGACAGTGACAGGCTAGCTGTTTCCCCCTGCTTCCAGTCTTTATGCTAAGCTAAGCTAAGCAGCTTCTGGCTCTAGCTTCGTATTTAACTCACAGACATGAGAGTGGTATCAATCTTCTCATCTAACTCTCAGTAATAAAGCAAACTTGTATTTCCAAAAATGTCCCACTATTCCTTTAAGCAAAATCCACTGACCTGTTGAATCAAAGAGTGAAACGAAGTATCTACATACATATAGTGGAAATTATTTCAGTGAGGAAGGGCTTTTACTACAATGTCCTTTTCTTAAGCAGAAGAGAAAAAGGAAAACCCAAGCCTTTTTTAGTGGTGTCATCACTCACCACATTCAACTAAAACTTAACAATGGACATTTCAAAGTATATCTGTAAATATACAAAGATATATAGATATATAAACAGGACGATAGAAAGCAAAGTTTGGGATTTTAATGCTTGTGCAAGTTCATATGTAGGATGAGATGCGACCAAAGGAGGCGGGGTTGGGGGTCATATTATTTGAAGACGTTCTCGAAGGCAGGACATTTGTAGGTCTTGAGTTTCTTGATGGCCTTTTTGAACTCTTTGCTGGACTTGTCCCACTTGTGGATGCCCGTGAGGAGGTACTGCTTATCCACCTTGCGGCCCATGATTAGATACTGGTTTCCCAGGTTGTCCAGCTGCTGGCAGGGGCAGTCCGCGCCATTCTTCAAGTACAGCACCAGCGTCTTCATGTCCTTCTTCTTCAGGTTGCCCTGCTTCAACATCTTCTTCCTCTTCTGCAGGATCACCTTGCGGTCCATGTTTTCTCGCTTCACCTCCTTGATCTTGGTCTTGAAGGCTGTCGGTTGGAGAAAAAAAACAGTTACCTCATGCTTAGATGTGGGTGAGTTATTGTAAAACCAAATCAAAACCTTTGGTCTAAGCGAGCTGATGCCTCTAAAGGCTGCTAGTTAATATTTTATGAGTACAAAACGCCAGACATGCACAGTGTGTCACCCTCTGTGCTTGCAAAATGAAACGGGTAACGGGTATCAGTGGCAAGACAGCAAGAGACAACAAAGTAGGGTAATGTGATTCTGTAAAGGTACACTCGTTTCTCTAAAAACAAACCTCCCATGGTATAACTGGGGGGGGCCCAACGGGAGCGCGTGTACTGAGCAAGACATTTTACGGTTGAGAAATAAACCTCAAACGTGCAGAAACTTTGGCATTACTGTAATGAAGTTTCTTGTCACTTATTGGCGTACATGTACAGTGATACCAGTATGTGAGCAATTAGCTAATATCGGCAGATATACCCACCGGAACTATTCGTCGGTCCTGTTCTACAATGGATTCATCTTCTCTTGTTAAGTCATTGTGATTTTAAAATAAAAACTGCTACATGAGTCTTGCTTATGCTGTGTAAATGTGTAAAGGTATAGTTTTGTTGCATATCTTGGTAATGCAAGACTGGGTGCAGGGCTAACACCAATGCATAATGCAATATCTGAATCTCAGGCTGTTTTTCAGGTTGATCATAATACTCCTGATCTTTCACTAAACTCTATTTAACTTTCTAATCTCTCTGTTTCCTCCGGTTCGAGCACAAATCAGACTTTGGTGGTCCAAATCTCTGTACGCCCCCCTCGCAACCGTGTCCTCCCGTGTTCCACTGACACACAGCGATGCCTGTGCAACGCGGATGACCCCGTGACACGCCAACACAAGGGGAAAAAAAGAAAAGTAAGTGCGGCATGCTACGTCCACCCCGACTGCCAGGGTAAGTCACCGAGTCATGTCAGAAATGAAGTCTTGTGACTACAGTGTGGGGAACAGCCTGATTGAGCATGAGTCATTTTCACACTCCAGCAAAGATCTGGACTGATAAAACCGTTAACTTCTGTCTCATTTTCTCCACCATTTTAGACACCAATCCTCCCTGATTAACTTTTTACAGAATCACGCTTGACATAAAAACCAGATTTGGTACTTTAAGAAACTTCCAAACGTTTCATGTCTTCCTCTGCGCCGTATCTCCCATTGCTAATTAAAGTGTTAAAGAAGAGCCGCCCTGTGTTTCCCAGTATTAGGAGTGCGCATGGTAGGGATTAAGGCTTTTATCCTCTGTCTCTAGTCTCTCAAACGGTCTCTGTGAGGAGGCTTAGTGTTCACTGAAATCAAAATGGGCAGCATTCATAATTAGTGAATCATAAAAGAGAAGGCATGGCCCACCCCTGAAAGGACTTCATCTTCATAAATCCTCAATCCTCGATAATCCTTTGACGCTTTGAACTTTCTTTGCACCTTGAGTTGTTTGAAGCCTTAATCTCTTCAGCAACAGCGTACAGTAGAAATCGAATAATTGAACTACTTGTTAACAACGCTGTCTATTTTTGTGACATTTCAACTGCTATTTTCACTTTAACGTGAAAATCTGTCCAGTTTTTCAGGTGGTCTACATCTATGTTCTCCCATTCTCCCTGTACAGGATCGTAAAGCTCAGTAAGCTACCATTGTTTCTGCACTGGTGCGACCAACACAAAGCTATTGTGCTGAGAGAATAAAGGGATTGGATTGAACCCGCCAAGAACTCAAACATTCTAGGCAGAGCTCTAATTCAGCCTAAAGTGAAAATAATTCTTCAGTTGTTATCATAATACAGCAACGGTATGCAAGATCACATAGAAACAGTACTATACTTGGGTACAATTTTGATGCACTTTACTTGAGTATTTCAACAAGAATACCCTTTTTACTTCACTAAACTCACTAGTTACTGCACAAAAGTGGATTCTGCATAAAAAACATATTATCTTCTAATAAAATATGATGCATTTTTGTAGATGAGACCAAAGGTTCCCAAACCTTTTTGGCATGTGAACCCTCAAAATTAAGGTATCAGCAACTATGTGGACAGGAGTATTGAGGAATTCAACCAAAAAGTGATTTTCACTCAGTATTTCAAAAGAAAAAAGCAGATAAAAGATGGCCAACAGAACAGGAACCAGACATAAAACATATTTCTGCTCCACTACATGGTGTTTATTTTGTCACAGTTGCCTCTAATCTTGCCTTATTTTCTGGCGATTTATTGAGTAATTTTTACCTCTTCAGGCCTCTAAAAATAAAATAAAGGAGAAAAAAATTACATTTTGATTAAACTGATCACAACTGGTAGACATATGCAACCAGTAATGAGGGGTTCAGATGTAGAATTGCTTTGTTTTAAGAAAACTAAAACTACAAACAAAACTATTCACGTGTGTGAAACTAAAACTTTGGTAACTCATTTTGATTACAATTTGGATTCATTTAGAATACAGAATTTTTAAAAAAGTAATGATGTCATATAATCATGATACAGTACTAATTAAAGTCAGTATGCAATAATATTGAGTTATCACGGAACTCTAATTCCATCAAAGAAAACTCATTTTAAACTTTTAGTTTGTAGAATGGAGTGTGTATATGGTTCAAATGCCTATTTTAGCTTTTAAAATGATAAAAACTAGATTTATGTATTTATATTAAGTTAACTGGCTGTAAATTGATTTTTCCTTTTAATAATCTCAAGTAATGCGACGTTAAAACTGTCACTTTGCAGGGCATTCCCTTTTCTGTGCTGGTCCCTTCTGACCCCTGACCTGATTTCTTCTGCCGGTTCAGAGGCACAGACAGGACCTCCAGCTCTCAGGGTGTCATAAACCCAGCAGGAGGGCGGCACACTGCTCCATGTCCGCAATAATGAAAACACAACTGATCCGATACACTTAAATGATCAGTCCCTCCAGCGCAGGGCCGCCCTGCTGTTTACTGCATCGGCAAAGGGAAAGAAGCAATTTGGCAACGACAACAAAGTGAGCTGTCCGAGGCAGAGGGGAGATTTAATTGAAGGGCGCTGGAGTTTTTTTGGGACAATGAGGTACCGTAAAACCTTAAGCGCAGAGATAAATAGCGCTGGGAACAAAGTGTTGAGTGGGATGAGCTGTAAATCTGTTAACAGCTGAGTGCCGCAAATAGTGTGTGTGTATACGTGTGTGTGTGTATGCATGTGTGTGTGTGTTAGAAGGAGATTCATCTGGACTTCAGAGAAATCCGGGAGTGTGAGTCCTCACTGGAGAAACTAACGGTGCCGGACTGAGAACCTCACTTGTTACTTGTTACAGTGACTGGCATGTGAGCTTGAACATTTAACTTGCAAGTATCTTCCCATAAATCGACCAGAACAATTTGACATCCAAACACCTTAAATCAAAAGCTGTCTCGCCGCAGCATTCCCTGCTTTTATCAGGATCAACTCAAACACGCTTGAGCAACTGATGGGAGGCTATTACGCAGGGCGTCAAACAATTGAAGAGCCATTATATATATATATATATATATATAAAGACTTCACACTTAGCTTCTACCTTAACTGAGAACAGGCCTTTCGCAACTTCCAGTAAGTGAGGTTTTCAGTGGACAAAAATGCTATTTCACTGCCAGGGTGTGGGATATTTTACACATGATTGGTCTGCGTAGATTAATAAAGACTTCAGTGCGAGTCCCTGATTCATTCCTCAAGCCTCTCCGTGGTTTTCCCAATCCCAGTGTTCCTGTGGAGAAGAGCTCAAAAATCTATCTATCATCCCTGTGGTTTCTCCAAACAATAAAGACAGGCTTGTCTGCTCCTAAAACTGCTGCTACCTACCGCGTCCGTCTGTTTTCAGTCAAGTCAAAACTAGCAGAATGTGATCGGGTCTTATCTTTCGTTGGTGGGATGAAACACATCATGATTAAAGCTTGTTTTTTTTTTGTTTTTTTTTCAACTGCATATCTTCTTTTTCCTAAGGACAAGACATTAACTCATGTTTGGCTTCAGTCAGATATATTTATAGTTGCACTTTTCTCCTCGGACCAAAACTGAATTCCAGCCTACTGGAAAAAGCAACAAACAAATGTTTAGCCTGGCTGGTGATATAACCAGTGATGCTATCGCCTGTCAGGCCGCGCATTAGTTGTTTAGTTGTAGCTGTTTCTGTAATCAGTTCGTATGCCACACGGACTCGCGGCGACATTTTGTTGCATTCCAGGGGAGGTCGGCCCCTTGTGGGATCAAACCTGCAACGTGTCTCATCCTTGGCCCGATACTGAATCTGTCTGTGTATCCTCACATGTCAGCCGGTTGGGGGGGCTTATGACAAGCAAGCAAAACAACATCTGTCTTCATCCCAGATGAAACGAGCCAATGATGTGCCACTCTCCTCTTGGCAAGCCAGTGCGCAGACCGAAAGAGGCGAGTCCCATCACCACAGCATAAACAACAAGGCAATTCGTTAAACAAATGTAACTTTAAACTTTTCCTGAGAACTGAAAGAACGTCTGTTTCCAATGTGCATCGAGTCTATGTTTGCGCGGCATGGCACCTGGAATTCAAGCTGCCACAAGCTTTGGTCCAGCCAGCGAATAAAACATGAAAGCCTAACATCTTGCATCTTGTGTGCATCATGCGCATATTATTCCTGGAAGTCCTTATAACTGCAATTCAGCTGATGTTTGTGTTTTTAATTGAACTAAACCCTTTCAATGTCCTTTTAAAGTGCAGAGCTCATACTGCGTTCCTCATGTGAAAATTTCTAAATTCAAATTCAATCCAAAACTAAATCAAGTGGCCCCATCAGCTAAAGATGTTCCTTCTTTCCTGCTTTTTAATGTTGTTTTCAGTCTGGTTTCCAACCCAGCTGGACTGAAGAAGCTCTAATGAAATGAATGTGTGAAACCGGCTGTAGCATGCATTGTCTTATTTTCATGAAAGGTGATCTATCTCTAAAATCTCCAAATATTCCCTAACTTTCCCTTTCCGCTCTATGCCTCTCTAGACAAAACCACTGGAAACTTAAGAACATGACTCTAGAGGCCATGAAACTTTTTCAAAATGAATGATAGGACTGTGTGGTTGTTAATTTGAAAATGGAACTGTTGAAATAAAGACTTTTTAAACCTGCAATAACAAATTGTGAACACAACATCACCACATCACCACCTTTTAAGTTGATATGTTGAACCTGTTAGCAAACAGTTGCCTGTTTACACACACACAGAGCAACATGATCATTCATTCGATGTCGTGCTTCTGGCCACCTGATGAATCCAAGTCCAATATTCTTTCTCTTTTAGCTCTGTTTTTGGTTTCTACCAGCTTCTGGTGGAAATATCTGTCTCTTTAGCTGCTAAACGCTCCACTGTGTTCACCAGCTGGTCTCTAACTGTGTCTGTCTGCTGTTTGGTGCTGGCCAGGTAGTGTACAGTGGGTTTCCGCTGAAAACAGCTGCCTGCTGAGGCCAAAACTATGAGAGCCGTGAGAGTCAACCAGAAAAGTTGCAGCCAGACAACTATAAGCTGAAACTCACTATAAAGCTCTGTAAAGGTGATATTTCTCTGTAGACTCGTCACTATGAGCGACCCCTTTCACATTGTTTTCACGTTATAATTTGATACATTGTTCATTCTCAATTATAACCACTTTAAGATACAAATTAGTTCAATAAAATCCTTTCAAACCGGTTAAAACAACATTTTAAAAAAGTGAGAGGATTTAAAGAAATGCCTCATCTGCCTGAATATTCATCTACTTACACATAATATGTTTTAATCAACTGAAACACAACCAATGTAGCTTAATCCTAAACTACACTGTAGGATTCAGTTCATTCAACGTTACTGTAGGGCAGTTGTATTTTTATGTTCATCTGTGATGTTGAATCCGAAAAGCGTCCGCATATTATTTCTCAGATAGTTCGGTGTCTTGATTATATTTTTTTCATTTTGCATCAGCGGAGATGACAACAATAGCTTAGCTTACTGAGAGTGCAACAGGGTCTGCAGCGAACACCTGGAACACCAAGTAAAATACTCAAAATTGAGCAAAATATGTCTCATTTGCATTTGTTTTTATGTATCTGCACATATGTAAATGTGTCAGGTATCAACACATGTTGGGTCAACTAAAGTAAAAAATATATGAAAAAACTTGAATATATATTAACTAATTTACAAATGAATTATTCATATATAAGATTTATATATATGGAAATAGAGGTTATTAAAGAAAAATGTATATATGGTTCATCATTAAGTTCATTTAGGAAGACATTTAATGTGGATTGTCCCCCATGTGCAGAAGGCATTCTGCAACAACAGTCCACCCAGACAGCAGAACAAACATCCCACTTTACTACTGCGAGGACCTGCCACATAAAGACTTTAATGACCCCAATTCATTAGTCACAGAACATCATCCTCTACCAAACCAGACAGGCCTGGTACATCTGACCACGAGCCAAAACCTCACATGTAACGTTTACCCTAAACCTGACAGCTCTATTCATTTACTCACAAAAACTGCTGGCATAAAGTTCTATAGAATTTGCTGGCTGATGGCCATGTATGGTTAGACAGAAGGTGAACTTTGAGAAGAAAAAAATGCAGCTTTACATACTTTGTTACGAATTTACTGACAGTTTTAAAGCTTGAAGATGGAACATACGATTGTAATCTCATGGTGCTCTTCTGATCTCACGGAGTGCTGTGATACATGTCAAGGCGTATCAGAGCCGAGTGTGCAGACAGCTTTTCGCATTTTGCACTGGCGCAGTGGGTGTTGGGAGGATGCTTACCAAACTCGCTGGCACACAAGTGCTCCAGCATGGCGTCTGTTTTCATTTCATTGTCACATGGAGGGCAGATGGGAGAGTAACCTGCGGATAGAAGAGGGATGGGAGTTTGGAAATCAGTAGAACAGAGGCAAAATATCAAATGCAAATTACAGTCATTTCTCATCTGCAATGAAGGAGAGTTAAAAGTGAATTCATTTTTAAAAAAACCACCACTCTGCCTTAACATTCCAATTTTAAATGATTTATCCTGCAGATCTCTGGACACACCTAACCCCTCCCTGCATGCAGAGATCCTATCTAGTGTCTGGTGTCAGTCGCCTGGTCTCTTTGGCTTCGTACGCTCTGATGACCTGACCTCAGTGAGGAATGTCTTCAGCTTTTATAGCCAGCTGTAACCAAGAGCTGCAGTAAACACTCTTCCTCGCTTTCTGCTACAATGAGACCCTTTTTAAAAAAGGATTTCCGTAACGCTCAACAAAGCGAATGCAAAAAAAAAAGAAAAAATATATATATGTATTAGAAATGTGGAAGGAATAAATGGTAATGATATTCAGTCCAAGCTTGAAGGAATGCTCTGACATTCCAAAAAAAGAAAGGTAATAATAGCCGGCTCGAAGACAAAAACCCGACTGAAGACAAAGAGCCAGAATGTGTTTTTGCCAAAAAGTAATTCAGTCTAGAGGCATATCTGCGAATATTTTACCAACACGATTTTTCAATTTTTTCTAATACCACAAATGATCGCTCCGTGCCAAACAGCTGAGTTTACTTTCCAAACAAACTTGGACCTGCAACACGATCGCAGCGTCCTGCAGCACTTAATTCAAACCGACTGCCTTTCAATGTCACAGCGTGGCTCTGGATCGATGGCGCGGAGGGGTAAGAAAGGGGAAAACAAATAGTTTTCTCTCCGTTTGCCAGTTGTCCATTACATGTGTTTAACGAAAGCTTGTGAAAGTAACACCCAGGTGTAAAGAGCTTGTGAAAACAGACACTGTTTACAGAGTCGCAGGGTCCCCTTTGCCTTTTTTTAGCCTGGTTCTCCTTTAAATCAATTATCACCAGCCTGTATTCGGCAGTGGTGTGGTAAGCACCATTAGCCGACCTCTATTAACAATCATTAAAAGGAAGATGGCTGGGAAGATCAGGTCGCTTTTGTTGTCAAGATCTCAAGATGAGATATCAGCACTCTCCAGGAGACCGCTGATGGCAGAAAATGTAACTGGCACCCCTAGCAGGCAGAGTAAGACTCTCAACAGACCCGAGTCTGTGTCCTGCAGGAGAACGCCGGCACTATTTCCCACCAGCGCTGACAACGAATGATAACAGGTGACGTCTGGAGAGCGCAGAGTTCTGTGTGGTCCCCCTAACCCTGAAAAGGGAGTCTTTTTTAGAAAAACGGGCCTCCGTCCACACCACCATGTCAGTCAGTAACACCCACCCCCTCTACACACACACACACACACACAGCCATACACATGGGACATGTTCACTCTCCAGATACAGTGAGCACTGTGTAATGGCTGGAAGATCCACAGTCCCCCCATTTATGGCCGACATGTTGCAAAGCAAAAATGGCTTCAAGTGGTTCATTTACAGCTAGAGATTGAAATTTAAGTAAGCTGATGATGTGATGATGGAAATTCCCCTCTATTTTATGGTTAAAGTGAATGAAGTGGTTGTACTTTCTCGTTCCTGGCGCACACCTCACCAAGGCGACCGTCAGGGACGCTGAACCAAAGCTTCAACCCCTAAACTATTCCAGATCACCCGGAGCTTTATCTTCCCCAGGCATATTGCTATTGTGCATTTTTCAGGGTTTCTCTGGTATTTGTCAGCCTGGCCCATCGGGTGTAGTGCTGGAAGATTTTTCTGGACTATGTTACTACACCCTCCCACCCCTCCCACCACTGATGCTCACACACACAGCGCCAACAGGTTTAGGGGAATCTGCAGCCAAGGAGCCATTAGTGATAGATGATAACCGGTGGGGGGAGCTTTGTCCTTTGGAGCTTTGTTTAGAAAACCGCTGGCTCTCGCTCACCTCCAGATTGGAGTTTAATGCCCATTATGCAGACAGTGTGTTTTTCAAATTATATCTCCGCCTTTCCATCTTTCGTCGGGTTTAATGCATTTGTCAGCGATGGCGCGGTAGAAAATGGGAATTAATAGATGCAGGTATTCATTTTTTTTGCTGCTGGACTTCCTCCAAGCATTGTCCACCAGCTCAACAAACACCTTGAAATAAATCACTACCATCTGTTAGAGCTTTCCCAATATTACAACATCACTCCAAGTCAACAGCGAGCAACTCCACATTCACATTAAAGCAGAAGTTTATACAGAAGATTACAAATTCAAAAAGAGAATGTAATCACATAAGACTTTCTTTAAAGATTTGGAAGGGGGGAGGGGGGATCACAGCTGATTTCCCCCCAAAAGGTTCGTATTTGGCTTGTTTGCGTTGGAATTTGCATCTGCAAACACACCTTCACCCCTGAAACAACATTCTCAAGCCCATTTAGCTGCACGGGTGTCAACTTTTACACAGTGGCAAAAGTGGTGGCGGTGGTGTTTGTTTTCTCAGGCAGGTAGTCGCTCTGAGTTAGGTGGTTAATGCTTGGTTACATTACGAAATCCCAAATGGCCGAATTGTAGCCGATTACAGATAATCCATTTAAAATGAATCGCTAACAATTTAATAAATCAATTAATCACTTGAGTCATTCATCAAGCAAAAACGGCTGTTTCCAACTTCTACATGAATCTACTGTGAGGATTTGCTGCTTTTCTCTGTTTTCTTTCATGGTGAATTGAATACCACTGATGTTTGGTCTGTTAGTCAGACAAAACAAGCAATTCAAGACATTGAGTATCAGACTTCAGCTCTGGCAGGGCAGCTGCTACCAGTGAGGACACTGAGGTCATGTCCTCTGTATTTTCTCTGTGAATTCAGGGGTTTTAGCAACTTGGGGGGAGTTTGGGTTCCAAAATGGTGGCTATTTGATGGCCTATATTTAAATTGGACTGCTTTTAGTTTACTTTCAATTCCTGGCAGTGTAGAGAAGGCTTTAACACAACATTTAGATCTTGGTGTCGGGAAATAAAGCTCACAGATAATATAACTGAACACATAACAAAAAATGAACAAACCAATCTGGTGTCTGGTCAAAATTCTCTGAGGAGGGTGGATGTATCAGGGGTGGGGGACTTGGGCTCACAACTTTAATATTTCAAAATTCTGGTTATAGCCCTGGGCTTTGGCATAGCTGTGATAGGTATTTCTCACTATTTTCAGGCATTTTATATGCCAAAAGATGGATCGACTGACTGAAGTCTGATAAAAAGCAGATTAATCACTAATAATAAAAGCAGTCATTAGTTGCAGTCATAGTGAGCATAAGCCTGCATTACTTAGGCTACCACCACTTTTCATTACAAAGCATAAGGGACAGAGAAGAAGGCTTCTGAGCAGAAAGGCTCTTCCCTCTCTATCAACTGTCCCTGATGCGCTCTTGAGCCAGGCATCAAACCCACAGTCACCAAAACACTGGGCTCTTACTTGCATCAACATGTTGTCAAACAGCATTCTTGATCATTTGAGAAAAAAAAAAAGGAATAATAAACGCAGTAAAACAGACCTGTCACGTTGGGATTACCTGTCGGCCTGGTGGCTTCGGTCGCGTTGGGCTGCGTCATGGCGATGCACACGTCGTCCTGGGGAAACTTGTCACAGGTGAGCATCTCCGGCCAGGGGAAGCCGAACGCCTCCATGATGGGGGTGCAGCCGTCCCGCACGGCCTCGCACAGCCAGCGGCACGGGTAGATGGGCCGCTCCAGGCACACGGGCGCAAAGAGCGAGCAGAGGAAGACCTGCGTGCCCGGGTGGCAGCTCTTGTGCACCAGGGGCACCCAGCTGCTGGCCTGCTGCTTCACCTCCGCCATGGTCTCGTGCTCCAGCAGGTTGGGCAGCAGCATCTGGTCGTAGCCCACGTTGTGGCAGAGCCGCAGGTCGTCCGGGATGGCCACGCACTGGGGGGGCTTGCCGTAGCTGCGCCCGCCGTTGTACGTGTCCGACTTCCAGCTGAGGTACTCGTACTCTGACGCCCCGCACGCCGACACCAGCGCCACTGTCACCGCCACGATCGTCCTCCAGAACGACTCGGGAGCGGACCTCATGTTGCCTTTTTTTGCAGCAGCAGTAAAACGAACGCAGCTCGGAGCGGCTCGGGGAGGGAGGGGGGGTGGGGGGGGCGGCGGGTGACGAGCCAACGCTCACTTCATGAAGAAACTCAAGAGTGATGAGAAGAAACAAATGCAGGGAAGGAGAAGGAGAAGGAGAAGGAGAAGAAGCCGCTGCGCTCTGCTGATCGACGCGCGTAAAACGTGTTGCGTGTCTGGTTTGGGTAAAGTCCACAGGCAGTGTCCTCTGGCTGCGGCCCCGTCGCGCTCCTCTGCTGCGTCTGGCTCCTGCGAGGGTTTGGGGAGGTGAAGCGCTCTGCCTGCGCGGGGCTGGGAAACAAGAGGAGATTGTAAAGTGCGCTTCGACCAATCGGAGTGCGTCTGCGCCTTTTGGCACTCGGCTGTCAGTCAAAAAGCTTAATTACCCAGTGTGTAAAAACTCTCCGGGAGCCTCCCCACCCCTCCTTCCACTCCCCCGCTTGTACTTCCTTCTCCAAACAAAATACCTATAATAAAAAGGGGAAAAAAAGAAGAGACAAAAATCATAGAATGGCATATGGAGGCACACATATATGTAATATAAACCTGGGATTGTTGGTAATATATGAGTTCTTATGCAAGTTGAAGGCTACAAAATAAAAGGGCATTATGGAGCACTTCTTTGACTTGCTTTCATTCCAGTTCCCAAAGTGTGGCTCAGGGACCAACATGAGTCCCTGAGGATGATGAAGGAAGTCTCCCCCAGTAAGGTAAAGGAAATCCTAATTTATTCATATTACATTAACTAGAAGTGTCCCTGCAAGTGCATGTAGAAGGAGCGGGTTTGTGCATCTCATGTCTCACCATTCCACTGGAGTCAGCAAGCTAAGCATCATTTTCACTGAAGAATAAATACCCAGCCATGTTTGAAAAACCCTGAATGTTGTTTAACGTAAACGTACTGCTGTTCTGAAGCTGTTTCCAGAATCCCCAAAGGCTCTTCCAACCATCAAGTTGCGATTGTTTAGTTGGAAATGGAATATCTCATTGCTGTTTATGTGCAACACATGCATTATTTAAATTGTTTTGAATTTGTTTGAAAATTTAACAAAATGTAAAGTTACATCACTGTAGACAAATACAGATCTTATTGATCTTGCAGCTGACAGGAATATGTTTTTCATCCAGATGATTAGGAGAGTCTTTGGGAGTTTTGGAATTACCTCCAGAACTGCAGTGAGTTTTGTTAAACTGCTCTCTGTGTTCATTAAAGATTGCATTATTTTTCAGAGAATCTGACGCTTTGTCGCTCAGATGTGATGATAATACACAATGTGTTGGAGGGAACACAGCGAGTCCCTGAGGACACTGAAAGAAGATGCTGGATGAAGCAAAGCGAGGAAACAGTGTTTTTACTAATATTAAGTTAACTATCCCCGCGAGACAAGAAGAAGAATGTGAAGATCTGGTTGCTTTGATCAAAGTTGTAACTTGTGTAATAAAGCCTCAAAGAGCAGAGTCAAATCTGACAATAAACAGCTGTCTCGAGGGTTCTTCGTGGACATTATCTTATCTAATGGGGGTCGGTGATCTAATACGGCTCTGTTTGTGCTTGCTGGACATGCAAACGCTGGGGAAGTGCTTCTTTATCCAACCTAATTACACACTGCAGGCCAAAGTCAATTTGCTGTGCCCCGAGTGTCCATCTCCTCCCAGGCTTTGCCCCGGTCCGTGATAAGACTGAAGGTGTGAAATCCCTCTATTTAAATGTGGGCCACTTTGCATTCCTTTGTGTTGGTAACAGTTCCTACAGAGCAACAGAAAAAACAAAAGCCCTTAATTTGATTTTAAGTGTGGATGCAGCAAACACGGGCCTTTTCAGAGTAATGGCTCTGTTGCACTTATTTACCAGATCAATGTGTTTTGCAGCTGTCTCCCGTGCCGAGGACACTGCTCACCTAGGCGTGTTCTTCTTCTTTTCGCTCCTTGAGCCGGGGCCAGGAGGAAACATTCTGCAGCAGCGTGCAGAATGTTAAATGCATTATGCTGCATGGATGGATGGTGACAGATGGCACCATAATCAAAAACTGACTGCAATTTGCTGGGTGCAAAAGTTGAAGTGAAAAATTAAAGTGTCAGCAAATTGCTATAAATCACTTTTGAGCTGTAATCAAATCAGAATCAAGGCAAGACATTAAATTTAAAAAAGTACTACAACCTTTTGCTCATCAGTCAAATTATCCATTAACTAAGACCTCTCAATAGCAATCTGCATGCCAAAGTGGTGATGTGTGTTGAAAAGAAAGCCAGCTGATTCTCCAAAGTACTTTAAAGACGACACCTCTGTTAACATTTCAAATAAACGGTGATGGTTTAATAAGGGTGGCTGTGTTTGTGGCAATGCACAGACTGGTTTATGAGCTGATGGCATCGAACAACAGTTTGTGCATAGATGGTTGCTAAAGCAAACTTCGAATTTAGGAGACAGGAGTTTTTGTTTTTTTTTCTTCTCCAGACTAGACCTGGCTCTGCTCAAATGTGCGAAGAAGCCTCCTGTCAGGAGTGATAGACCTGGTAAAAACCGCCGGCAGGACAGAAACAAGCCAAAACCTCAGCGAGACAAAGAAATGCAGAGAGTGGAGAGCTTTGCGTTTACTTTCCAAAAGTGTACAAAGGAGAAATGGAGAAAAGAAAAAAAAGCTTCTGCAAACTAAAGCAGATATGAACATTTAGGCGTGGATGTCACTGTTATCACTACCACGGTAACTTTCCAAACTTTCCGCTTTAACAGTGTGTGAGTAACAATAGGGAGACTAAATATTTGGACTTTCGGGCCTCCACATGGACGGAGTTTCCCGGAGTAGTATCTATCCATCTATATTCACCGCTGTTTAAAGTCATAATCTCGTGTACATGTGCATGTATTGCCATGAAAGGGCATTCTGGCCCCCGGCAGAACAAACATGTATGTCATTAAGCATCTGTCATCGCTGAGCGCTGGCTAAACACTGGATCTGCTCCAGAGCCTGACGTCAGCCGCGGACTGACGAGGACATGAAGGATGCTGTGGGTGAAAAAAGCTCTATTATAACCGACGTTCAAATAACAAGCACACCTGCGTTCTGTCAGGAAACACCAGGAGAGTGCAGAGAGCTACGTAAAGCTACTTTTTCTTCTATTGAGTTATTCTCTGACTTTATGGCATCATTTTATTTCATGCCATATGTCGACTGGTTTCATTTTTTTCCCTCTACAGTCTCTTGAGCACGCCTTCTAGCTTTGGCCTGATTGAGTTCTCGTAAAGGCCTCAGTATGCTTAAAACAAAGTACTTGTCAGATTGTTGAATAACGCTTGAAACCTCTTTTCTAATGGCAGGAGTGGGGCAGCTGTATCCAACAACTGTTGGAACTTTCTTTAACAGGCAATCTGACAACCAGGTTGCTTTTAAATGAATGTAAGAAACCAGGTTACTGTTGGCTTCTGCAGTTACCTGATTTCTTAAACCTGCAATAGTTACAGAACAGCACTAGCATTCAGCCGCTCTCCACCAGCTGCTGAGGGGAAACATCAGGCTCTTTAGCTGCTAAACGCTCCACTCTGATCGCCAGCTAGACCCCAACTCCCTGTCTACCTCTCGGTGCTGAGCAGGTAGTGCACAGGGGGCTTTTAGAGCTTTTTTCTCTTAAAACAGCTGCCTGCTGAGGCCCTAAACAGCCCTGTGCGAGCAGTGAGAGTCAGCCAAAGCAGCAGCGTTTCAGCTGGGGGGCTAAACAATGAGCTGAAACTCACTATAAAGCTCCGTAAAGCCGAGAGGAGCCGCCAATCCAGCTGATGAGTCTCTGTAAGTTCATCACTGCGAGTGACCTCTTTCACACTGTCACACTGTTTTCACATTCTAATTTGATACATTGTTATTATAAAAAATACCCATTATAGCCACTTTAAGTATCCAAGTTACAGTCGGCTTTCTGCAGTACCCTACAGTCATGTAAACAAGAAACCCCTGTTTTACTAATCTCTGTTGGGGTAGAGAACCCCCATGTTTTTTCCACCTAGAGTTCTCCTGCAGGACGCTGATTTCTTGGTCATGTGGACGGGGGTTCCTAACTGGCTCTTTACATGTGTGCATGTGCGTAACATGGACCTCAGACATGGCAAATAAATGCTACATGACTGAAATGTCCACATCTTTCTTTCATTTGTTTCTCTGCGGAGCAACCGAGGAAGCTGGGCTGACGTGTGGGCGGCCACCGAGCTTGCTGGCTGAAAACATGGCCATGGCTGATCATGGTCATTGGCTGTCAACAGCCAATTAGATATGCGTGCTTGTTTTTCCTTTTGTTGTTCTCTTTTTTTAGTTTCATGAGTAATACTACCAGATGGTTAAGTGCAAAGTAGTTGAGAAGTTGATATTCAGCTATTTAAAACTTGTATCCATCATTGAAATTATCTTCTTGAGTTGTTGGAGTTCATACTCTTTGGACATATGCGTTCTAATATACAGCTCCTTCGGGGAATGTGTACTTAAGTTCAGGGTTGCAGTGCATGTGTGAAAAGGGACTTTAAACAGGGGTTTAATGAAAAGATGCTATTGGTTGCATTATGAGAAATGTAGGATCCAGTGTTTTTGGAGCTTGACCCATATTAGTGACGTGACATAATAGCGAGATCACACTATATGATATCAGCCCAACAATGACAACACCCCACAGACATGAAGCTCTTTGCAATAATGCTATATCTTAGCATAATTAACTTAAAACTAAAACTGTCAACATGAGGCAATTTAATTCTCACTAGAAATTACTTACAGCTTCTAAATCTAAAATAAGGAACACAGAAAAAAGTCAGGTTATATTTACTATATATGGTCAAGCTTGAAGCAGTAGGCCTGCAAAAACACTGCTTTTCAAATCAGATACAGCAGATACTGGTGTAAATCTCGTTCAGTGATAGATTAACAGGAAACAACTGTGACTCTGCCTTTTAACAGCAACTATTTGTTGGCGGAGAGTTAAATCATGCAGATTCCACCTCAAACAGAGTTTGACTCTATAATGTGAGAGTTGTGAAACCCTCAATTAGCTGTGCAGAACAAAGAACAGAGCAGAACACATGATTATCAGTAGATGCATCAACTAAGTTTGTCTAATTGCCCCGGGAGGCAGACTGATACACGTTAAGTCAACCCATTATTAAATTGTACTGTAAGTTAATCCATACAGCCACCAGTTCTGATCTCAGCAATCAAAGCGAGCTCTACTCTGCGAGGGAGTTTCACAAGACGGTGAGCCGCAGCAGCTCGGCTGCCTGTGATGACTTGCCTGGGTGCGCTGCTCTCACCATGACTAATGTGGGCAATTTGTGACATTTGGATGCAGAACGGGGAGGATAAGAAAAGCGAGAAGAAAACACGCTGCAGTTACTTTAGCTTAATGATGCTTCTGTGTGCTTGAAGGCCGAGGCCAAAATACCTCTCACATAACTCAGACCTCATGCTGGGGAGGCAGCATTACTGCTCGGCAGGGGGGAGAGTGAACGCTTATCTGGCCCACAGTCCTACTCCGAGACAGCTCGTTGTAGGTTTCAAAATGTCATGAAGCTGCATCCCACACTGATATATTTTTGTTTGTTGAAAGTTAGAAGCAAATTCTTTCATACTTAATCGTGGGATGTACTTTCACTCAGTCTGCCTGTTCATAAATAGTTCAAGTAAGGTTGCAAATTTGGAATGGAAAACAGGAGCTTTTTGGGGCAACGCCCCTGATTCGTAGACCGTAGATTTTTTAAAAAGCACAGAGGAAACCTTTGGTGTGTTGCACGGTAATATGTGCTGCTTCTTTATTTCTCATCACATATTCACCCGCATGTTTTCGGTCCGCGAGCCAGAAATGACAGATTGATTTGTGTCATGTTTGAGAATGAAACAGCCAAACAAACACTGCTTTGCATTTCTCTCACACTTGTCCCACCACATATTTCAACCGGTGCGATGTGCAAGAATCGCTTATCTGCAATTCCGCAAAGCCACACTACTCAGAAAGCAGAGCGGGCCAACCCACTTTAAATATGTGCGCCCCATCTGAAGTTTGCAGATATCTGCGCTCTGGGCCAACCTTCCTTATCAGATGCCGGTTTCATTGTGGTTAAATATGTGCTCTCCAACCTGCCAGCCAAAGAAGCCATGAGAAAAGCATCTTGAATTATCCTCTAGAAAGACAGTGAGCGCTAAAAAGTGAGACATCACCGTGAAGGAAGTGCTGTGACTGTGTGCATGTGGTTCGTAGAGGAGGACTTTGGCGAAAAGTCATCCATCTGTGCATAATTACATGGACGTGATTTCAGCTCCAGCAACGATCCATTCATCATCGTAATTTATGGTATTAATTTACAATAGGGTAATTATATTCCAGTCACTCAACGTGCGTCCTAATCAGCCAAACTATTCAAAACTTTAAAGCTGCACTTGGCGACTTTTGCATTTTAGTGGATCCAAATGGCATTGAGAGGAAACTGCTTGGAAGAAATTAGAATAATAAATATGCGGATAGGTGATTGCGTCAGAAGTCACCTCACATCACAGTCTGGCCTATCAACCAAGGCCGGCCTGCGATTCTTTGTACCAAATGTTGGTGAGTCCAGCTTTCTCTGGACAGAGCGCTGGTTTCCTGCTATTAGGGCCTTGTCTCTTCAGCATTATAATAGCAAAAATGCCATTCCAAAAGTAAATGGCATGTTTGCAACAGTGGATTTGCTCGTGGAAAAGTACAAAATCCAGGTGCTTTGACTTGCAAGTTTGCATTGGTAATCAACTGCAAGTCATAGTGACAGTGCTGTGACCTTTAAGGGAATATCCTAAAGCAGAGTAAGCTATCTTGTGAGGATGTGTGAATTAATTTTTGCAGTGGCATTTTATGGTGTGGTATGTGATCAGTAATTCACTTCCTGCTGGAAACAAATATGCTGATGGCATAATTTCACTTGGCTAGAAACGGTGGATGTAAAGGTTATTCATTAGTCATAGTGGAATGTTCTTACAGTCACATGTTTCAATATATCAGAAGATTTGAATAGTTGGGATTTAGTGCGATAGAATGGGTATAATTTTACATGTTAAAGGATAATTCTGCTCTATTACAACTGGGCTGGCTTGATCTAAGAATGTGAGTTTAAATCAAATAAAGTGGTTTAGATAATCTGGCTAAACTGTAAATTTGTTTACAACCTGTCTGATCATCTGACTGCCATGAAACTGAGTTGTATTGATGTTGCCATGTTCCCAAATCCCAGCAATTACTTTGATGAGTAAATTGGTATCAAAACCAAGATATATTTGATATATATTTCGTCAACAAATTTTTCACCTCCACACACGTCTTCTTCCATTGACTTTGTATGGCATCACGCCGCCCCTAAAATTTACTTTGTGATTTGTCTATACACACACAATAAGAAGTAAACATGAAAGTAGCAACTGGCCAATCGCAGTAAGAAGTGGGCGTATTTGTTGGATTTCCGATTTCGGGAAGTTACAAAAGTAGTTGAAAGCAAAGGTGCTTGGGGAGGGGGTTTCAGGCGCTTTGTTTGAAGCATACTAGCCCCATTACTGTCTATTACTTATCAGTGATGGAATGCTCTTGCAGCCGCTCAGTGTTGCAATATGTGACAGGATTTCTCTGGCTGTGATGTAGGTGTAAGAGAATGGGTTTTACTTTTACATGTTAAATAAAGCTGTAACCCTATGTCTTCCATTTAATGCTGTAACAATGTGCTTCACATTGACTTCACATCTAAACATTGTGACTCAAGAAAAGTATTTACAGCTGAGACGGATAGCACTCTGGAGGTGCTTTACGGCGCCCTTTTAGCAACTTTCCATCTTTGCAGCACTCTCTCAAGGTAGGTTAACCACTTGAGTGAAAGCAGTCGAGGACCTTTTGAAAGCACTAGGCACACTGTGCCGTGGACACATGGGCTCTCTGGGCACCCAGCTCTCCCATTCACACACACACACACACACACACACACACACACACACACACAGCGGCCCTCCAGATTCTCCCATGATGCATGCTGTCCATTTGACACAAAGCAGGGCTCACAGGGTGTTCTGGCTAACATTAACATGCATAAACATTACAATTAATGAGCCTTTGTGACAGCACAAGCTAAATGCCCCCCATAACAAATTTAGAGCCATTTTTCACGCAATCGATTATGTAGGGTAATGCTGCAACTGCAATGCGCAACGATAAACAAACCCAGCTGCACTCCCCCTCCTCCCTCACACACACACACACACACAGTCCTCAGCTACCATGGCTCTGCTTCCTACCCAAATAGAGTCTGTGTGGGGCCTTTTCTTCTTCTCACTCCCAATGAAAAAATGGAAACTGCCCATACTGTGGTCGCTGATAATAGGCAATAGCTTTTCAAATGCAAAGAAAGCCGTACATCATTACTATTGGTGCTCCGGCTCACATGCTGTTAGCAGATGATTCATGTAAAACAATCACATGTCTGTGGAGCCCCAAATTAGAGATTAGATTAAATTCAATTTAAATGATCTATCCATTTGTCATAGCATATTAAAAAAAAAAAAAAAACAGCATTCAGGAAAGTAAAAGCAAGGGGAGAACAGCTTCAGTGGAGGGCATTAAACTTGTCAAGAGAAAGGGCCTGTATGCCAGCGGGTTTACTGCATTTTATCATGAGCTATTGCCCATAGCTGGGGTGAAGTAGGCCAAATGCATCATTCTTGTCTCAGAACAACTAAATAGGAATCCTTCCAGTTGTTTTCCTTTTTTTCTCCCAAAAACCGACCCCAGTGTGGGTTCAAGAGAAACCCACTGCAGTTAATCAGGAAAGCATGTTGCCCTGAGTTCAGCCTACCTCCACAACTGGAGATTCTCTGCACTGCTCCACCCTTTCCCCTTATGTTGTTGACACTGTTGTTGGAAATCTGGCAAATTCATAATCAGAAATATTGAAATAAGTTCTGTCTTGCATGCTATAGTTGGTGGTTTGTGACCTAAAAAATTATCAATGCAAGTTTAATAGTACAAGTAACAGACTTGTTTGGAATGCAAAGGAGAGGAGATTTAAAATGCCATTTTGGTGTGTCTCTTATTTGTCGTCCTCTTTTCAGTTGGCCAACAACAAAACTGTGCATCACAGCCAACATCTGGGAAAGAGTGGCTCACAGCCCGGCTCCTCTGCAGAGTCTGGATAAGCCTCTGTTCAGTCCTCTCCTACTCTGCGATCATCTAGACTGTGCTATGTTAACACAGTCAAAATCAGGGTGTTCTCATTTACATATTTTTTTGTTTTTGTTGTCAGATAGTATGAAAATAGTAATTTAATCACATCTCATAAATGCCATGTTTTAAACAGGCAATTACCAGTCTGCTGCTCTGTGGTGTTGATCAAATAATTATTTTATGATCATATTGTTTGGGGAAACAAACATAAATACATCTTAATGACATCAACTGTGCTGTGTCACCAGTTGAATTGTCATTTAAAATGAGGGATCACAGAGGAAGGTAGAGAGAACCAATGGCTTCCCCTGTGAATGGGCAGGTTTAAGTGTTGGTTGCTAGTGTTTTAAGGTTTCAAAAAGCTCCATTTGGTTGAGAAAAGCATTGGCTTAGTGAGGACTGAAACCGAGAGAAGAAGCGAATGCAGACGGCTTAATGTTGATGTACTCTTTACTCAATTCAAGCTTCCCTCTAACCTGAGGAGGCTCTTTAAATCCAAGTACCAGAGGCAGAGACGTGGGGAGCTATTCCCAGCCATCCAGTTCCCAGCCCCTTCAGCACCATGGGAAAGCCAGCCAAGTGAGCGTGGGTCAGGTCAACCTTGTCTCCTCGCCTGACTGTCAAAATAACAGTACCTTCCCCTCCGGCTTCCAGCACTGTCCGTCAGAGCCGGGCTGCTGAGAGCTGTGGCACAGAGGGGTGGAAAAGCAATTAAATCAAACATGGGTGAGTAGCTGCAGGACAAATGCCTCGTCAGCGTTTTTCAGCTCAGCCAGAGAAAAGCTTCTTTTTTTTTTTTTCTGGAGAAGGTGTATTGAAAGAAAGCGTATTGAAAGTGAAAAAGAAAACCCTCCTAAAGAGAGCTAAGACATTTTGTGTCACCGGGTGACCAATGCAGGAGTTAGCTGAAGGGTTAAGAGAGACATTGGCCCAATTCAGAGCCTCTTTCTTCCCCAGTGATGGCCTAAAACTTGGGGTCAGACACATACTCCGACCCCTGACCCCCTGGTTCACGTCTCCTCGTAATTACCTTTGCGCATCAACCTCTTGGCCACCCCCACCCAAAGACAATGTAACAATTTGTCTTTTCAATTGTCTGTCACTCACTCTCTTACGGGCCTATTCAGTGGGCGTATATGGTTTCTTTTTCCATTTGTATTTATTTATTTATCTTGCTTGGAGAGGTGGGGGTTGTCTGGCCCCAGAAACAGGGAGTCTTTGTTTGGGCTGGTTTCACATGGATATAACCCCCCTCCTCCTCCGCTCCCCCTGCCTTCTATCCAGCTCCCCATAGTCAGACCCCATGGATTTGTTTGGGGGCTCGAGGGTGGCTGATCTCAGGGTCATTGTACATGGCATTTCCATAACCATTGACCAATCAATGAGACTTTTCTCTTTCCCGTGGACCACTGAGGTGCTTTTTAACTGCTCCCGATAAGGTGCATACTGTCTACTGTAATGGCCATGCTCAACTTTGTCTCCCAGTTTACCTGCAAACAAACAGCAAGCTGCCCAGAATCTCCAAAGTGCCGGATCGGATCTTTGATTTGGTGATTTTGTTGCATAATACATTTAAAATGACAAATTAATGCAAAACGCCTGCTGAGCAGAAACCTCAGACGACAGAATGCATAATTGTCTCGTGGTCACAGTGTGGTGTGGTGCTTGGACTCAGGTATGACCTACTTCTCTGTGCTCTGGCTCTAATCAGCTGGAGAAAAGTGCTGTCACTGTGTTTGGTCCTACACCAGTCACTTTGTATCATTCACTGCCTAGTTATCAAAAGAGAATACTGCATTTTTCAAGGTGCATTTACTGGCTTTTTCAGTCTTTCAACTGCATCTTACAGTCTTCATCAGAGGGTGTAATCTTGTCCTTGGTAACTAATGGAGACTAGCAAGTGGGCCTGACCTTGACCTCCGGCCTCCAGTATACCCTATTTTGGACTTATTTGTTTGATGTTTTAATTTAAAGGCTGTTCTAAAGAAAACTGTTTTCCAAGTCTATATTTCCTATATCCTTTCCTGTATGTGTAAACCCACAATAAGAGGTGGGGGACAAAATCCACAGTCCTCAATATGTGCAGAAATGCTTTATTAAGAAGTTTAGACCGAGTTAATATAAGACTTCAGCATCCAAATCAAGTGAGTATCTTCCAAACTTCAAGACTTTTTAGCATGAAATTCCCTCTTTTTAGCATGAATTCAGAAAAAGTCGGAATTCCATACATGAAAGTGTGAAAGAGTGTAACTTTGGAAATGACCCGCTTGATTTAGCTAAATCAGACATGCATTTTTGCAAAGAACAAGGACTGTGGATTTTGTCCCTCATTTCTTACAGGGTATTCACACTCGAACCATCACTTCATGGCCAGTAGGGACAGGAGAAACAGCAACCAATGACTCTTAACATATAGGCATGCAAGTATTGTATTAATACAGATCTGAATAAAAATCAGATACAATCTTTTAAACCCTTTGACTAATCTCTTTTAGGAAAATTTAATTTAATCATTTCTTCCAGTGTGTTTTCTACAGTTTCTCATGATGAAATTATTACTGCACCATTGGTTTTATTTAAGATTTGGTCATAAAATCTTTATCACTTTTGGTTTCATTGTGAAGCAGTAAATATATTGGAAACATGGCTGCACCTCAGAATTACCAGATACAGTTTATTAGCTCCAATAGAGCACTTGGAAAAAGATTCTCTTTGAGTACTCCTTGAGAGAACCCTTAACATTACCGATGAATAGGAATAAAGACCTAATTATCTCAAGATGCAGAGTGGTTTCTTGAAGGGTGGTCATTTATAACAATAGTCCCTATGTGAGCCCGCTCTGACAACAGGCTGTTCCAGCACCTTATTGTTTGGCAATCGCTGCATGAAATTACATGGAGCGTACCATTTCCCCACAGAAGAGTTCCGAGGCGAGGTAATGAAAGCCAGAGGAGTGAGAAGACGATTCAATCTTGGACCGTGTGATGTCACGCGGTTTTTGAGGGATAAACACAATCTGTCTTCCAGACAACTTAGTTTGCGCAAGTCACTCATTCTGATTGTCTATCATGTTTCTTATGAAGCTCATAATTACGACAGTGTTGGGAGGGAGATCTGTACAAAGACTGCGGTTTGCTTTGATCAGTCTAATTTGCTCTCGAGAGAGGGGTGAGAATTTGTGCGAGCGGTTGCAGTTGGTACGAGTGGAAACAGAGCAGTGAAAAGTCCGAACAACCCAATGCAATTAATCCCCCGTGGTATTTTTAAATTGTGCAACAGGTATACGTTTACTGTTCTGGCTGGATGTTCTCAGTCCTTCACATCTGATGAGGGACAGGAATAAAGTATGAGTGGTTAAAGCCTTGGAGTGTTGAGGGTAAACTTGGGCAGATTGAAGTTGTACTTCTACAAACAGAGCTGCTCTGGTGGGCAAGATAATCCCATAAATTGATTTAAACCACAATGACAGGCCAAGACAACTATATATAAAAATGGTGAGACATGTATTTTAGGCCTTTTTTGCTTTCAACAAGATTCTCTGTAAATGCTTTTCTGTGCTATAATCATTTGCTTTCAGACATGTTAGCAGTGTGGCTCTAGGGATAGCAATGTCGGTCGGTCGGTTGTCCTCTACAGACATCAAAAGCTCAACAATTATTGGGTAGATTGCCATGAAATTGTGCCATTTGTAGTCCCCAGAGGATGAAGCCTGACTTTGGTGATCCCCTGATGTTTCCTTTAGCGCCAAATACATGAAAACATGTATAACAGACATTCCATTCAGCCTCAGCTGTACTTTAGTGCCAAATAATAAACATGGGCATGCTTGAACGCCAAAATAAGCTGGCGAACATTTATATCTGCTAGACATCAGCATGTTAGCATATCAGAATTTTTGCACAAGTACAGCTGTAGACTCTTAGGGCGCGGACGAGAGTTTGGCTGGCGCAAGTATGTGCTCATTAATTGTCGCAGACAGTGCACACACAAACACACACACACACACACACACACACACACACACTGGCATCAGAAGAGATGCTCCATGGGTCTACGCACGGATCGCGCTGAGAGCTTTAGCCTCTCTTTCATCACTGTCAGACATCTCTGTGATTTGATCATTAAAAGGCCCTGTTACAGCAACCTGACCATAAAGAACTCACGCGGACAAAGACCGACTGATCAAACGCTTTCCTTTGCCTCACATCCTGTGTTTACTTGACGCACAACAAAGACTACAGCAACGGCCAGCTTGTTGACGACATGCATGTAGCCTACATTCCGAGGCTGCATGAGAGAAAAATAACTAGCCGTTCATTCGTAACCCAAAAAATATTGTGGAAAAGCAAACAAAACATACTGTTTTCAAGCCACTGTGACTCTGATTAAACATACGCTCAATTTCAGCTGAGACATCTGATGAATGGCGCTGTCAAGTTGTGCTTTGTTTTTAGCTGGCGCTGTAGGCCTGCAGTCTGCTGCTTGTGGAAAGAAAAATGTCGAGACGAAAAAATAAGGAGAAACTTCCCCAATGAGGTAAAATCACTGATTCACTTTAATGAGCAGCCAATCAGACTCACCGACCACTTTGAATGTTGAGAGCTGGACATGTTGCAAAAACTACAGGCGACAATCACCACAGTCATTCAGTGACAGTCCAACTATGTTCAAAGGCGCAACTGTCAAATGGCTGTGTCAGGGCTGTGAAACTTAATTAACTAGATGACACAAAGTCACAAACAACTCAGATATGAGAGGTTTGTTGACGTTTTCAGACGTGACAAACATGTGTAAGTCAAGTCAAGTCAATTTTATTTGTATAGCGCCAAATTATAACAAAAGTTATCTCAAGACGCTTTCACATAGAGCAGGTCTAGACCATACTCTTTAAAATATTATTATTTAATTATTAGAGCACCCATAAAGCAACCATAAGAAAAGTTAATCTTTTTGTTTGCTCATTGAAAGTGAACAATCGTTAGTTCTTGTACCAGACTGCAGACAAAGCCTTGTCCTTCTTACGCACAGTTTTTCTGGAGAAATGACATCAGACTGAGGCTGGTGAAAATGTAACAGGGGAGCAAGAGGATAGCCCAATGAGTCAACAAAGTTCCTTAAGTAGGGATACCCACAACTCCAATTTGTCTTTGAACACAGAACAGTAAATCTTGTGCACATCTTGTGACACTGGTTCATTTCCTGGTAAAAAAAAAAAAAAAAAAAAGAGGATAGTAACACTGGACTGACACAAGAAAAGATGTGGAAGGTTGTATTGCCTAAACCAGCTTATAATAAAAAAATGAAGGCTCATTTCTAGACCGCGCTGGCTATTCCTCCAGTTTACCAAACATGCAAAGAAACTCCCACGCTTCTACTACTGACAGTCTGCAAAATCTGCAGTCATGTTACCTGCTGCAGGGAACGGCTGGACATTTTAAATGAAAGTGAAAGAGACAGTACAAACAAGGAATTTATGTTGCTGATCAAACCTTTAATGGGAAAATACAGCTTTTGATTAGGGATATGTTTTTCATAGTAGAATCAGTTTAAGCACAAAGTCTGCTTTGTTTAAAGGGAGGGTGAATACGTTGCCATAGGCTACAACATTTATGTACAACATCTGTGTGTATCCAACCAATCAGCACCACATGATTGTTTGGTCTCTTCCTTGAGATACACTGCCAAGCTTCTCATTTTCTTTCTCCCTTTCTTTTAAAACTAATTGCAACAGTACTCCGGCTGTAGGATGAGTTTTGTCCTGCGGCACATGCAGTGTACAGTGCAAACCTTTAATGCAATATTTATATCATATGCATGTGATTAGACCAAAATCTCTTTTCCCAAATGTATTTAAATTATTAAACGTCAGTTAAGCAATAAGGTCGTATAGTTTGTTTCAAATGCATTGGAAAATTAGACAAGCAAAACTCCACGGACTAAAGTCTGCAGATGGTCAAATATAAGTTACTGAAACATAGAGCATGAAGCACATTGTTTGACAAATTCATAAATACAACCAAATCTTTACTCTAGCTCCACTTACCAGCTTTAATTGGAGCTTTCAAACACATCTAGTGGTCTTCCTCAGCAGATGGTGTTTGCTTAGCGCACACTACATTAAATATTGTTTTTGTTTAAATATTGTTTTGTCCAATTGTGGAACAAGTATTTAAAACTATAAAACTATCCCAAAGTCACTTCCCAGATCCAATTAAAATATACCAAATAAAAATATACTTCACACTCTGAAACTGAAAGGTTTTTAATAATGCTTTATTTTGGAATTTCCTTATTGTGGAAGTTTTAAAGAAAGTACAATGTTATTTGGAACTAATTATTAATTAATTTCCTAATAATTTTTCCTAGGAAGTTTCTTAAAAAGAACAATGTAATTAAGATGTTATTATAGGGGAAAATTGGAATATCCTTGAAATAGCTGCTCTATTTGAACCCAATTTTTTTTTATTCATTATTCTAGAAAATCTTTATTTCACAGGTTTATAATTTCTGAAAAATTTCCCAATACATTTTCTGGAGAAAACTGTAATTTGGTACTAATTACAAGCAGAATATGCACAATTTTCAATTGGTACATTTCCAATAAATTGATTCCAATTAGTTGCTAGTGTAACCTCAAGTCTTTAAGAAATTAAAACGTGTTTGTAGGAAAGCATACTTTTTTTGTTTTAAGAAGCTCAAACTTAAGTCCTACTTAAAACCATAAGGAAAACATTTCCTGACTGTTAGATGATCACAGTCCTGAATTGATTTGGATTAATGTTCATTTTGTTGAATGTATTTTACCAGCTAACACTGTAAACCATCTCTAAACAAGGTTTTATTCTGACAGCATATTTGGTTCTTCTATTTGCAGATGGTGGAATCCGTCACTGACAGTTTCAAATCCTTGTTCTATAGTTTTAATCACTTCACTGCTGTCTATATATACAACCACATTGCAGACAGGCAAAGAAAAAAAAAAACAGAATTGAAATGACTTTATTAGTGAGCTTTAGTCAAGGAACGTTTTGGTCATTGGATCTGTGAAGGAATGCCCAGCTGTAAAGATTTCTGCTTGTTAAGTTGGACATTTGGGTACATAGGTCTTAAGTGAGCAGTAGAGTTATGTGGGTTATAAGCACTCTCACACATAACACTATAAAACTGTCTCGATTTAACGGGATGATTAATGCCTCTCAGACTGCTGAATGAAATATGAGGTAATCTGACTCCACGGTCCCAGTCAAAACATGCCCAACATGAGGGCAACCCACATCCTGCTACAATGAATAGGTAGCTTTTGCCATTCTATGTCTCATTTTGCGCCACAAAATAAGATTAGCATTTTGTATAGGCCTAATACTGATTTTAGGTGCAAAAGGATGCGTGTATCAGCACATAATATGCCACGTGTCTGGATTTTGTCTTAGATCATTCGTATTTCTTCAAGGCCCAGTGTGGCTAAGGAGGAGGGGAACACTGGTACCTACAGGAAACGGTGACTTAACAACACCAAACTGATAAAAGACACCCTAAACAGGATATTAAACAGCTAATAAACATTTAGAGGCATGTATGTTTCCCTTTAAATCCATCCCAGGCATCTTGAGGAAAGTGATTGTTTGAATTTCCACGGGCTGTCGACCATGCATGCTGTCGACCACATCTGATGCAAGTGAGTCATATGGAGGTGAGGTAATAACGTCATGTCATTACACTGGTAATTTGGGGTGGCATGAGGGACTCCTGAGTGGTACACATAAACCATGTGTGACTGAGGCATCTGTGCATGAAACAGAGAATATTTCTCAATTTTTTAATTTATACTTGGCTTTGAAGAAATGTCCCAGCTCTTTATACTTAAGAGTAAAAAACTAAATTATAAAATGAAATGATTAATCCCAGGTTCATTTGCCTGTTATCTGTGGTGGTTAATGTGGTTGTTGATAAATGCCAGTGATTAAATAATTATGTGGGCAGGTGCTGAGATTCCTGGCTTTCATTTAGCAGCCTGATTGGGAACGAATAAATACACACTCGTTAGACTTCCAACACACTCCCCCACATATTGACATTTTCACTGCGCAGCAGTAAAAAATGACTGCAGAGGACGAAAAATGACTTAATCATCATTGAATATAAAGGAATAGATAAATAAATGCAGGAATAAATAAATATACATGACAATTAATAAATAAAACAATAACTGCTAATCTTCAAATTCTTTATACATGTCAATACATCACATGTATATTTTACTGCATTTATACTTTTATTTATTTATGTGTTTCTGTGTTTATATGTTAATGATAGTACTGACCTCAATTTAAAGCAGTAGAACTACATACATAAATGTCAAAATAAGGAAAATAAATGGAAACATATAAAAATGCAGAAATCAATTTAAAACATTTATTTGTTCCTGCATTAATTTCTGCATTTATTTAGTTAGTCATTTCTGTATTTCAACATTTTTATTATTTATTGATGATAATGTCATTTATTTTTGTCCTCCATAAGTGACGCAGTGATTTGTGGTTTAATAGCTTTTTTCTCAAAGCTAAATAATAAAAATAATGTTAATAATAATAATAATCTCTGTTCTAATTTCTCACTCCTCTTTACTTTGAAAGGTGGCTTTATTGTTCAGACTTCTTCAAACTGCTGCAGTTCGCACAGGCTGCCAATAGAGTTCACTAAAAGGCACAGACTCCTTGATACCTCTTTGTAATGTTAATGTAGTAAAATACCTGGAACAAATGGGCACCCTGGCTGCTGTCAGAAACAGCTCCGCACTAATTTACTGCTGCTGTTTCTACTTGGCTGTCTGTGCTTTTTCACAGGGAAGCAGTTTGGAGCTTTGGGGCCAGAGAGAACATTAAGGGATATACGGATTTCAACACAGCAGCACAAGAAGCCATTTTAACATTCTGTCAAGGACATGAATATGGAAATGCATTCCAATTGTAGATCCTTAGTTGTTAGTCGATTGTCTATAAATCTCAGTTTAAAAGGAACCAGCTTGAGTCTGGATGAACTCCTGTACGTGTGGATCACCGCCCGATGTATGAAAGGCCTCACAGTGATGTGGATTTTTTTTTAACATGAGGTGTCCAAGTGGGAGTAGGGAGGCCACTATACATGCTTAGTGGTGGAAGAAGTATTGAGATTATTTACTTAAGTTAATATTCCAGTACTACAATATACAAATAATCCTTTATAAGTCAAAGTCCTGCATTCAAATTGTAATTTAAAGAACTTAAAAAAGCATATTTGCATATACACAGATTCATGTTTTTTTGTGGAATAGATGTAATCTTTAACTAATGGTTTTTTAAAAGTTTTTTATGCAATATGCAAGAGAGTGTTTTTAAATGTTTGAAGAATGTCTTCTTCCTCTGCAAGAAGTAGTATCATCAAAATGTACCTAAAATATCAAAAGTAAAAGTGTCCATTATGCAGAAGAAGAAAGACATTATTATTTATTATATTATTGGATTACTATGACTGATGCAGTAGCATGCAAACAGCTTTTTAATGTTGTAGCTGGTCAACAGGGAGCTACTTTTCATGACTTGTGTTTTGTGTGTAAAATCTCAGAATCAAAATAGTAACTAGAGAAATAACTTGTGTCCAGAAGTGATTTGATCTTTGGATACTGTCTGGAGTCCGGACATGGAGCGCTCTGCTTTCAAATGTTGATGAGAAAATCCCCTTGTGTTTTCTTGTGTTTCCATCTACGGTGCTTCATCTACTCTTTGGTGTGAGGTGTTCTATTTAATCTATCTCTATCTTTGGCAATAAACGCTCAATTCTTAAATCAAGATGTGAGTAATTATGGTTGAACACAGGCGCTTCAGGCAAAGTCATCAAAACTAAAAATTACCAGAAAAACACATACATTTTAATTGAGCAGATTTCCCCTCACAGACTGAGGTTAACCTCTACCCCCATTGTTCATACAGTGCTGTTTGGTGGCCAATTTGATTCCACTTCGCAGTATGAGAGTGCAGGTTTGGCACTGCCCCAATGGAAACTAAACACTGAGACTTCACATTTTATTTTTTATTTTGTATATACATATTTGGCATTGCCTTTGCCCCTGTGTATACACAGTATAGATGGACTATATACTGGATACACACACACACACATGCACATACACACCTACCTATAGATACACTGTATATAGTCCCTCTAAGAGGGATATTTACTGAACTGAGTGATCCAGCTGTGGGTTCTCTCTATAAATAGCAGCCTGGGACAGGAGTGGTCATCTAGGGAAGATGTGTAGTGTTTCCATTAGAGCCACTTCAGCAAGAGCAGCCTGAGCAGCAGTAAAACCATTGTCGTGGGCTATTAACCAGCATGTGTTGTAAATGAAGGGCCCAAATGGTGCTCATTAGTGGTCTCTCCCACACCGGCCATCACAGAGGAGAAAGGTTTTAAAGGCCAACCCCCTTGCCAGGAGACAAAAAAGCCCAGTGCATGAGCAATATTTTTACATTTATACAGATCCACTAATTACCCTCTGAAAGCCAGGCTCTGGCCTTGTGATACTTGGGATGGCTGTGAAAAATGCATTCCTCACTGGCACAATGTCCAGAGAATCCGATCCGGACATTGTCCAGAGTTGCCCTTTCACACATGCATTCTCACCTACTAGAGCTACTCCGTTTACAGGAAAAAGTACGCTGCAGTCGGTTCGTAATCAGGTCATAAACAACTCTCTTGTTGAGCTGACATTTTCATTGGCATATTTGTGTAAATACTCCTACCTCTTCACCCTCAGATGTCTGTATTCTTCCAGTTTCATGCTAGTCGCATGATAGAAACATCATCAACACACCCACACGCTCGCAGTGGTTTCTTCAGACAATAAGACAATGACCTGTTTCATTCACACATGGACTGAATCACACATTACACAGAATTTGTACTAGGGAGCTGGCAGGGTAAAGTCCGTTCAATGTCCGGTCCAACTGATTCAGACATCTAAGATTTTCACCAGAAATAAAACAGATTTTATTTTGTGTAAAAGCATAGATAGTCCTCTCTCCAATTAGCGCTAGCTTCACATCGGAGCGTCCAGGCCCAGTCAAAACAATCCAGTTTATCTGGCTGCGTTTACCCAGCGGACGCCGCAAGGGTAAAACGTAGCGGCTGTGGATGAGAGAGGAGTTGACTGCTGGTAGTCATCAACACGTCCACTCACTCGTTGTGAATTCTCCAGACAATGACCTGCTTTATTCACACATGGGCTCAATCGCACATTACACTGACTTCGTACAAGGGAGCTGGCAGGGTAAAGTCTGTTTAATGTCCGATCCAAATGACACTTGCATTCTCACATACAGCTCCCCCGGGTAATGTCTAGATAAGTTTATGGTTGCAGTCCATGTGTGAAAGGGACTCGTGAAAGTTTTTCTGCTGCTAGCTGTTGAGTTGAACTACGTTACATCATGTTTTTAAAGGGGTTAAGTAGCTGGTTGACTCTCAAACAACATGTACAACTATCTGGATGGTCTCAATATGTTTTCCAAATATTAAAGTAATATAATACTTTGAGTTGTGTTCTGTATTTTCTCAAACACGGGGCCTATTTGTGACTCAAATTTACACAAATGTGTCTGCTTGCACAACTGTGGCTTTTGGGGTCTGTGACGGCCCAAGGCCAGGAACATCTGCCTCTCTTGGGTATCACGGCTTCATTCTGTTGTGGAAACAGAAACCCAAACTGAGTTCAGTTTTGTCCTCAGACTTAATTTTCAAAAAACCATCTGAGTCACATAGAAAGGTCATTTCTTGTGCATATTTTACTACAAATATTTTGGCCAATGTTTAACAATGTTAAAAGGATGCTGTCGTGTTTTCTGTTTTTTAATTGCGTATTTCCCACATCACCATTGGTGTTCAGTCATTTCAGTGCCTAAAATTCACTCAGTTTGCAAAGCTGTGAAAACTTGCTGGAGTTGTTACAATAGATAAAGATTTAATCCATCTCATCGATCATGTCAAATTGTTAGTTAAGTCACTTTGTTGTACAACCATTCAGCTGCAAGTACTGACTATTAAAGTCTAGTCTGCATTACCAAACAACAGTGATCTATGTTACACATCAGTATCCAGATACTTCAATTCAGTAAAAGTAGCAATACCACTGTGGAAAAATAGAAAATTAAAAGTAAAATCCCTGTATTCAAATTATATTTGAAGCCTGTGCTGTACTAAATCAACAGAAGTATTATGAGCACAATTTACTTACCACTATGCAGGCAAAATGCCCTATGTCAGAATTATTTTAGTTGTTGCTGATTTTTCTTAAATAACATTGCATTGTATATTATATATTTAAAATGTTAAAGTAACTATAGCTTTAAAGAAGTTTCCTGATATCAGACAAAACTGAATCAACTCAGGCGGGTGGGCGGATTCAAGGGTCTGGACCCAGGCAAGTAGAAGAGAGCAATATTTCCCATTTGAATTTAGTGGAGTAGAAGTATAGAGCAGCATAAAATGAATTAGGTAAATTCCTTAAGTATTGTCATGGTAAATGACAATACGTGAGTAAATGTATTTACTTACTTCCCACCACTGGTAACACTTTATCTTGGGCTTAAAGAAAAAAAAAAAAAAAAAAAACTCGATTATTTGAAGGACTTTCTGGTCCGACCAGTCATCCGCAACCGGAACCCTTGTTATGTTATTACACAAAAGTTCCCACCGGAACATTTATGTCGTCGTACATGCTAAAAGCTGCAAGCGGAAGATAAACAGAAATCTTTTTCAACATGGCAGAGGTAAGCTCACGACGATTTTGAACCTTGTATTAAAGACGTCCGCGGTGTGGGAGCAGTACTGTCACAGTGTCGCCGGGAGGACGGAGGGAAGTAGTCCAGCGTTAGCCGGTGGCTCAGCTCGGTCGGTGACTGGTGCCTGGTTCACTAGCTGGCAGTAACTATGGTTAGATCATCGCTAACGAGCTAGAATATTTAAAATAAATACTCAGATATGCGGCGGTGTCGGCAAAATGTTTTTATTTGTGTGCTGTTATTTCAACGAGGAGCCAAGCTGCGCACATCAGCTAGCTGGGTTTCATGAGTAATTCCATCCAGAATATCACAACACAGCTGGACCAGAGGGCCACACACTGGCTCCAGGACGGCGAGGGGACCATCCCAACCTGGCCCTCCCGGCGGCAGGAACATGGTCCCGTCGGTGTGTGCTGCCATGATCTTCTGATAGTACACACAGGGCAGACAGAACCAGTGTTTAGTTAGATGGACAGCCTTTGGAGACAAAACCATGTTCTGTGACACTTTTCAAGTTCTGTGCTTTTTGGTCTCTTTTTTTGTCTTTGTTTAGCACCTCTTAATTTGTGACTTAGCATTTGGTCAATTTAATAAAGCACAAAGCTGAAAAAACGGGAAAAAAAAGAAGAAAAAGGACACAGGCGTGTATGAAAATGTACAGCTCTTTAGTGATAGTCACTCAGAATATTATAGCAAGTTGTTTCACTATTTATACACATGTAAGAAATACTACTATAATGCAGTCTATTTACGTGTTATTAAAGATTTTTACCCCAATTTTATCACTGAAAGTCTACATATGCCTGTAAATCACTGAAAATATAAAGGGGTATCGTGTCACGGGGGATCATGTATCAATTTGTAATGTCCTGTTTTCACAGACTCACAGCTTGCAGGACATGAGGCAACAGGCAGCCATCGCTGCCAAAGTCTTCATTCAGAGAGATTATTCCAACGGCACCGTGTGCCAGTTCCAAACCAAGTTCCCCTCTGAGCTGGAGACCAGGGTAGGATACACCTCTTCACTGTGCTCTTCAGAATGACTCGTCCCATCACACTAACACATTCAATTGGTGAAATGGTGGCCTCGTGTTCCCATGACCTCTGTCTCGTCTTGTGAATGGGTTGACACTGGTGTTTGGACAGGTTGAATTTTTTTTAGGTCTTTGTGTGCAACTGTTAAACACTGACAGAAGAAACTGCAATGATTATGTGCAGACTATTATTCAACTCACTATTTACAGGTCTGTTGGGACTCAAGACAGCTCAAGACCCAGCTTATATCCACATTATTTTTTCGCTAAAAATAACCTTTTTATGCGCGTTGTAAGAACTCGATTTTGACGATGTAGAGATTTGACAAAAAATTTGAATTAGCTAAATTAATTCAATATATCGCCCAGCCCTATCCCGGAGAGACATGTTGTTAATGTCACGTATTATCATGAGTGAAAGGCAGAGAAACACCCTGGGCAGGACACTGGTCCCTCGCAGGTCTAATATCTGGACACAATCAAAGGGCAGTTTAGAGTTCAGATACATGTCTTCAGTTTTTATACTGTTGATTTATGAGTTCCTAAATATTTCAAAATGTCTTATTTATGTGGTTTTATAATGTAATTGCTATTTTTTTTGTATTTAATCTCAGGTTTTTAAGACTCTCCCAGTGAAGATATATACAGTATATAGCACTTTGTAAAGTGTTTTTAAAGTATGCCATGCTAAATAGGCACATTTTGAGTAAAGACCTCCTCTATACAAGCTGCCTTTTTTGATTCTCCTGTTTATGGACCAAATATGGTGTCACCCGTCACTATTATTGGGAACCCTTGTGAAAATGGTGATCTTTCAAACGTGGGACGTTTTTGCCGATTAGTCCCTGTGCTGTGCTTTAGTTCAGACTTTTGTTCTGCCTACTCTGAACCAGGTTATTCTCCATTTTCATTTAGGGGCAAAATCGCTACCATGGTTGCTAAAGAAACTAGATAATTAATGAAATATTATAATTTCACTCAATGTTCTGTAAAAAAAAAAACACAACACTGCTGAAACAGTACATTTATCAAAGGAAACTATCCATATCAGAATGGATGTGCAGTCGCTGTTTTGGCACAGAAGCCAAAAAGGCGGCCAAAATCTCTGTGAACATTGAGCCAGAGGTGAAAATACTGTCAGCAACTCCTCCAGAGGGGAGTTCGTCCTTATGCGAACCGCAGTGGGTGAAGAGCAGGCATTGGTAATGATGTGGAGGAGGAAGAGCAGGTCTCTGAGACTGAGCAGCCCCCGCGCCACATTAAAGACGGCGGCAGCCAAACAGTGCAGAGTGCGCAGGACAGAAAGCTTCAGTTTTGAAATGCACGCACCACATGAAAAGAGCAGCATCACAACACTTAAACCGCTCACTGGTGGTTTATTGGCACTTCCCTCTTGATTGGGTGGTCTCCCATGTTTTCCGGTGGGATTCAGTTCACACACACACACACACACACACACACACACACACACACACACTCTGAATTGCCGGACAAATGAAGAATGCTTCCCCTCTGGGAGGTAAAAGCTTAAGCCCTATCATAAAAAGTTCTTCCCACATATATTTTTTAATGTTTTGCTGTAATCCCAGTTTATGGAATATGCAGTATAATGCCAGGCTGATTAGTGGCTTCCATTTTTAGGACATTTCATTGATGTCACTTTGTGACCTGTTTGCAGAACATAATGTAGAAAAAAAGTCTCATGTTGGTTCCAGCCAACATTTTTAACTCCAGCGTCTGATCTTGCCATGAAGTTCAAGTCCTGTTTTGCAGAAGTTTGCATGCTGTAACATCACATTCTTGCGGATAATTATCTTGGGCTGTGGGATTTATTATTTTTGGTAGCTCTTTCCTGTTTTAATGCTTTCGGAGAATTGTGCCAAAGAACTGGGAAAGCACTCAGTGTTCTAAATGTATCTGACAGCTAGCTTTTCATTAATTGAAAACTGACAGTTTTCACTGACCTGTGTCTAATATTTTTTTTCCTCGGTTCACATCATATTCAGTGACAGTTACAATTAAGAGAGTAACCTCTTCCTCTCTCATATTTGTAAACCCAGTTCAGCCTTGCACTCTCATCTAAAATTTTTGGAATGCTAATATGGCTGCGTCAGACGTAATGGAAAGATGCTCAGGCGGAGAAATGTGGTTTGAATCGCAGCCTCTGAATTGGAAAATTAGAGGGAGAACAAAGGCTCTCAATGGCGGACAGCAAACACGCCCTAAGACCACTGACTTGTTGGAGCTTGTTGTTGCATTCCTCGGGCACAAGGGAGCAGAACATTGGAGGGTTTTACATGGGCTTAGGAGGCCCCTGGCTGGCTCCTGGTCTGGTCTGGAGGCTCCTTCTTTTCCCTTCAGTATCACCGAGATCACCAGATACATTCTGGACACCGGCATGAGACAAGTGTCAACACCCCAATCAAAACAACCTCCGATTCCAGCAGTCTTCCACCCTCCATCAGTCTTCCCCGCAGCCAGCCTTCATTGAGAAATGCTAGTTTGATCATCAGCCACTTTGTGTCCTAAAATCTCTCCGCAGAACAGCAGAGACACGTCTTTATCTTATTCAAGGTGCGCCTGTGCCATCGGAGAAGGAGAATCCATCAAGATTCCTCCCTGGATTGTCACAGCGTGTGTCCTGCTCTCAGGGCGTTTGTCCTGTCAGTTTTTAAGTGAAAACATTCACAGAGCATATGGGCCAAGGCATCCTAATCATTTCAGGAGGTGTTTCCAGTGTGGGAAGGAGGCCCAGCGCTCCCTTGATGTACGACCAGTCCAAGAAAACACAGCCCCTCATTTATCTAAAGATGGAAAGAACAGGAGAAAACGATTTGGTGCTAATAAGACCAGTTTCCACTTAAATATCCCAACATGCAAGAAAGCCCTCACACACTACCATCCACATGCACATCTGACTCTGTGCCTCAACTAGCGGCGTTAAACCTTTTTTGTTTCTTCGTGTTTCCGTGTATTTCAGATCGACAAACAGCAGTTCGAAGAGACAGTGCGGACGCTGAACAACCTGTACGCTGAAGCGGAGAAGCTGGGAAGTCAGTCGTATATTGAAGGCTGCCTGGCCTGCCTCACAGCGTACACCGTCTTCCTGTGTATGGAGACTCACTACGAGAAGGTGAGACACATACAGTAAGAATAAACAGGGCTGGGTATTGGATCACAATGCTATTTTAGTCACATACAAAATGAGGTCGGATCACCTCAAGCTCATTTTGGCGTGATCTTCAGTGTGCAACAATCCTTAACTTTCAACGTTGAGTCCTTTTTAACCTTTCACCAGCAGTGAGTGTCAGTCAGCATATTACCAACAGGTGCACCAAGTGGCCTCCTGTAGTCAGAGGTGTCCCCAGACCTACCTTACTGAAAACCTCACAGGGGCCTTTCTAAACATTAAATCCTTTAGTCTATTAACTGAAAATAAAACTATACGTATGTTCACTTTACTGTACATTAGTGGGAGTCATACAGGGAATTTGTAACCAATATAACATAATGAAAAGAGCAATTAAGAACAAGAATCTCAGAACATAAATCAGCCAACAGACATGTTGATGTTACCTCTCCTCATTTTAGAGAAAGAAATCATTCTGTTTCCCCACACGAGTGTGTTTGTGTAGAGAAAGTGATCCAACCAAAAGACTAGTATTTCACCATGAGGCTTAGTGGATTTTCACATTAAAACACTATGTCTCCAGATAATTAAAATGAGGAATTTAAACTGTTTCCTTTCCTGTAACAACTTGTAGAACATTTACACTTTTCTTACACCGTCATTTGTCTTACTCTAGTGATTCATGATGGATATTTTCATTGAGGGGTACCACAGATATTTTTGTTCATTGTGTTGTTTTGTTGTTGTCTGTTGTTGTGGTTAGAGATCATTTAAAAATTTCCCTTATGCCTAAAACACTCAAAAGACACTTTGAAGGGGCATTCAATAGTTTTCCCCCTGTGAAATGTATTTAAAAAAGTATTTAGCCTTACTAAATTAAACCAAGCAAAACCTTTCCAATTAAGTTTCACACTTAAACACCAAACTAGTTTAATGAACTGAAATAATTTTGGTGAGACTGAGTCCTAACAAACTTCTTCTGTCCCAACACTGCTACACACTCTTTCTGCTGCTAAACAGAGTCCAAACATCCGCCTGTTTAACTGCAAAGCTATTGCCACCTGCTCCCTTGTCCATGCTCACACCGAGCGGTGCGGTTAGCTTCAGGGATCCAGCACTGCTGGCACCGTGCCTCTGCAAGAGAAGTCGTGGTTTAGAACATTTTTTTAGAACAGGTTTTCATGGAGATCAAGTCAGTTTGTGTTTCATAAAATCTGTCTCTTTTCGTCAACATCTTATCTTTGCCACGATGATAGGTATTTAAGAAATATGTATTTCTCAACAGTTCTTGATAACAAACTTAACTCTTTGTACTAAAAGTTGCCACAGTCTTGTTTATTCAAAGTTCTTGTTAGACTGCTTGTGTTGAGACAATTTTTAACATTTGAGAAGTTGCTTTTGTAGGTTTTTGTAGAAAATAAGCGTTGGTAGGGAACTCATACAGGTATACAGTAAATCACATGGGCAACTGGGCGTAGCTGCATGTAGACACACCAATGACTGTGTGTTGGTGACATTGGAGGTGACTGAAGCGTGTTAGTGCTCTAAGAAGCTGTGTTGATGCTGAGTGGAAGCTTTAAGCTCGGCTGGAAATCAATCATTTTATGAGCTCCATGAAAGCGAGCAAATGGATATGATTTGTGTACATCTAAAATCTCCTTTGGCCATATTCATATGGAATATACATGGATCAGTATTTCAGTGGTTCTTTTCCTTTCCTATGAATTTGTCTTTTAGTGGATAGGATTGAACTGGAATGAAAACATTTGGCTTGGTTTGGGTTTTATGAGCGCTCATAAAGTCGTGCAATTTAAATGGACTGGTCAATACCAAAGGTGGTTATTCAGCTTTTCAGTTAAAAAATGTGGTGGGCAAAGTAGGCAAAGTAGGCAATCAAAGCATCCACCTAGCCAGATGAAGGTTTGCAAGTTTGATTCCAGGTAGCAACAGTACCTGCGACAGAAAAACAGGAGCATTAACACTTAACTGGACATTGTGGAGCTGAAATGATCAGTTGATTACTCGATTTGTCGGTTGACAGAAAATTAATCCTCAACAATTTTGTTAATTTATGAAATCTTTAAGTCAGCTATGAACATTGCACAACTATGAACACACACAACATTGTCTTGAATCCGAGGGTTTGCTGTTTTTCTCTTTTTTATATAATTGTATATTTGTATTGGTGGAAATGGAGTACAGTGACGACGTCAAATAAATATGAATCCTACACATTACTAATGTCAAAGATGATAAATGTTGGGATTTATTACAGAACAGGTTGCCAGATCATCAGGTCAGGTATCCCCTATACCTCGCTCTTTCAAAAGGATGACTCTAGAAGTGTAAACGTTCAGACATCCATTTCTTTCAAAAATCCTACCAGTGTGGTTCAACCAGATAAATGTTATAGATAAAACAGTGTTTTGAGTGGTAAATGGTTACAAAAGAGACACTTATTTATAGGAAAATGACATTGATTAATAAATGACACATACAGTAGAGCCAAATGATTTCAGGCTTCTCCCACTTGGAATCCGTGCAGCCCTACAGGCTTTGTAAGCCACGCAAATGTTACCAAACTTCTCCTAATTTGAACACAGATAAATCAATCAATGTTTATTTTTATACCAAACCTGATTTTTCTGTGAAAGCATGTTTTTTTCAGAAATTGCTTATGTAATAAAACTCAACAAAGCTTGCAGCAGAAGACAGAATACAAACATAACAACATGAAGTTAAAACCAACAAGAAGATCTATCTACAGCTGGAAATATAAGATCGACAGAAAAGTAAAACATCTGTTGTGTCTAGTGTAAATACTATAGTAATACTAGTGGTTTTCTGTCCTTACAAATGTATCTGAGACTGAGAATGCTCTGCTCTGCTCTTTTAGGTTTTGAAGAAGATTGCAAAGTACATTCAGGAGCAGAATGACAAGATCTACGCACCACGAGGCCTCCTGCTCACCGACCCCATTGAGAGAGGCCTGCGGGTCGTATCCTACCCTTTAGTGTCTGTTGCAGCCAGGAAACACTGTGTGTTCCCTTCACACAGGTGGAACTTTCTTCAGCCATAACCGTTGGGCCGTTTCACTGTCTAGAAATGAATCTGCATTTATCTGACTCGAAGAGTGAAACAATGCAATAATAGAGTGGATTTAGACGGAGACTGGCAACCTTACAAACAAATTAGGAACACAGTCAATGTTTATACAATCAAAAACAATCTTGTTACGCAAGACTGAGCTTGTACGGGAAAGGGTAATGATATGTTGAATATTTCCGGGTGACTTTTAACACGTAACCCTGTGATCAGGAAATGTGAATGTAATCACACCGCAGCTTTAAGTAGAACAAGAAGTTTTGGCAGTGACCTAATAGACGTGGTGATTTACAGGCCACCACGTCTTTCCCTACAAGTGCCGGATCAAAATGGAAAGCAGCAGTCCGGGCAGTTTACAGGAAATCCAGCGCTATGTAGGGATGCCCTGTAAAAACACCAGATAAAAGTTAGTATGTAATCCATAGCATCTGCATAAAATCAGCGGGTGCACCAACATCCTGGCTGCACCAGCGTGTGTGTGTGTGGGGTGACTCAACTCCCAATTAATTGTAACTAGGCTGCAATGGAAGATTAAGGATAACAAAATATGACTGAAATTGTTCACAGCTGAGCTTTGTTCCCCCTCTTGCCTATGATTTTATAGGGTTGACAGTGATCTGGATTATTTCTCCGACACTGTTGGGCTGCTGTGCTGACTTTGGCACAGGAGTGCTGGGAGATTGACAGGAATGTCTCACCTGAACTGTTGTTTTAACATTCGAACCAAGGGAACACGATGATTGTGTTCTTATTTGGTCAAAATTGTCATTACCAAAAAGAAGAAATTGCAGTTGTATTTATTTTTATGCAGTGATAGCGCCCCCTACAGCAGTTCACTGACACTGCTGGTAGTCTGATTTGATTGGAACAATACCTGTGTGGGCGTGCAGTCGTAGTGGTTGAAATCTTGAGGTAATGCAGAGCTCTGAGGTTACAGGTCTACGCGGTGCCGTGGAGTTTGACAGTCCGAAAACTTACTGTCACCACCCATGAGTGGTGGCCATGGCTCCATTAAGGAGAAATAGCTCGCTAGCTTCCAATTTCAAAGCAGAGTACGAACGTATGACAAATGTAAAGGCACAAACTGCTTGAATGGCTAAAAGATACATAACCAGCACTGTGTGGAGAGGTTGAAAATGGAAAAAGAACTCCTTATATCAACGTTCGCAGGCTTTCCAGGGCTATGCCATGCAACACCAGCCCTCAATGTTGCTCAGTTACTGCCATGAGAAACCCCCACCCAGGGGCTCGAAGGCAAGACGCTGCTTCCACAAACGTGTCCAAAACCTGAAAAAATATCCACAATAGCTGCATTGTCATTATAGTTTATATTTCCTTATATATTAAGTGGGGAGAATTCAATATCAGTTGAATGAGAAATGACCCCAAATTTGATTCAAATGCTTTTCCTTGACTGAATCCTATTAAGATTGAGGTCACCATCTTTGAAGACAGAAGCCTGACTAGATAAAAGCTGCCACGGTGAGTCTCACTATCAGTATTCCATTTACAACTAGGACTTACACTTTCTCACAAGTACAGATTTGATGCTGGGCTGTTGTGCACAAAATAAAAAACAACATTCTGAAAGCGAACAAATGCATTTCCCCAACTATGAAACACACATTTTCGTCTTAATTTTTGGGAAGTATTGCAAAGAAATAGGGCTTGAGTCAAAGAGCAGCAATAAAAGAGGGTTCGCTCTTTATGTGCGCCGTTGCTTTCATGCAGAATGCCTCCTCTGCATTCAAAGACAAATCCCACATCAAAGCTCTTCATCTGTGAATAATATTAGCAAACTGCTTTACAGCCAGGAGGGCTGTTTCATAAAGCATTTACAGGATAGTTCTGCTTACTTAATGACTTGTGTTTTGTCACTGACTTCACTGAAGGCCATACAGTACGCACATGAAGGGCTCCCTGTCCAGAGCACATGGACTAGCTGAACCCAAGAAGTGATCAAGTCTCCTCTCAGCACAACAGCACGCTCAGCACGCTGCACTTACATGTCTTTAAGTAGCTGTAATCAAACAATTATCACATTTTAGTTAAAATAGCCCATTTCCTTGTTTACTCTGCTGGCCGCCGGCTTCTACCACATTCATGCCATATCGGAGAAAGTGGCAGAGTCGGATTTCATGGCTTCAGTTTGAAAGCGCTGCTCGGCCCACAGTGACATACTTTGTATTTGTGTCTCAAAAGCTATTTTATATTGTTAATGTGATTTTTCCCAGTCAGCAGTTTGTAATTACTGAATATTTGATAATAGCAACAGCAACACACGAAAGTAGCGCTAACATTACATCCACAGCCCTTGATAATGTTATAATAATGTTAGTTTACCTGTTTATACATGTCAGTGTGCTGTCTGCATGTTTCACAGTTGCTTTGTTGCTTTTTTCTTGTCTAACTCTCAGTGGATTGTAGATGAATTTAGTCCATAAATCTCTTTCTTCCAAGAACCGGTAAAGCCAGATAACATTACTGACAGAGACTGAATGCATTGTGCTTCTTATTAACGGTAGTGCAGCAGGTCAAACAGCTAAATCAACTACTGAACAAGAGATCTTTTTGGCAGCTGAAGATACTGTTTTACTATGTAGGAGCTGTACAGGCTGTTTAATAACTTGACTTGAATTAAAATTACAACAGTAGATTATTTATATAATCAGTTAAATGTATTCAATGTCACCTTGATACAGATAAATTTCTCTGCCAGCATAAACCCCAAACATCAGCGCTCTGTTTCCAATCATCAATCTTGTCCTTTACTTTTATTACACTGGAAATAAGAGCTTAATAAGACCAAGTCATACAGCAAGTCACCAAAAATGATTCAGAAATGAGGGAGTGTTATTCATGGGTTTTCCGACAAAAAAATAATTCTCATCCTCATTTACCCTGTTATATAATTTGTTTAATTAAGTGCATTCCTCACAGTTATCACTCCATAGCAGTTAGGTAGTATCCCGCAACGTACTTTGTTCCGTTTGAATGGTAAAACATTCTGGGACGGCACCGTGCGACCGTCAACCGCAGATGGCTTTTCTATATCTGCAGATCTTTTCCCCCTGGCAGACACCTCACATATTTAGCCTCAGGAGCACATCTCATCCCATAAATTGCTTCAGTCTCTGTTACAGTAAATCCCTTATTTTCCTCTTGTGTACACAGTAAGACAAGGAAGCTCATTTTCATGGTGTCATCCTAGGATGTGCTCGTCCCACATCATACTGAAAAGTACTTTACACAGATGCTGGCCAGGGCCCAGTCGGCACTGTAGCATACACACTACCTACTGGGGAATGTTGTGTTTGGTAGCAGTTTTGAGACCACAGACCCCTGTGGATGGATAAACCACTGCCTTACTACCGTACAGACGCATACAGGGATTAATCTTCTCGTTTGAAATTCCTGCTGAGCGCCTCGATACATATACATGTCCTATTGAGGAATGTAAACCCAGGACTTTTATGAGTAACTGTTGAGAGAAAAGTGCGTTGGAGCTTTGCCATTGTCAAAGACAGGGTAAAACCACAGCCGGCAAACAGACTGAGCACAGATACAGTATATCCAGAAGCCTCCATATCCTGTCAGGGTCTCTTCTCCTCTGTCTCCTCCAGGCTTAGACTGATACATCAGTGTATCACATCAACATCAGCCTACCTATAATTTTTTTTTTTTTTTTTTTTTTTAAAAGCAGCTATAATCAAACTTTTTATATGTAGCAATGAATCACTATGTGAACAGGGTTGCTTGTATTTCCATTTCATTTCACAGAGAATTGTTACCAGACTCTGCAGTTTTCCTCAGCCCTACAGAGTGTTTTAGCATCTTTCAGCTAAATGTTTTGGTTTTACGGCCCGCAACTTTACTGTTTTGGTTCATTCTCATCAGCTTTTGTTTTCAGCTTTGTTTGTTGCCCAGCACAAATGGCAGTTAGCAACTGGCTGGTGAACATAATGGAGGGTTTAGCTGCTGAAGTGCATTTACATTCATCAGGTGGCCCGAAACACGACTTGAGTCTAATTTTGATCTTATCTACTCAATGTAAATAGGCTTTTTGCTACTGAAAGGATGATAATGTAATTTGTAGTGTTGTAGCTGCATTAGTTTTATCTTTTTTTAACCAACATAGTCAGCATATAAAGTTCTTAAGGGGAACTTGTTGTCTTGTTGTCAAACAATTGCCTGTTTTTAAGCTCTGTTTTGGTCTTCACCAACTGCTGAAAAAATATTTGTCCTTTAAGCTTGCTCAATGACTTACCAGCAAATAGCTAATTTGGAGCTGGGCAGGTAGTGTACAGCTGGTTTATCACTCTTCACTAGAAACAGCTGCCTGGAGATGAGGTTAATTAGTGCTTTGAGGCTAAACTAAAATAGTGAAGTTGTAGCCTAGAAAATCAGAACAATGAGCTGAAAGATGCTGAACTACAGAGTTGGATAATAATTTTTCTGCGGGTTCTTCACTACAAATCCTTTTTACATTACACATGGTGATTTTATCCATTGTATAGAAAATATTAATTAGTGGAGCTTAGTGTCCCATGATTTTAGGAGGATTTTCCAATCTCAATCAATCCAAAATGAAAAGAAAAAAACAACCACAAAACCCGTAACAAAAAAAGAACTATTGACTTATTGTTGTCCCCCAGCTGCTCCAAAACAAAAGTAAAATGCTGGTACCGACCCCCATCACGTATCTGTCAAGCTATCCTCTCCCATCCTCGCTCTTTCCACCTTAGGGCTGAAGGTCTAGCTGGCTTAAAGCAGGGTTTTATGTTTGGCCAGAAGCCTCCCAGGTGAAAGGCTGAACAGCATGATGGATCAGCCTCTAGTGGGATGACTGCACTGTAGAAAAAACCAGACTTGACCCGAGCAGCTCATGACTGCTGAGCATTCATTCAGATGCAGATGGTGCCAAGTCAGTGTCCTGGCATCTCGTCCAGAAGACATCCTGCTCTCGATAAGGTGTCGATTGGCTCTGAGTACAAACACTCCGCATGGCCACAGCACGCCAACAAACCTGTAAATTAGGCCGCACACATGAGAATATTTAATGTCAGTGGGGAATGTTGGACAAGATGAATGCATATATTCATCATTAGTTTCTTGTTTTTTCGTTGTCTGAAATTAGTTTTTCCTCACCTGCCAAGAATATTCTGTACAGGCCAAGCCAATAGACATTTTCATTGAAATGTGGCACTTACTTTTGTATTGCCATTCTGAGAACATGTGTACAGCACTTTTGACATGTTAACACGTGTTTTAAAATTCTTGACAGAACCATACTTGCTTTTGAGACCAATGCTCATATAAGTGCAAAGACAAATGCTCTCTGCATTTGTTTAAAAAAAAGTGCCTGTAGATGAAACTGGATAAAGAGGTATCTTACATTAATGTTATGAGCCATGTCTCATGGTAGTGTGACCCAGAGCCTCAGCTAACATTATCAGAGTTATGGGAATACATAAATGTAATCCAGATTTGGCTTTCGAGCCTTATTACTTGAATCATAACATTTTGTTGTACATTTATGTGCATGAGGGGACGGAAATGTTGTCGCAACACACACTTTGGCACGTCATTGCCATAAAATGCGTGTGTAACTAGAAAAAGTCCATTGAAGCACTGAAAGTGTTTGGATTGTCAACTGAAGTGTTAGCAACGAAAGCCGTGAAAGTGAACATTTTCTGGAAAAAAAAATGAAGCCTTTGGTGAGCACAAATAAGTGTCAGGGTTTGAAGTGTCAATGAAGTTGTAAGCATTAAAAGGAGTTGAGGTGTCATTTTTCACTCAGTGATGAAAGTGAACAGTTGGTGATGAAAGCATTTCATATGTCAGTGGATGGTTAAGAGTTGAAGTGTAGCACTGAAAGGAATTGAGGTGTCAGTTGACGTGTTAGTGGGAAAAACAGTTGAAGGTTAATCCCTGCGATGAGCTCAAATTTTTGGTGAAGTGAAAGAGCTAAAAACAATTGAATTGTTAGTTAGAATGTAATCACTGAAAGTAGTAGAACTGTTTTTAAAGTAAGCAATGAAAGCAATTGAAATGTACTTCATAACATTGTTAATGACTGCATTGTGTTTAGGTGTTATCAGTTACACATGTGCTTTTCCCACTGTGAAAGTTAGAATGTCTGTCTATTTCTATTTAACAAACCTTTATGTCTCTGTAGCAGCTATCCGGCTGAGCGGAGCCTCAGGGTCTGCAGCAGCCCAGCACCTATTTCCCTGAGGACCATCCAGACCTGCACCCTTAAAATTGCGTCTCTACAATCTATCCCTTTCCACTATCATGCTTATGTCCCATTCAGACTTTTGTGACCAAGTTTGAGATTTCATACCCGAAACTTACCCAAGTATTATTTTATCATTATTTACGACATTGTCCTTTTCCCATTCTTTAATTGAGGGTTAAAGGCGGTTGTGTGCTTGTATTTGGTTGGAGAAAAGAAAAGGATGCCATGGATAGACTAACTCACTTACACAATTTATTGACATTCTTCAAGCCATAAGTAATTATCCTTTATTTTGGACTAAGTATTTGTGGAATTGTAAGCTTTTGTAAATTCCTTTCATTCTTGGACACTTCTTTTGGAATAATGAAGCCAACACACAGGGTAACTTATTTTTATGAAGCACTATGGAACTCACCCACACCCATGCTTTAAGTGGTTGTCTTGGCTGAACTAAGGATATCATTTAATCAAGAAACAGAGAACGCTGGTTATAAAGGTGATTTGCTGCATGTGCCACACCTCAGTTTGTTTGCTTTATTCTCGTTCATGTATTCTGGCGAGGGTGCTTGTTAGTTTATCTTTCCTGCATGTTTCCTTTGTAGAGTTTGACCTTGTAGTTAACTAACAGATGAACTCTGTCAGGATCCAAACATTCCAGTCAAACCGTCAGATTCTCAAAGTACGTCTTTGATTTAAGAGATTCTTTCTGAGAAACCAAAACTTGTGCTCGCTCTGTATTTAGCATGTAATATTGTTAATGCTACTTCTCAAGTTCATGTTTTTCTTTCTTTTTGTAAACTGTGCTATGCATAGTGTTTGGTGACTACTGTTGATTTTATGACTCATGTCTAATAAGCGTATATTCATATATCGTGAGATTGCCTTTGACCTAAGTATTAAAAGTGCTCTTGTTAGTTGACAGTGCCTGTAATGGCTTTGAATGTTGCCTTTGTTGAAGTGTAAAGGCCCGGTCACACCTGGATCTAAAACAGCAAGATTTAGCTGCGGTTTCATTTTATCCATTTTGAATCGTGGTTAAATCAGTGATAACGTTTTGCATTGAGTTCAGCGTTGGTTTTGATGCAGTTATGAGACAAGAGCCGATGGTACAAATATGTCTTTTGAATAAACAGTGTCAACTCATTATCCCGTTAGCGACTGATGTACAGATTCATTTCGCTGTACCACATTCTGGTGTGACCGAGCCTCAACTGTGAAGTCATGTTTTTCAGATCTTGGCTTTGTTCACTTATTGCTAACAATCATCTTGAAGACACATAAGATCATGATAAAATTTTATTAAAATCTTAACAAAAAGGTTGAATACACCGTAGCACATGGGGTTGGTAATGTTTAATTATAAAATAACTACATGTACCAGTTAAGATTTTTGGATGCCATAGCTAAAAGATCAATAATTATCTTGATTTCTACTTATGTAAATAAAGTTTCATTCATGATTTTTGATTTAGCTCATACTTTATTTATCAGGAGTTCGGTTAATAGAACTTTTCTATGTTCTTTTTTCAGTTGTAAAACTTGTATGCTAATAAATAAAATGTGTACATATTTTACACCACGCTTGCTTCTGGTTTTATGTTTTGGTCATGAGAGTTAATGCACATTTCAAATTTCAAAACGCAATTGAGAAAACAGCTACAAGGCACAAAGTTCCTGGTGCTCGTCATGATTTGGAGACAAAAGGTTTCGAACTGATGGCTGAACCAACTCCAGGGCTTCATTTCAACTTTGGTTTGCTTTCAAGGGCGGTGTTGTCTCTGAGAGTTATATGGCAGTAAAGCTCTCCTGAATCCAGCAGAGCTGCACACAGCGGAGGTGAACCCTGACCAGATAAGGTTACATTCTCACAGTCAAGTCAGTTTTATTTATGTAGCACCAAATGATAACACAATTTATCTCAAGACACTTTTCACATATACTAGGTCTAGACCTTATTTTATAAAATAGAGACCCAACAGTTCCCACCATGAGCAGCACTTGGCGGGACAGGCTCTGGCTCCCGTTCTACTTTTAGAGACTTTAGGTACCACAAGTAACCCTGCATTCTGTGAGCGTAGTGCTCTAGTGGGGTAATACGGTACTATGAGCTCTTTAAGATACGATGGTGCCTGACCATTAAGAGCTTTGTAAGTGAGGAGGAGGATTTTAAATTCTATTCTGGATTTTACAGGGAGCCAGTGCAGAGAATCTAATATTGGAGAAATATGTTCTCTTTTGCTAGTTCCTGTCAGTACACGTGCAGCCGCATTCTGGATCAGCTGGAGAGTCTTTAGAGACTTACTGGGGCAGCCCGATAATAAGGAATTACAATAATCTAACCTAGAAGTAACAAATGCATGAACTAGTTTTTCTGCATCTTTTTGAGACAGGATATGCCTGATTTTTATAATGTTACGTAAGTGGAAGAAGGCAGTCCTTGAAGTCTGTTTTATATAAGCATTATAGGACATGTACTGATCAAAGGTTACTCCTAGATTCCTTACAGTGGAAGCCAGGGCAAAGTTTTCCAGGTTTTTATGTCCTTAAGACATGCTTGAAGTTTGAACTGATTGGCTTCATCGATAAATATAACTGGGTATTATCTGTACAGCAATGAAAGTTTATAGAATGTTTTCTAATAATATTGCCCCAAGGAAGCATATATAAAAAAGGTGAATAAAAGTCAGAACATAGAACCTTTTGTAACTCAGTGAGCAATTTTTTTGTGTACACGGAGGACTCATCGTTAACACGAACAAACTGAAATAGATCTGACAAACAGGACTGAAAGCAGCTGAGTGAGGTCGCAGGAGCAGCAGAGAGGTGCAGTGAGGAGGCACAGCGTCCTTCAGCTGAGTGAACCGGAGTTTAAGCTGTTGGATCTGCGAAACATGAGGGTGCCTGAGCCAGACGTGACGTTTTCCACCACACCTCAGGGACTTGGTCTGGATTTTTCTGACCTTTGACCTTTTTTTGAGGGAAAGCTCAAGATAGAAAAAAATCCTAGCAAGGATCAGTAAAGTTTCATTACATGTACCGCATTCTTCAGTGTGCTTTTTAAACAAACTAAGACATGATATACATTTGAACTCTAACCCGTTATGAGATCGTATCCTAAACAGATGAAAACCACATGCAAGTGTTTGAAGGAAAAGCCTTGTGAAATACCAAATAGAAATACCAGTGAGATACCAAAAGAGAAAAAAAACTAAAAACTGTTTAATGATTAAGTGCCATAAGAAATTGCTTTTGATACGGATTATGGTCCTGTGAAATATAAAAATAAAAAATAATTTGTAGCCTGTTTTTAATCTCATGCCAGTGAGTGTTTCCAGTGGTGTTAGTGTTCTTTTGAATTAAGACCGCATTTCCCAGAAACCCTATTAATTTTGTGGCAAAGAAGAATAAGCTTCATATTTGAACCTTATTTGATTCTGAAGTCTGACAATGAAAAGAAACTGAAAGAGAAGTGGACTTAGCAGGCCTCTGTAGCCCCATCTCACCTCTGCTGCTGGCTACAGGCTACAGGATACATCACTACTAGCATAGTGGTAGCAGTTGAGCTGCATTGTGGGTAATGTGGGCACTAGATTTTGCCATGAAGAAGAGCGAGTGGAATAAAAAATGTCCGTCATGAGACCAGGGACGTCATTGGCATGCGTTGATAAGTCCGCCACCAGTCAAACGGACGTGGCACCTTGAAGGTGGTGTTCTGCTGACGTGGAGGCGTTAAATCATCACAGAATAACCAGCAAACGTGGGGCAGGGTAGGGAAATTCTGGTTGGTGGGCGCCCTAGTAGCTCAGTGGGTAGAATGCATACCTCATTGCAGTGGCCCCGGGCTCGAGTCAGGCCCGGGGCCCTTTGCTGCACGTCACCCCCCCCACATTTCCTCTCCGTCACTCTCTTCTAAAAAAAAGAAAGAAATACTGGTTAGTTTCAGAGACTCTGGGTTTAAGGCTATTGCCCCAGGGCCATCTCGCAGGTTAATCTGGCTCCGACTGCACATCTCCTCACCAAAAGTAATCATATTACATGATACGATATATTTCCAAGGTCAAGAATGAACTTTGCCGCTTAGATATTGAAATGAGTTATTAAAATACTTCTGGCAGCATCTTACAGTTAATACATTCCTCACTGCTTTCTTTTCCATGAACCTTTTCTTCTCACGTGTTGGTTTGTGTGTTTCACCTCATTACTGCCTTTGTTTTTTTATTTGAATTACAACCCCCCCCCCAGCCTAAACCTGGAACAGAAAAGCACAAAGTTCTGTGTTTTCCTGCCGACATCTGATCCACTGACAGCCGACTGCATAAGTTTCAGACGAAACCGTCCGTTCGGCTAAAGGATCCAAATCAAATGTTTCATTATTGTGTAAACTAGAAAAATAAAACATGATTTATATTTCCCTCCCAGGGTTTGCCTTCATCAGTGTTTGTCATGGCAATTTGACAGAAATTGTGGGAATGTGATAAATCACCCTGGAAATTATTTATATTACAGGGAATGTACAGTATCTGTTTATTTTACTATTTATTTCCATACATTCACTGTAACAAAGTGGTTTTCAGCTGTTTACCTCCACAGAAAGACTGTGGTAGAGCCCACAAGGAGTTACCCTTTGTTACATAGATGAAAAAGCAAACCAGGAAGGAGCAGCACTTATAGGATATGGAGGCACACCAACTTACTTTTATTTATTTATATATTTATTTAAATCAGGGCCACAGTGGGAGACCTTGTCCTCTGCTCCCTGCCAACCACACTCACATAAAACACCATCGCAGCTCTCAGTGGCCTCGTAGAACAAGGTGCGACTTTTCACAAAGCTTGTCTGTCAACCAAACATCTGCTGCTGGGGCAAACGGCAGGTCTGAAGGGTAACTCTTCGGGTTTAGAAAGAGTATATTATACAAGAGCCTCGCTTTATAATCTCTCACTGTTCCATTAAGGAGAAAAAAGGCTCTTCAGGTGGAAATATAAGGTCACTTTATAAAAGAAAAAAGAAAGACCCTGATGAGAAGGAATACAAGTAAAGCTGCAGCACATCCGGCTGTGTACTAAGAAGCAACGGAGCCACAGAGGATTCCATCTCCACCGCCCTTCACTCAGTCTTCACACACCTCTAAATAACATCAGAGTGCTGTCTGTTGATTTCAGCTCAGCTTTCATCACAATCTCCCCCATGAAACTGACTTAACACAAACTTAGTTCTCTGGGCTTTCACACAACACTCCACTTCTGGAAGTGGACTGGTATATGTAGTGAGTGGCTGATGAGGGAACGAGGTGCAGGTGAGGAGGAGAGGGGTGGAAAGGAGGGAAAGTGCGAGGGCACCTGGTGGACTGCTCATATGTCAGATATGTCTATGGCCTGGGAGAGCTTCTGTCTTGCAGCAGATGATATCATTTCTACAATCAGCACCTTTTGTTCTCAAACACGTATCCTTACAGGTGAATGGCCCCAGCAGGTGTGCATGAGAGGCAATATCTGATAATAAAAAAAAAAGGTTTCTGTACAGTTGTTGCAGGAAACACTAATGTGTTTAACTGGGGATTCTCAACAATACATCAGACCATAATGGAATAAATGTTCAAGCGGCTCCCTGGCAGCCCTGTGATGGTTCCACACACTTTCTGCATCTGCCCTCCATGCAGTTTCTATCTGTCTATAAAAATAAATCCCATATGAAGCAGACAAAGATCTCAGATCTTTCACTTCCTGTGTTAGATGCAGCATTTTACAGAGGATCTAAACCTTATCCCCATCCCATGTCTCAGCGTTGGGGCGCGTCCCCTCACAGGTCTCCTGCTGTGTGACTGTCGCTTGGCTCAGGCCGCAGCACAGCAGATTGCCCAAACAGAGAAAATGCCTGGCTTCGCTCCAACATCCACAGCTAGTGTTCTCCCACAGGCGAGGCAGCCACAATTTAAAGACCGCAGAGAGATTTGGGGCAGCTCACTGCCTCCGTTCTAAATGACTGTACTTATGACAACTGTAAGTCATCGGCTTTATGGTTTGTTGGATGTACTCTGGCAGAGAAAGTATAATTGGACTTTACTGTAAACACCCCCCCCCGCCAGCGGGCTTCGAAACGAGTCTGCGGCAGATGGGGAAACAGAAGATTGTTTGGTATGTAGATGCACCACTGTTGTGTTGCTGAGGCAGCTCTGGCTCACAGCTCTGCATGCAGGTTAGATGGACCAGAGACTCTTGACTACCTGTGTGTGTGTGTGTGTGTGTGTGTGTGTGTGTGTGTGATTGCGCATGTAGATTTGCCTGTGTGCCCTGTGACCGGCTGGGGCGTATCCCAACCTCTCTCCCAATGCATGCTGGGATAGTGAAGAAGAGAAGTGTGTTTCAGATCGGATGAATGGGTCACAGCGACAGTTAACTCCCTTCTTCCAGAGTAAAACATGTAATGTCTGATTCAGGCCACAAGGGGTCAGTGCTCTACCATCTTAGGCTCTTTTTGAATGCTACAGAAGATACTGTTTTTTTTTCTGGGAATTTGGGGACCTGAAGTGCAGTTTACATTTTATGATATAAAATGACACATAGTAGGCTTGTAAGATAATAATGATTTCAGTAATTTTTTTTAGAGTCAATGTCCTTTAAATTTGAAACTTCTCAGGCCAAAAAGAATGAAGAAATAAATAAACACAACAGTGTTAGACTAGACAACACTCTTTTAGAAAAAAAGAAAAAGAGGAACAGATGAGGTAGTACTTCAACAGTCTGGCAGAGAACAATGGAAGTGGACCTGTACATATGTAGTGAGTGGCTGATGAGGGAATGAGATGCAGGTGAGGAGGTGGTGGTGGTGGTGGTGGGGGGGGGGGGGGGGCTGGGGGCTACAGAACTGGGGACAGGCATGTAGACGGGCGGGGGCAGTCAGGTGACGAGGAAAGGGGGGAAAATGCGAGGGCACCTGATGGACGTCTGGAGGACGGCAGGTCTGAGGAGGACCTGGGCTGGAGACAGAGTGATGGACAACTGTGTGAACTTCATTTCCCAGCAGGAGCACTCAAACACTGCCTCAAAGCCTTTCCACACTGCCAGCAACGCAATGCTAGTGGAGTATTACTAAATCATTTCAGTACTTATTTACTTACTTCTCTGTTACATTACAGCAAATATGTTGAGTCTAAAAACACTGGAATCTGCCTGTAAAATACCCGCCGTGTGCAACTTGTTTAGTTGGTTAAGTTTAGTTACCTTTCTCTTAAAGAGAAATAATAAAATCCCTGTGTGTGTAAAATTGATGATTTTGTTCACAGAATCTGAAAACATCTGTGGCAGAGTAAATGCTGCCACAGATGACTGATTGTTTCTCCTACCTCAGGTAAACATATGTGGAGGGGAGGCAAAGGCTCTTGGGAAATCCACTGCAACAAGAAAGAGAATCTGTGAGCACACAGTCTGTGTTTCACAGACACCAGCTGATGGCAGTGTGCTGAGCTGAGGTCCCTCCCTGCATTTTAATGTGCTCTCTGTATTGTACTTCATAGCTGTGTATTTCTTTGTCGTATGTCTTGAATGCAGTTTTAGAGCCTTTTCCACTCATCTTTCAGGGAGAGATATTTGATGTAAAGATACCAAATATCGAGCTAAAATAAAACATTCGCTATCAGCAGCTGTGTATTAAAGTTTTTGTAATGGAACATGTATTAAAATAAAAACATACTGAATACAACACACTGAACAGCAAAGATTGGGTTGCTCCGTAACTCAGACCTTTATTATAGCTTAACACACAAAGCACATTGTTTCTTACACTCAGTTCAAGTATACTGTTAGTATACATAATGTAGCTGTTCAACATGTACTGCACCCTCAGAAAACAGAGGGCCAGTTTGATAGCACCATTATAAAAAGTACAATAAAACAGGATTCACACACACATTATTGTACCTAACGTAATTCTTTAAAACAAGGAATAAAACCGTAAAAAAATCTAATCAAAACTCCACTGTGTAAACAGGGAGAAATGCTATTCCAGGAGCTCTGTGTGTTATGAGAAAGTGGTGTCTGGGGGGAAATGTGTCTTCTGTTTCCCTGTAAAGGCGACATGTGAGGCAGTGAGGGGAAGCGTCCGGAGCTTTCTTTATGTGAACCGTGCTGCTGCGGAGCAGTCCTGTGATCCTCCTGTAGAGCTGACGGAGCGCCACTGGCCGCGGAAGACTAAAGACACATCTCGGTAACATTTATATATGAGGTTTAAATTTCCCGTTAATATTCTTATTATTCAAAGGAAGAAGAAATGTTCTTTGGAGAAACTTCAGGACAAACACGGTAAACAAACTTCCTTCGGCTAAGCTAGGGTTGATGCTTGTACAGCAGATATGAAGAAGACATAGAATAGGATTTTGTTTGCCATTTTACACCGTCTGACTCAATAAAGAAGTTACAGAAGAGAGGAAAATAAAGCTCTACGAGCTTACGGGCTTGTTAACCTTCAGTTAGACAACTCATGAGCTTGGTAGCTCAGCTTAGACACTAACAGGATAATACGCTCACACAGTTTATCCTCCTCGTTTGCGGGGCAGTTAATACTCGAGGTTACGAGGTTGAATAAAAGTGAAAGCTAACCAGAACCTCCATTTTGTGGCTCTCCATCGGCTTAAAGACAGCACTGTCAAGACGGCTTGCTATTGTTGGTCAACAGCGCAAATTTGCGGGTCAAAGTTCACCAAAGTTGAAAATAAAAATGTCTTCGTTTTTAGAGCTGATTTTTTTTTTCTCCAAAGAAAGCACAGGACATGTGATCTACAGAGTGGATCTGTAGACTGTAGAACACGCAGGTCAGAAGTGTGCTGTATCGCATCACTAACTGCACGCAATCGTGATGTCACGCTGTACTGACACACCTTGAAGTACACTTCTACATCACTGCGGCGGTGGAGGTTAGCAAAAGCAAGATTCTTAGTCTGTGTTTGGTGTGATGAATGAAGGCATCCTCTAAAGGCACTAAACAAGGAGAAAAGAAACTCAAGGTACCATATTAGCTTCAAAAGCAAACTATTGCTAAACATCATAAAGATAAAATAGTTAGGAATATATCAGAACAACAAGACGTCTGCGAGCTGAAATGATCTCAGTCAGTTTGAAAAAGCTGCTCAGCCCCCAGCTTACCTAGGGAAAGTCATAACACAATTTTATATCTTTTTCTTTCTTTTTTTTCTAACAATACTGGCATACTGTTATGTAAACTGTATGTAAATCTGAGCAACATTTTGTTGAGATAATATTATTTCTGGACTAACTGAGATTGCTTCCAACGCGCTTTGCAACATGAACGCCCTCAAAGGATTGTAGTGCAACTCCTCTTTGAAATGTGATGTAATTCAGATTTAAGACTACAGTCTTATCTGTGCCACTTTCGGAGCAATTTCAGAGAATATATGCTCCAGTTATTTAAAAAAAAGGCTTTGTGGCACTTTAAGGCACTTGGTGGATTAGTCTTACAGCTGAATCAGGCAATTAGCACTTGCAGTAGGTGATGAATGCTGTTTGCTTTTTGAGGGATTGGTGTGCCACCGCCTGATTTGCATAAACTCCTCAGTGAAGATGTGAAACTTGTGCCTTCATCTTAAATAACTGACATGCAAAAGGAATGCTCAGGTTGCCTGACTAACATGCCCTCAGTGTATGTGGACTTTAGTGTGTAAAAGGCACTTTATGAGACTCCTAAATAGTAAGAAGGATACCACACACATTTCCAAACCCTGGCCACTGCCGTTGTCATCGATGGTTCCTCTCAATCCTCAGGCAACGTGGCACTGACACACAACTCCCCTGGGTGAGCTTTGAACACAAATTGTGACAGCAGGGTTCTGCTAAAGTGCTGCACTTCAAAAAAAGACACATTCTTGATGACTCCAACGCAGCACCCTGCACTTGCGTAAAATACCTGCCACTTCCCGGCAGGTTTATTTCATCACTCATTCAAAAGTAGCGAGTAAAAGTCGCAGGGCGCACGGAGAGCTTCGCCGTTCTTTTGATCTTAACCAGGGAGGTTGGAGGCGTTGGTAGGGCTGCAGCTGCCTCTATCTGGACAGAAGGGGGGAATCAAATATTCTTTCTGCTGTATTGTGGTGGGGGGCTTGTGGGGGAGGCTGCAGGGTTCAAGAAAGCTGCTGCCTCACGGATGGAGGGAGAACATAAAAAAGCTGGTTTCACCAGGGCAGGGCTGGCAGGAGGAAATCCCAAGCAGATGGAGGTGTGTAGTGGTCGGTGGGCTCCCGATGGTCTCCCTGCAGGGCCTTGTCTTTACCTGTGGGTCACCTGGTTGTTGAGGAGGCCCGGGAACGTCTGTTCTGTTTCAGTGCTTAATGAGCCGCCTAGCAGAGACAGACAGAGTTACCATCTACACCCTTTGTCCTTGTTTCACATCTCATACCAACAGTTTACCTCCACTGATACATGCAGGGGATTTCTGCCCTTTCCCACAGGTCACGTGATGACAACTGAACCGACTCCATGGTAACAAATGCCCACAAGCTTCAGAAATCTATGTAACTAACCATATAATTTCACTATATCGTTTTAAATAACTAATGATCAATAGTACATGTGAATGATTTTGAATGAAGCAAAAAGTATTTAATAAACTTCCACTGAAAATGAATTAGTTTAATAATCTGGAATTGTTCGTAAACAATAAAGCTATAGCATAATTCTTTAAAAGTTATATTTTAAGATAGACTGCTAATGTAATGCAATTGCATGTGTTTTTTGTTCTTAAAACTCATTTACAAAATACATTTTATGTATTTTAATTCCACATGAATGCCCCTGTATATAATATCAAACTAAATGTGGCAACTACATGTGCATATTATTGAATGTATGTTACATTTACAGTTTGAAGTGAAGTGAAGATATAACAGTAGAATAAGCTTCAATTCTTAGATCACCAACATTAAAAGGACAATAGATGTTACAGATATTCCCCCAAATAATTAAGAGGTCTTACCATTATGGCAGCTGTACATCCACACACGATGGCCATCATATCGACATCTGCATTTCATGATGTTATTCGAGTAGTCAGACTCAGGTACCTCATAGTTTGGATTAATTACTATCTGTGAGAGGGAGGACATGAACAAGTCAGGGATGACCGTGAAGGTCTAATGACTGCAGCGCACAGAGAATTTCTGTACAAAGTACAACGCAACATGGGAAACATTACCTGGAAAATGTAGTCTCCAGGTTTGATTTCAGTTATGTCGACCCACTGGCAGTCGATGTCGTGCCTGTAGGTATCCCAACAACCCACAGTGATACCCTGCTCTCCAAAGTTGGCACATTCATACCTCTTTTCAATACCTGCAACAAAACATTACAACATAATTACAACACAAAAAAACCCTCTGAGAACCATTCATAACATGTTAAAATGTTGCACTTGGGGGCGGAGAGATCATGTCCTCTTTTAAATTTCTTACTGTTAATATATAAATATTGATTGGTGCAGCTTTAAAATCCCATTATTGACTATGTTTAAAAAGAGTGTTTCTGCCACATTTGTGCAAAGCAAAAGCCTTTTCACATCTTGAAACTGAAGTAGGAGGGCTATTGTGGTTCTCACCTTCATCACACTCTGAGTCCTCCAGGCAAAAACTCGCTTTGTGCCCTTCGGCCACCTTGGTTCCATTGAGGCTGAACAGGTCATAGAGCGTAAACACCTCCATGCTGTGATAATGCCTACACACACAGACAGAAATGTAGTTTTACAAACGTAGTCAGTACCAGAATGGCCCATTCTTGCTGTCGACTGCAGCTCTAGTCTCTGCTGAAGAAAGTGCACCACTCGCCTGTGATCCACAAGATTTTGTGTAAATGACTGGATTTTGGCCCGATACGCTCTGTCAAGTTCTGCCAGTCAAATGTGCCAAATGTTTGACGTGTTGAAAGCTGGTAGCTGCATGAATCTGCCAACAGTGAACTGTTCCTCCAGCCAACAGAGGAACCACAAAAATGTGGGAGTTTTTGCAGCGCTATGTACAGTAACTTTAGCTTACAGCCCACAGTCAATTACAGGGCAGCAGAACCTATGGAGAAGTTCTGAGTCATGTCTCTTTCCTTGAATTAAGTCTAAATTGAGACGTCATTTCTGAATCTTTCAAATGTGTACTTTAATTATGTGGTAAACTTATTGAAAAACAGCATCTTATGTCATGAAGTTCAAACTCAATCATCTGAAATCTTAGGAAGACTTATTTATAAGAAATTGCTTACAAAGGATTTTATGATTTCTAATTATCTTACGTTTTATGTTTCTGGAATATACAGTGTGATTAAGAAAGCCATTTATGATAAATGTCATTATTAAATAAATGAATCTGCAGCAACTTTGCCTGCTATCATTTCCCACAGGGCACACATGCATTTCAGTATGCTCATTGCTCTGTAAGACGGGTTCCACACATTTCGTTTATGAATGCCAATACAGATTGTTTTACTCATGCTGCCAATATAATGCAGTTATGTTTAAATATCTTGCCTATGCCTGTGCATTAAGTATGGAGCTGTGGCCAGGACGTGATTAGCCTAGCTAAGCATAAAGACCGGAAGCAAAAGGAAAAGTTAAAAAGTTCAATAATTAATAATCACTTGTTTAATCCGTAAACAAACATAAATGCAAAAATGAAGTTACATGCTGGAACTATTCTTCTACAAACACTGTATCCATCCACCCAGCACTTCTGTGTGCAACAAGACTCCTGAAAGTCACAGCACCCAGCTGTTGTTTATGTACTTCTTAAATGAACATGATATAATGTGTCAATTAGCGAGCTCTAAAGGTGATGGTAGATGGATTTCTTTGGAGAAAGCCAGGCTAGCGGTTTCCCTCCACTTCCAGTCATTATGCTAAGCTAGGCTTATTGCCTCCTGGGCCCTGCTCTGTACTGCTCTGCACAGATATGAAAATCATACTTATTTCCATAACCATATTTCCCAAACTAACTAAAAAAGATTGCTACTGTGGAATTATCATATGATGAAATCTGGTCCTCGCTCTCTGCGACACTGACCTGTGACAGTCGTGCCACACCCAGGAGTGTCTGCCAGCTTTGGGCCTGAAGTCGGACTGGCCGTTGTTGTGGATCTGGGAGGAGAAGCGCAGCAGGCGACGGTAGGAGTTGGCCGGCGCCTGGCTGGAGGGGGAGGACAGACAGTTCTCCTCGTACGCACACTGCAGCATAAACATGGGCCTGTCCTCCATGTAGGTGGTCTGCTCCACCACCTGAGGGTTCAGCACCAGGTCAGGAGCCGCTGTGGACGGGAGGAGGACAGAAAAACCACAATGAAGCAGATGGGGACAAAGCTTATTCAGAAACAGAGAAATGCTCTGGCATGTGTCAAGTAAATGAGGGGTTTCGGTTTCAAACTTCAGAGCCCTCTTGTGAGTCAGGAGGGACATTGGAAGTCCAGTTATGCAAACATTTCTCTGAGGCAGAGCTTCTCCAGAGGATGAAATAATTTCATATATTGAATTAAAACTCAATTTGTAGAGCAAAAGAGTCAAAGCTTTTCAGCGTGAACACAATGAAAGTTGAACGGCATTCAAAGTATAATTAAAAGTGGAAATATCAATGACTTCTTTTCTTTTCATTCATTCATGACCGTACAATGTTCAGGATCTTAACAGTTACATGATTTCCGGGCACATTTTTGTTTTTCTCGTCAACAACGTATGAGCTCGGGTGTCTTACTCTCAGAGCAGGAGACTCCGGCGGCGTTGCGTCCGCCTCCTTTGGAGCAGCTGAGGTGGGCTCCGTGGTGCAGGCAGTGGGACAGGGTCATTTCAGTCCCGGAGCAGCGAACCCCACTCATCACCACAGCGTCTGCGCTCACCGCTCCTGGCCAATACCATGTCTCCTGTTGAGGAAACATGACCCCGCAGTTCATTGCTGACATCTACAAATCATCGCCCTCTGATGCACTTTGATTGATTTCCTACTGTATATATTGCAGATTGATTCTTGTTGAAGCCCTTAAGCTAAACTGAACTGCAACTTTTTGATTAGATTCCACACATATGCATGAGTATTTTAATATCCCAGCTAATATAGACCTATTTGAGAAATGGGATGTACTATAATCCATCCACTGTGGTCCACTTCCTATGTGGTCAAGGTGCTTTCACAGCTAGTCTATATATTTTTTGCAGGCCTGCACCTTACTTAATATTTCACCAGCAGTGTTAGAAGAAATATTCCAGGTATTTTACTTCAGTAACAACACCACCAGCTAAAAATACTCATACAAGTAAAAGGACTGCATTTAAAATAATCATATATTGGCAGTATTATTGGTCTAATAGTAGTTACAAAAATAAATGTCCTCATTATGCAAAATAAACCCTTTGAGAGTTTTTCTTTATTATTATAAATTATATCATTGGACTACTATTACTAATGCATTAATATAGAACTGAAATTCATTTTTTATAAACTATCATCATATTAGATTACATATAGGATGATCATATGCTGTAAAGTAACTAGTAACTAAATTTAGTGGAGTAGGAAGTGAAAAGAAATGCGTCTGAAATGTAGTGGAAGATAAGTATAATACAAGTTATTTTCCACCACTGTTCACAAGTAGTACCTCACACAACTCCTTCTACAACTGTTTGACCAGTAAATTGCATTTCGGAATACAGCAGGATGCCGTAATGAGGATAAACTACCTCTAAAACTGTTGATTTGAGGAGATCGTCACAGTAGAACTGAGAATTGTTGGTGATTCCCCACTCTGGCCACTAGAGGGCACCCCCTATCCTTCTACAGCATCATGGATGGGACATTACGCAGTATTGTGTTGATGATGATGATGTGGTGTTGAAACTCCCATGATGTCGACCACCATATCAAACAGATGACTAAACGGTAACCTTTTTTTTGGTTATGTACAGAATGTAATTATCTGTTTTATTTTTTGGTGTTTATTTTTACAAAGTACAACTTGAACTTCCAAATAAGGGCTGTGCAATTTCTGTTCCCATGTCTCAAATATATTCAAGTGAAATGGAGCTGCAGGATGAAGAAATGAGCCCAATCTAATAATGTAATGTAGTAAATGCACCCCTATAACAACACACAGTCCTTCTCAGTCCTGCCTCCAGATAACCTGACGTCCTGTAATCATCCGGAAACTATTTATCATTATTTTACAATTTACACTCATAAAGCGCTGCTCTTCATTCCACGGCTCTGCAAACAATCCCCTACCACACACACATGCATGCACATGCACTCTTACACACACACACACATACACACACACCTGTTACTGTTACCATAATGTGCACTGTAAACTGTGTTCGAAGCACGAAAGTCATCCTTGCTAAAGGAGAAGACAAGTGCACATACACATACACCAAAAAACACAGGACAGTGGTCCTCAGTCGGAGTCTATGGAAGTATATGGCTGCCAATATTAAAAGGAAATAATTTAATTAAATAGGTATTTTATTTTCCATCATGACAATAATGACATGTTTGAAGAAGCATTATTACTGCCAAAATTAAAATGATGACAATGACAAATAATTTTTGTGTACTTCTAAGCGTAACATTTAACACAGCCATTATGATGCAATGTGTGACCTAAACTTGAAAATTAAACTGCACTTTTGCATTTGCATTTGAATTATGTCATGACTTTAGCTCATTCCTGATGAAAATGAAAAGTTTCATAATGAAAAGATTCTATCGGAGCTCTTCTGTGAACTCTGTAAGCCACTATAAAAATGGCCGTGAATCTTGGGATACTTTATTTATATGATCTTTTTCCTTATCTCTTTTATCTTATTTGTTTATCTTGTGTTTCCTTGTTAAATGGCATTCAGAGTGGAAGGCAAAGGAAGAATGTCATTGTACAGGCAAACCTTTTTTGTTTTTTTTTGTTTTATGAGTATAAAAGCTTTGACTTTGATTTTTACAGATGGGACTGTAAGCTGTAAATGAGCCTTGATGGAAACCTTTTCATGGATCTCACAGGGTTTCCGGCAGGGAAATCCTCAACTACACAGGAAGCTTACTGTGTTTGGCCGCTCAGATACCGAGACGAAAAAGTCAGAGTTAGCCTGTGACAGTGCAGTGCTGGGGGCTGCAGCATGTGACGCTGGCTGTGGGTCAATACAAACCTGCCCTTAACCCCCTTTAAGAAAACCATAATCTATACACCAAAGACTGGGTGCTAATTAAAACAGGTTACTAATTGATATTGACATGTCATTTAACCTAGCAGGAGACCGAAAGGAAGGAAGTTGAGTTTGAGGACAAACTCTCCCAGCAGAAGGCGGCTCTCTGGAATTAAAAAAGAGATGTAGTGGATTTATTTATACACCCCATCACACGTCACTGCTGTACCAAACAGTGCATTTAGAAACTCGTGGAGTTAACTTTTTCTTTGGCTTGCTCAAGGGCATTTCAGTGGAGCTGGCAGATACTGGTGACCCTCTGGATGCAGAGTGAGGATAGGGAGCAGCTCCCACAGCACTGTCTTTCTTCTCTCTGGCTCCACAGAACCAGACGGACCTCTGCAGCCCAGTCAGAACAAAAGGAGAAGCTTTGTTTTTGTCTTTGTCTGTGTTTTTCATTTTTTTAATTACCAGCAGTCACTGGTCCCCAAATATTGCCCTGACATCCATAGTTTGGCTGCACGTCATTTTCAGTAACACAGAACTTCAAGTTTACAGTATCAGGACATTAAACTGCTTCATGGAATGGAAACATGACTGTGAATAAAAGTAAAATGGTATGAAAGTGAAACTTTTATTACTGAGGCAAAAAGTCTGTTAGTGAAGTTTAATCTTATTTTCATATTCAATAATATGCTGTCATGCACATAGTGCAAACTATTTCTACTTGCAGTGCTCAGTCAGGTGGTTACTGCTGAGCCAGCACAGCTCAGTAGAGATGGGTAGGTGCATGTCCACAGGTGACACTTTATTTTGCAAGCCCCGTAGTTTCCCTTAATTTCCTTGAAAATCAGATGATATGTAGGTACGTAATTCATGGGAAGGTTCCTGGAAAGGATGATGGAGTTTGGCATGGAGATAGATAGAGAATGAAGTTCCCAATAGAGTAAAATGAAGTGCAATAAATTGATCAACACTTTGGATTTGTAGATGTAGAAACCGGTGTTTGATACACTGGAAGACCATTAAACACAGTACGCATAATTAGTTGGTTTTGTTCTTAAATATTTCAGATATTTACTTAAAAGACTAAAAATGTGAGCTGAAAGGGGGAAAAAAAGAACCACTTTTGCTTTTACAAAAAAACTCAGACAGGCTGATTCCCACCCCCAGGCTGCTGTGACTCGTACCTGGAAAGCGTTGCTGGCAAAGCCCAGGCCCAGCTGCCTGCAGACCACCATGGCCTCCATGGTTCCCCAGCCTTCACTGCACACCGTCCCCCACACCAGGGAGCCGTTCCTCTCCATCAGCACCTCCACGCGGCCCTCATAGGGGTTACGGCCTCCACTCAGACGCAGCTGAGGGCATGAAAAAACATCAGAGGTGCCAACTTCTACAATTTACTTTTACAAGAATCAGTGATATTTGACATGATGTTGGATGAATGTTTTTTTAACAGTCTTAAAATGTTTTGGGACGTTTTGTAACTTTAACCTGTTTTGTTTAAAGCAAAGGCTCATACGGTAGCAGGAGATAGTAACACATTACTGCAATACCAGAAAAGACAACATACATGACGAGAAATTTAAGAAGTTTAATGCAACCAATGATTCTTTGGTTTTGGGAAAACTTTATAAGGTAATGCATGCACGTTAGGTAAAAAAAAAAAGACTATGACTTATAAATGACTTATAAATAAAACTGTAAAATGATCAGTATCCATGCAGGATACAAATAAGTAAACCAAATAGATTGAAACAGTTGCAGCTCGTATTGATGATTGTGATATATACATATATCTATATGTATACACACACACACACACACACACACACACACACACACATACACCTATATGATATCCAAGATATGCTCACATATATTAACATGAAGCGGCCTACAGAAGGCCATACATGTTACATGTGCATAAAAGACACAGAAAATTGCATTTTAATCATGTTGCTGTAGTGTTTGACTGAAACAAAGCTGAGGCTCACCGACTCCTGGAAGCCCATAGCAGGAACATTACATCTGACAGACGCATCCTCCTCGTGGCTGCAACCAAGAGCCTCCTTGTTGAAAAAACACTCTGTGATGGATTTCTCAAATCCAGAGCACTCCACCTCGTTCATATGCACTGGGCCCATACCTGAAAAATACAGATGGAAGGAAGGATGCTTAGTGGGTTTTTTTCCCCTTCCCACTGAAACAGAGAGGGAAAAACCAAATGATCATTATGACTGGATATACTTGTGGAGTCTTGATTTCATTTTTTCCCACCATTTTCATTTAAAGACAGAGCTCTGGTGTAAAATCTTAAACTTTAAAGGAATAATTCAGCATTTTGGGAAATTTGCTTTCTTGCAGAGAGTGATATGAGAATATACCACTCTCATATTTGTACTCTAAATATGAAGCTACAGCCAGCAGCATGTTAGCTTAGTTTAACATAAAGACTGGAAATGGGGTGAAACAGATAGCCTGGCTCTGTCCAAAGTTAAAGAAATCTTACTGCTCTGCCGCTCCGGATGAGTACTCATGGAAAGATTCCAAACAGCTCTGATTACTCTATGCATTCTTCATGTGATGTGTGTGAATAAGACATGGCTTCATCTATAATGAACCTTTGTGAAATGCTTTGCTGTTTATTAGGGTGTGCTATTACCATCTGAGTTTTGTTTTTCTAGGGTTACAGAGAGCCACTGATGAGAAATCATGATGGAAAATGATTTTGGAAAAGGAACATTCCCTCTCTTTCAACATTTTCCATGTCTAATGTTACTGGAATGTGCAGCTATGTACCGCATGTCCCTGTTTGAGGTAACACGTCCTGATCAGAAGTACGATGCTGTACAGGGTTTTTTTTGCCATTTATTGGCCCTTAGAGAAATATGCACTTTTTCCATAGTATATGCTGAAAACAGGTGAGCTAGGGCTTTAAGACACTGTATAACACATGGTAGATTTCTGCTGAGTGTGTTATTTAGAAGTGGGTCAGTGGCGCATTTTAGTTGGGTGGGGGGGGGTACCAACTTCCAAACCTGTTGTAAAACCATCCGTGCAGCCAGTGATATAACCATGCTGGTGCAGTCTGGGAAGAAACTCCTCAGTGGAAACCATGAACCAATGAAGACTGTTGCTTCATAAGGTGAAGGCCTAGCCTGGCATCGGCAGACTAATTCACAAATGCGTATTAGTCTGGAACCTCTCAGTTCATTTTTTATTTCCAAGGGGCGTTATCGACGGGCGGAGACAACCAATCAGAGTGAGGAAACTCCGTCCTGTCGGAAGTTTGGCTAACACATATTTCTTATCAACATAAAGTTTAAAGCCGTTTGTTCTTCTTTTAGAGAAGAATTTCCCGCCCAGTCCTTTAATACTGTCGCTGTAGCCGTCTTGGGTATTTACAAAGATACCTCAAAGTTGCTCCTCTCTGTCAGTCATCGTATTAAACCAGCCTCAGACTAGATAAACGCTTGTGATTGGTTAGCCTGATAAATCAGCAGGGAAATCAGTTTGAATGGGAGAGGGGCCAGACGTATCTGCCAGAGCAAATGAAACATGAGCTTGCAGATTCGTCTGGTTCCCAGGCTCCATCACAAAATAACTAGTCATAAAAGGAGGGGGGTCTTCTTCTGGGCCCATCCCAAACCCTCAGGAAGCACAAGCTTTGCCTGCTTTCAGGAACTATGTTGAATTTACTGTATCTACAAGCACAGGTAATATATTAAAGCAGGCTGAGAAAAAGGAGAGTGTCAATTGATAATAAGCTTCTCTTTGTTGTCAAGGAAAACTGCATCTCACTAGCTTTGTCAACTGATCATTTAAATAATCAGCTGTTTCTGTTAGCCCACAATTAAGTGTTAAAGCTGCACAAATCAGTGTCTTCTTATTTGAATTATTATGTTCTAGTGTATTTTGGCAGAGGCGGAAATCCCAGATACAGAGTCTCAAAACCTGGACAAATAAGACTAAAACTAGCTTTTTTTGTAATTTGGTTGAACCAACCTTTTAGTAGTTCATATTATTGAATGGTTCTTATCCTGCCACAGCAACCATACATTTTAAAACTTCAAAGTTGCCCTAACTGGTATTTCTATAAGGTAAATGGAGCAAATCAGCTCTTTCAGCTCATTGTTTTGGTTTTATGGCCCACAACTTTACTGTTTTGGTTCACTGTCACTGCTCTCATCTGCCTTGTTTGCGACATATCAGAGCATTTAGCAGCTGAAGAGCCAGATATTTCCCTAGTTGGTTTCCCTAGTAGTTGGTAGAGACCAAAAACAGAACTAAAAGGAGAGAAACTATTGGCATTACAGTTACCAATAGATAAATCATGGAACGTGTTTCTAAAATGTTACCATAACAACTATGTCATGGCATAATGTCAAAGTTGCATTTAAAGCTTGATACACTGAACCCGATTGGCCAAAAGAAAAAAGAAGAATATTGCTCTAATTAAAAAATAAGTATTCTTTGTATAGATAGAGATTACTCCAATACAAACTGCCACATTTTGTGTCACAGGATCTAAACAGAGAGTAATGGGTTAAGTTTCAGTAAAGACACTGTTCTCCACAGGCTGAGGCCACAGTCTGACTAAAAGAGGCTCGTCGGCTGTCTCTATTTTCCTGTAACTTCGAAAAATAGAAAAACCCAGGAATCTTCATACATCTTTCCAGGAAGATATTTTAGTTCATACCAGCTCAGGAAGGGATTCCCAGCCTCACTGACCTGCACAATGTAACCAATCCTGTTCCACGGAGCTAAATCACTTTTACCATCAGGTCTGTGAGTTCATGATACTCTGCTCAGCGGCACACAGGGGTGATATAAGGGGAAAGCTTAAAGGATGGAATTACTGCCTGAAATGTTTGGGATATGTGGTTTTTCTACACAGCCATAACCTGCCATCCAGTGCCATGTAGGCAATATACATGGACTGTGGTTCCGACAATAAAGACTGTCATTCTGAGCTCAGTGGAATGGGACCGTGTCAGGCCTACTGTATACTTAGTCGAGGCTGTTTTTTTAGGTTTTTCTGTACATTGAGTAAGCTGCTCACAATCCATTTCTTTATACTTTTCCCATTGGATGCATTACATTACTGACAATCACAGAGGAATGAGGTGTGGAGTTAGAGCTGGAGGAGGAAGTAGAACTCTATCTTACATTAGGCTTATCGTAATGCATTCGTTTAAAAAGCTTTTGAAAATCCTTAAAATTTTCCCTTCCTCAGTGTCATCCCTGATGGGAAGGCTGAAATTGAGTCAGTTCTTGCACAAATAATGTAAAACCAGTATACCTTGTCCCAGACGACCCCCAGACAGGGCTTCTTTGGCCGTACCAAAGCCCAGCTCTCGACACACCACGGTGGCAGACATCAGGTTCCAGTTGTCGTCACATATAGTGCCCCACTCTCCGTTTTTCAACACCTCCACTCGGCCCTCGCCTACGATGGCCCCACCACGAAGTCGGACCAACGGTTGCTGAAGAGGAAAAACAGACACATTGCAGGAGACGTCACTGTAAGATGTCCAAATTCCAAAACCACATATTTAGGTTATTCTGGTTCTTTCAAAAAACAGACTCAGCTGAAAGTTTGGAACCTCAACTTTTCCTTCTCTGCGATGAGAACGCTGAGGCAGCAGACTGGGTGGCTTCATGTTTATAGAACGTGCTATTACGCAGTTCTCCCATTAACTGTTTAGACAAACGGGAAGTGTTTAATTTTTACGAGTAAACACATTAGTAGCACGGTTTAATCTGACTTACTGCTATTTGTATTCACAAAGTGAGGCCCAGACATCTTAATGTGTGGGCTCTGTTACGTCATTAGTCCTGCAGTATACGTCCTCCACATAGTGGCATTAACATTTAAATCTTAAAGTATTCAGAATCCAAAAATGTGACAAATTATCCTATAAACTAATGGACAGTAAAGAGTAGAGTACATGTATGTCAGTAGTCACATAGTGTTTTGAAATAGAGCATGATTAATGACAATCCGTACTACTTAATACTTATATTAGTATTATTATTAGTATTTGACATGGCACCTCAAAAGCCTTACTATATGAGAATATATTCAACAAAAAAAAACAACAGCTATTTTGATTATCTATAAATTGTCATTTATCAAGCAAAATGTCAAAGATTGACAACTTTTGAAATGTGATGATTTGCTGCTTTTCTGACTTTACAATATATCACTGTACTTAATAGAACAGTGTTGTGAACTGTTGGTTGGACAAAACCAGCAATTTTAGGAATTTTTCACCTTTCTAATGGGCATTTTTAACAACTTTATGACATATTTTTTTTATAATAATTTCACAGATGTTGGCAACTAACTCAAAGGAGATCTCAAGAAACCTTGGAAACATTTGATTTCCAGTTCAACTTTGAGAAACGCTATGGCCGTCCTTGTGCCTGTTTCACCAATGCAATTTAATAGCAGTGTTTATAACCGATTTAAGATGGTGGCAGCATCATGTTTCACAAATGATTGTTGCGTCCTCTCACATGCTCATGCATGGGTTGTGAGTATGCGTTATTTTTTGATTAGTGAAACACCCCAAAATGAAGAGGAGAAGAAAATCTAATGTTGCTGATTTGGTGAAATGGACCCCAGGTTATAAATCTCTGCTCATTGTTTTAGGTCCAATTTATTATATTGTTTATTGGGTGTATTGTATTTTATGTGTATCGGTGTGTAAGTCAAAGCCTTTAATGTGCTTTCACAACAGCTATCTATAGTAGCTAGTTTTATCAGACAGATGGTAAATATCTGCTTTTGGCTGAGTGTGATGGAAGATTTGGGATGTGATGTCAGGCACACCGCTCCCAGCCTCGCACTCAGCTGTGGAACGTGACAGAGAGCAGGCAAGCTGGAAACCTCACGATGGAATGTGGATAGAGTCACACAGACAGACATTCAGCGTGGCGGTGCTGTGAATATTAGTAGTATTTCCTTGGTGTGGTTGTTGTGTGTGCAGACTGAGTTTCATGACCCCAGAAAACTTCAGACAAAAAGCCTTTTTAAATCTGCTTTAGGTGTGAGTGAGAGGAATTGCCTTTTTTTCACCCACTGAGGAGGTCAAAGGTCAGAATCAGGAAGAGAACAGCACCCGTGAAGAGGGGCCAGCGAAGATTTACATTTAGGGATTCAGCCACTAGAGCATTAGAGAAGTTGGACACTGATGTTGGACGATGAAGCCTGGCTCACAGGCGGCGCTCCAGCATGGGGTCATTTTCACGTTGAAACAGGAAAGGGTCTTCCTCAAACCGTTGCCACAAACTTGGAAGCACACTATTGTTTAAAATATCAAAGTTCGACAAAGGGCTATGACTGAAATGCTTTGTCCCGGTGCTGACAACCCTTTTTTTCAACAGCCTCAGACCAAAAGAACAAAAAGATATGTGGGTGTCCACATACTTTTAGCCATGAAGTGTATTTATTTAATCGTAAGAAATAGTTTGCAGTTTTTCAAGCATTTTAAGTGTAACAATGGCCACAGTGATGCAGTTGCACTGCCTCTGGACCCTAGTTTCATGCTTTCGGACAATTGACAAGAATACAAGTTAGCTGATGTTGGCGTTGCTTTCTTGGTTTTCCTTTCCCTCTCCCAAGAACTTTACTACATTATGTCATCTTCGAAATCCCAAGATGAGGATAATTCATTTTGAAGAAGTGTCCACAGCAGCTACAGCTGCGGTTGACAAAGTGACATTGAGTCCCAAACATCAGTGTTGGCTCCGTGTCTGACCAAAACACTGAATCACCCTCCCTCTTAGAGCCAGTGAACTGGAGTGAACCATGGCAGCTATTTTCTATGTCAGCTGATGTTTACCATTTCAGTTTATGGTCGCCATCCATGGACATCACACATATTTCATTTGCCACTGACAGAAGACCAACTTGCTGTTATGGTGGCTCATTAAACAAAGACAATTATTTTTTATTTTGTGTACTGAAGGTTGAATTCTTTTTCATGTCTGAGTAAGAGCTGAGTAAAAAACAGCCCCAGTCTTAATTAGTGGAGTACAATAGTCAAAGTAATTATTTGTAGAAAACAAAGTACCAATAGTCGGGGGGGAGCAGTTTAGATTCAGATGGTCTAGATGATGATGGTGGACATTCATTATTTAAATTAATTACAGTTTTTCAAATATAATTTCCAAAGGTCATAATTTACCCAGCAATTAACTAACCCAAGTATAAACAGAGTGATTTCCATGGGGACTTACCTCATGCCGGAAGGCCTTCCTGAATCCCGTCATGGGCGTCGGGGCAAAGGCTCTGCCGGGCACGCAGCTCACCACCACAGGCAACCCTCCAGCGCAGGTCTCGTTGGACTTCAGTGTTGCAGTCTGGCCCAGTTTACAGCTGGACAAATGGGCTTCATTGCCAGTGCAGTTCACAGCGTAGTCCCAGTATGTGGGCTTCCTCCGGCGAGCAAACATCCTTCACAGATGGAAGAGAAAGCAAGGGGATTAATAAAGACTTCGAGGGGATGAGATGTTATTTGTTTTCAACTAGGTGTATCAAACAGACAAGTGTGTTTTTTCACAAACCAACGGGTGACGTCACGCAGGCTACGTCCACTTCTTTTATACAGTCTATGCATGTAAATAGGCCACCATTTTGCTCACAGCATAACACACAGCATAACAACTTGGAAGGCCGTATATAATCATGTGTGATGTACAGCTTGTATTGGAGTACTGCGACCAAGTGGCAAAAAAAAAAAAGAATAATGATGGTTTATGTTTATTTATATGCATGCTCAATTAATTTTAATAAAAATTTTAAATTCAGGCAAGTACCCTGAAATGTGTGAGCAGAGAAGAAAATAGGATTTCAAGGGCACTTCATCAAGGGACTGAACCTGCAGTTACATTTCCAAATCTACAGTTTGAGAAACACATGAAACACCAGTGGATCATTTCATAATGAATACATCAAGATTTGATGTAGAATTAGTACATATCAGAATGCTTTATCTTGACACCGTAAAACCAGACAAGGGCAATGACATTCACATATTGTATAATTAATACCGAAAGAGAAAGGTGAGCTAACAGCTGGAGAGGTCACAGTCTTCCATATGAACTTGAACAAACTGGGGTTAATGACACTCTTTCAGGCCTTCTGGGCCGCTAATCTCTTCCTCTTCATTTATTAGTGAGCCCACATTATGTATTTAATGAGCATCATTTGCAGAACGGCATGTCCTATCCTTGTGTCTCCTGTCTGAGGTGCACGTGAAAAAAAAGGATTAAAAATGGGACAGGCAGCATTTGTTTTTCATTTGGGAGCTGGCGGGCGGGAAGCTGCAGACTGGATGCTGCCCAGAGCTAATGTTCTGAGCAGCAGCCGGAGGACTGGCTCCGCTATCTCCCCCAATGCAATCTAAGCCGAGCCGTGATGCGGATGAGCGCTGCACAGACGGAGCCATGATGAGGGATAAACTAGAGGTCCTGAGGTTGCGAAAGATAACCTCCCACCAAAACCTTTTAACCCAGCTTAAAATATGGTTACACCCTCAAGTGGTGTTTTTCCGTACTTTTAATAAACCTAGAACGTTGCCCTACTAACTTTCTACTTGAAATTCATGATAATGCATGCACATTTTTTCATTTTTAAAGACAGGATTATTTACCAGGCAGGGAAAGACTCCATAGATGGGAGGCTTGATATCAGTTTTGTCACTGTCCTTATCCCGTTAGCTTGGAGCAGGGCCGGAGGTGTGGGGAGGCAGTGATCCTCCTTAATTTTGTGTCATGAAACTGACAATTTCCAATTTGGAAAACTGTACTCATGAATTTTTCACTTCCATATTTCATAAAGACATTTTAATTTCAATCTGTCATTCTCAAAGTGACTCTTGGTAAACTAAACTAGAGGCTACACAGGAGCACCAGAGCAGCAGCAAACTCAGGATTATGAAACTGTGGCAGCCCTTGGCTCCGTGTCATCGCAGTTTCAAACGACAGCCTGTAAAAACACACTGCACGTTTCATGGGGCCGAAGCGGGAGCAGGCTGACACGTAGATGGAAAGTTAAGGAGCAGTCATGCTCTGCTGTGGTTACCTAAAGCAGAGGAAACTTCCAGCCCGGGCAGACAGTAAATTCAAGGCAAACTAGAGTGCTGGAAGTTTTATGGTACGCCGTGATTAACCTGCGGCCGTTTGGCTGCAAACTTCCTCATGTTAGCAAGATTTAGATCCCTCCGCAGTCACTTTACGAAAGGTTTCTTTAGACCAAAATGATCAAAAGACATCATATATATATATATATATATATTCATATATCTTAATAGTACTAGCAGACAGTAAAAGTTCTATTTCTAGTGTCCAGATGGCAGAGGGGGGTAAAAAAAAAATGTTTTTAATCCAGTAAAAACTATAATAAACTAATTTAGGTGAGGGCCCTGGTGACTCAGCTGACTGAGAGGTTTTATGTTATGTTACTGTAAGTTTTAGGGTAAAAATGTAACCCACCACATAGTCAAATCATTTCCACTGTGGAGCTTGACATCCCTCAGCAGAGTTCACATGTCAGGTGAGATGTTTAGTTACAGCTAACTGACATGAAGTTCTTATAGGACAGGACACAAAAACCAAGGCTGGATTACCAAACATGCAAAGTAGGCAACCACCATAGGGTCCCAGACACCTGACAGTCAGAAGCTCCACAATCTTGTAGAGGGATTCCATGTCAAAATCTAATTATAAGAACTTTTGTTTTAGTGGATATTGCGCTATTGTGTTTACATGTAATTACCTATTTGAGGGTGTGGTAGAGAAATAGGGAAAAACAGATCAGAGTTGACCATCTGCCAACTCCCCAGAGGCAAATTATCCAACAAAACACCCACTGACTCACAGCATTCAATTAGTGGGCCACATTTATCCAAAATACCTTATAATTCCACAAATGTCTATATAAGTGGCCACTTGTGAATCAAAGCCTAAATCCTCCTCTGCTCTTGCAGTTGCCCAGGACCACACATACAGTAGCAGAACACTCACTTGTAGACTCTGGCATTATACTTCCTCTCCCCGGGGAAGCCAAACATGCCGCAGATGACTCTGCTGTCAAGCTGGGTCCACTCGTTGTTGCAGATTTGCTTCCATTTCCCGCCATCCTTGACCTCCACGTAGCCCTCTGTTACAGGGATCCGTTTGCGGTACGATGACAGGATGGCTCGTATGCGCACGTCCTCCACCTGAATATCGAGGTTCTGTGACAGAGACATGAGAAATGTGCACATACTGTATGTCAAGAAACCTGTTTTAATCACAGATATATAATATCAACTATGAAATATGAAACACATTTTTTCGAGCAACAAATTATGCCTGTTTATCCTACTGACATGTCATTTGTCATAGAAGTTATGTTGTTGTTAATTTCATTTCCATTTCTGTCTCACTGACAAACTGTGAGACAAAGTTCATTTGAAAAATATATTAGTTTTGCCCAGGGGCCATAAGGAGTCTTGTCTTTTCATTTTCTGGCTAGACAGACCTCTGCAATCTGATGTGATGTAAACAGGCTATACATGTACAGTTCAGCATTTCCTGTGTTACATAATTTGTAAACACACACACACACACACACACACACACACACACACACACACACACACACCCGGCCTGTCCAGACTGCAACCACAGCCGCTCAGCCCTGTCTGCGCTGCTTATAAATCTTCTCCAGGTCGCTCAAACCTTTTTACAGTGGATCACCTTATAAATGCTAAACACCGTGACCGGCTGCCCTGCAAGTGTTTTGGGCTATAAAAGCAAAAGTTATCAAAGGGTTTCCATGGTGACACGTGCAACACGTTTTAATGCATCGCTGTAAAGCAACCAGTAAAGGAAAAATGCACAAACACAGCATTGTGAGTACACATGCAGTAGGAGGCAATTAAGAAAACTGCCATTTCTTTCCAGACGCCTCAGGTCTACATCATCATGGACCAGGACCACAGACTTGAGCTGTACAGACCTTGGACCGTCCCATACTGCTTCAACAGAACACCAGAAGTTACTTTGTCTTGGTGTCCCTGAGGGTTTTACTGTGACAAGCCCTGCTGCTCCACTTTCCCTTTGAGCAATGATAATGCCAGAATCCTCCACATGTTCCCATAGTGGGTTCATGCTAAAACTTCCATACACATACACAACACTAAGTAATAAACAACGACTTCCTTAAAGCCAATGTGTAGTACTTTAATGTGATCTTGGCATCTTTCAAATTATTTTGATAACGTGTTTTGGACAAGTCTACACTTGTAGGTGGGTTTAGTTAAACAGTATGTTCACTAAAACACAGTGAGCAAACATTATTATTATTATTATTACTGGATGGCTTGCACAGTCATATAAATGAAATAAATTAATTAACTACCTAATGTGTAATTAAAGTTGACTAAAATTGATCAAATTATTATATTTAATGTGAGTGAGGGGTGGTTCTAAGTGACTAACACACTGATAATTATCACCCAGTTTGGCAAGATAGTCTTAGAACATACAGGAAGGCCCTCCGTAATGCCAGAGGAGCCTATTACTCCTCACTAATAGAGGAACATAGGAACAACCCTAGGTTTCTTTTCAGCACTGTAGCCAGGCTGACACAGAGTCAGAGCTCTGTTGAGCCATGTATTCCCAGAGCTCTCAGTAGTAATAACTTCATGAGCTTCTTTGATGATAAAATTTTAACTATTAGAGAAAAAATTCATCATCTTGTGCTCTCAGCTAGTTCAGATATATCTTCGAGTACAGGAATTTCAGGAACCTCAGAAGCAGCTGTAGAACCAGATTTATATTTAGACTGTTTTTCTCCAATTGACCTTTACCAACTAACTTCAATGATTTTTTCGTCTAAACCAACAACCTGCCTCTTAGACCCCATCCCAACCAGGCTGCTTAAAGAAGTTTTACCCTTAGTTAGCACTTCTTTACTAGACATGATCAATCTGTCTTTATTAACAGGCTATGTACCACAGTCCTTCAAAGTAGCTGTAATTAAACCTCTTCTTAAAAAGCCTACACTTGATCCAGGGGTTTTAGCCAATTATAGACCTATATCTAACCTTCCCTTTCTCTCCAAAATCCTTGAGAAAGTGGTCGTTAATCAGTTATGTGACTTTCTAAACAGCAATAGTTTATTTGAGGATTTTCAGTCAGGATTTAGGGAATTTCACAGCACAGAGACAGCACTGGTGAGAGTGACAAACGACCTTTTGATTGCGTCAGATAAAGGATTTGTCTCTGTACTTGTTCTGTTAGATCTCAGTGCCGCTTTCGATACCATTGACCATTGTATCCTATTACAGAGACTGGAGCATTTGATTGGCGTCAAAGGACCCGCACTAAGCTGGTTTCAGTCGTATTTATCGGATAGATTTCAGTTTGTCCACGTAAATGATGAATCCTCCGTGCACACGGAAGTTAGTCATGGAGTTCCACAAGGTTCAGTGCTCGGACCACTTTTATTTACCTTGTATATGCTTCCTTTAGGCAATATTATCAGGAAACACTCCATAAACTTTCACTGCTATGCAGATGATACTCAGTTATACTTATCGATAAAGCCAGATGAAACCGGTAAGTTAGCCAAGCTTCAGGCATGTATTAAGGACATAAAAGACTGGATGACCTGCAATTTCTTGCTGTTAAACTCAGACAAAACTGAAGTTATTGTTCTGGGTCCTAAACACCTGCGAGACGCACTATGTATAGATATAGTTACTCTAGATGGCATTGCCCTGGCCTCTAGCACCGCTGTAAGGAGTCTAGGAGTAATCTTTGATCAGGACATGTTCTTTAATACCCATATAAAACAGACTTCAAGGACTGCCTTCTTCCACTTACGTAACATTATAAAAATCAGGCATATCCTGTCTCAAAAAGATGCAGAAAAACTAGTTCATGCATTTGTTACTTCTAGGTTAGATTACTGTAATTCCTTATTATCGGGTTGCCCCGATAAGTCTCTAAAGACTCTTCAGCTGATCCAGAATGCGGCTGCACGTGTACTGACAGGAACTAGCAAAAGAGAACATATTTCTCCAATATTAGCTTCTCTGCACTGGCTCCCTGTGAAATCTAGAATAGAATTTAAGGTCGTCCTCCTCACTTACAAAGCTCTTATTGGTCAGGCACCATCATATCTTAAAGAGCTGATAGTACCGTATTACCCCACTAGAGCACTACGCTCACAGAATGCAGGGTTACTTGTGGTACCTAAAGTCTCTAAAAGTAGAATGGGAGCCAGAGCCTTTAGTTATCAAGCTCCTCTTCTGTGGAATCAGCTCCCAATTTGGGTTCGGGAGGCAGACACCCTCTCTTCGTTTAAGAGTATGATAAAAACATTCCTTTTTGATAAAGCCTATAGTTAGGGCTGGCTCAGGTGAGTCCTGAACCATCCCTTAGTTATGCTGTTATAGGCTTAAGACTGCTGGGGGACTTCCTAGGACGCACTGAGCTTCTCTCTCCTCCTCTCCCTCTCTATCTGTACGCATTCCTATCCCACTAATACAGGTTACCAACTCCATTTCTTCCTGGTAGTCCTTGTGCTTTCTGTGTTTTTTCGCCTTCTCACTTTCTGCAGGTATTTCTGCCTCTGGAGCTGTAGAGTCTGGATCTGTGATTGCCGGCCGTCTACTGCCCCCATGTTCCTGCTCCACACTCACTGCTGCAGTTGTTATTATTATTAGTCTGATTTGTTGTCTCTCCTCCTGTTCTGTCTCCCCTCTCCCCCTCTCTCCTCCCCTTTCAACCCAACTGGGTCGATGCAGATGGCCGCCCACCCAGAGCCTGGTTCTGCTCGAGGTTTCTACCTGTTAAAAGGGAGTTTTTCCTCGCCACTGTCACCAAGTGCTTGCTCATGGTGGGAACTGTTGGGTCTCTGTAAATAATATTTTAAAGAGTATGGTCTAGACCTACTCTATGTGAAAGCGTCTTGAGATAACTTTTGTTATGATTTGGCGCTATACAAATAAAATTGACTTGACTTGACTTGACCCAACTTCCCCTCAGTTTTACAGGGTTTTTCTTTTTCAGGATCTTTCAGCTCAGTGTTTTGGTTTTACAACCCATAACTTTACTGTTGGGTTCACTCTTCTGTTATTATTCCTGTTTCCTGCAGGAGAAACTAGCTGTTTCCAGCAAAAGAGCTCCAATGACTATACATTGTCTGCCCAGAAACAAATGGCACACAGAAAGAAAAAAACGTGCTTCAGTGTTATGTCACTCAACATGGTCTGCTGCATGTTCATGTGGACCCGTCTCACCCAGTGGTGCACATGGCTGGAGTCTTAGCAAGGATTCTACTTTCACTATACTGTAAATATGTATATAATGTCTACTAAAGACATGGTATGTACATACATTGACCAATTCAACAGTTTTCCGTGTTAGTAAGTTAGTTGTAAGATTTCGGTTTGTCAGTGTAAGCATAGAAGAGAGTCCTCTGAGCATCAAAGCAGATCTCCGTCAGTGGCCTGTTAGCTCGCAGGCAGTGTGAGGCTGTCAAAAATCAGTTTGGAGCCTTTCCTCTCAGATTTTTTGCAGGGATTAAATAAACACTTTCCTCTCCCATAGACCAAACCCACATTCTTGTGCTACGTGACAGTGCAGGCTAAGGGGAGGGAGCTCAGTTTGGCTGGGGGTGGAGAGGGGGGTAGGTTGCTTCACTCAACAGATGGGCTGGTACAGACTCCTCTCATATACAGCCAAGAAGAACCTAGACATCAAATAATGAGAAAGGAGGCTTTCCTAAATTGGCATTTGCCTCCAGGGAAGGGCAGATGCCACCAAAGTGAAAACTACAAATCATCAGTCCTTCAATCTTCTGCTATTTTCTCCCAAAGATAACCACATTAATCATTCTGGTCAGAGGCAACGAGGTCTGGACTGCAGAGGATATGAGGCTGTATAAAAGCTGAAATCATGGAGCATGATAATGACTGGAAATGTGGTGATGCTGACCCTGTCTGGATTTACTGGATATACAGTACATGGCTCGGCGGCAGACATGCAGAAAAACAAGTTAGAGCCAAATGTTGTGAGTTGGGTAAGCAACGAAATTCAGTCTGACAGACCATTCAACCAAACAAGACACTGGGGTACTGACAAAAAACGCTAAGGACATGCTTGTGCTCAAATATCAAGATTGGATGTCTGATAAATACAGAAACAAAACACTCAACCCTCTCCCTTTAAGAGATTGACATGAGATCTTGATGAGCTAAACAACACCCATGCCAAACACTAATCTGTGAATATGAGAGAACTTATATAAGAGTCTTTGTTTCAAGGTCAGCACGAGAGACCCAACTTGTTCCTTGGTTGACTGACGTTCAGATGGTCCTCACGTGTCCTTTTGCAGACAAAAACAGCCATTTGACTGCAGAAAAGAAGAGTTTTTCTAACACATGTGTCTTGTTTCGGCATACTTCAGGGAAGGGGGGGCCTTTCCTGAGTCTTTGCTTGTCCAGAAGGAAAAGTGGCACAGATGGAAAAGCCATTAGTGGGATGAGTTGTACAGGAGAGGTGAAGCAGGGTGCAACTCTGTTGTTCACTTGTTGATTCCGAGAGTCTTCTTTGAGGTTGTGATACACATTTCTCTGTTTCAGAATCTCATTTATTGTTTCAAAACCTTAATTCCTCGATTTGAAATACCACTACACTCTGGTCATGTAATGTCTTTCACTAAACTTTGCTGAACTTCCATTTATCCAATTAGGATTCATTTGGAATCATGTTTCTGTCTACTTGACAAATCTAAGTGCAATATACACTCTCTTTTTTTTAGCTCTGTTTTGGTCTCCAACACCTGAGAAAAATATTTGGCTCTTTAGCTGCTTCATTTTTAACTTTCATCACAAGCTAGTTTCTAACTTTGTGTGCTGTTTGGTGCTGGGCAAGGATGGTACAGTGGTTTATAAGAGCCTTTTTGCAATGAGGCTGATGAGACTTGAACCAAAACAGTTACTTTGTGGACTGAAAAACCAAGACAACGAGCTGAAAGATGCTAAAATGCTCCATGGAGCTGATGGAAACTGCAGGGTTGAGTGATAAGTCTCGTGCATTTGTCTCTACAAGCGATCGCTTTCACAGAACAAATCATTTCATCCATTGTTAAAAATGCATTGATAAAAATATTAACTATGCAGCTTTAATATACTAAGCAGTAGTCAGGCTAAATTGGCTAAAATAAGCTAAAACACCCCATTGAGCTGAGGGGAACTGAAGAGATTAGAGACAACATTCAGATTAAGCATAGTAAATTGGATCAATTGTTAATAAAAAAAAAACACATAGATTAGTGCAGCTTTAAAGAAAAAAAAATGACATCATCTTTATCTTTGAATACTAAACAGCTACACAGCAGTGATCAGAAGATGTCAGCGTCATTTGAAACAGATGAGAATATTCTGCGTCGAAATCACACACAAATGAGTCTGAGGATTTAGACTTTGTTTGACCAAAACATGTTGCCATGACTTATGGCTGCAACAAGCACTTACTGAAGTAATTTAATGCCAGCTTGTCTAAGGACCACAGGACATAAATATAAAGAAAACTACAGCTGGGGAACAAGCCACAAATCACATCAAAGCAGGAGAGCCGTTGCTATTTCTTGAGGCAGACTGAAGTAGTCCTTGATTAAAGAGTAAAAACACATTAATGAATCTATCAAATATCGTTAAATTGACAAACCTACACAATAATCATTCC